>JAHWFO010042107.1:0-32301 GCA_023313115.1 Rhysida immarginata | reverse complement strand
AATAATAATAATAATAATAATAATAATAATAATAATAATAAGACTTACTGATCAAACGTTGATTCACAGGGTGAATGTGGTTGAAGAAACGGCGAGAGTTGAAGCTCGAATGAAAATTCGATAGGAGAATCAGTGACTGGAGGAGCAAAATATCTCAGTATTTAAGCAAAAATAGGTATAGTAATATATAACATATATTATCATGTATTAAACAGTATCGTGAGAATTTAACATGTCAAGCTCAGAGCGACCCAATAGTAAGAGCAATAAATGGATGCTAAGCCATTTGAAGGACCAAAGTCGAGATTAATACAGAATATATGTATATGGTTAATAATAATGATAATAATAATAACATTACACTTTATGAAAAGGCACGAAGAAATCGTGAAAATAATGTAAACCTTAAAGGATAACAAGAACTCTGAGAATAAAACAATTTTATATTAAAAAAGTTAGAAAAAGGCAATAGTGGGAAATAAAATTTAGAAAAATAATACACTATCATAAGGAATCAAGCATTTAAGTCATAGAAAAGGGGCTAGGGATACTCATGACATCAGATGGGGTCGTATAATGAGGAGAAAGTGTGGGGTCGTATAATCATTAATGATGTAGGGGTTGGTAAAGGAAGCTGCAATTTGTTAATATAATACATCCTCAAAATCGAAATAAGCATATACGTAATTGAATTAAGCATATAATGCGTAAAAGAGAGAGGGTAGAGTAGACATGATGTCAGATAGGGGCCATATAATGACAAGAAAGCGTGGGAAACGTAATGAACAATTGTGGGGGTTGTTGAATGAAGCATCAATTTTCTATATAGCAGCTTTTATTGTGAACATTTAGAAAATGGATAGATGTACTAAAAAATTTAAATATAAGTCTGAATATGATGGAATGACATTAGCAGATCTAATTCGGAATGAATCAGATGTGAAAAAACACGTGAAGTGATGGCATGTACTAAAACATCGTCTATGTCAAAGAAAAATTTGAAAAGAATTATAGCTAACTGAGAATAAGAAAAATCATTGGGATATTGTAAAAATACTTAGCAGTCAGAAAGAAATTTCATTTGTATGCATATACACTATACGATTAAAAATATCCGGCCACCCCTCACAGATCATCGATTGGCCCAATGTCACATGATAATGACTTGCACATCATTTAAATAGCTTCCCACACCTTCAGACACAATTCTGCTTGGACATTGGCAAGAATGGGTCGTTCGGCGGAGCTCAGTGAGTTCCAACATGGAACCATCATTGGATGTCACCTATGCGGCAAGTCCGTGCATGACATTTCCAGCCTTCTTCAGATACCCAAGTCAACATTAGGTGATGTCATTATGAAATGGATGACCCGGGGATCAACAACAGTTCAACAACGAACCGGCAGACCCAAGAAACTAACGGACAGAGACCGTCGAGTGCTTCGTCGTGTCACCCGCAGCAACTGGAAGTCCTTGGCGAAAAAAATTGCCACAGAGTTTCGAAGCGCCTCTGCAAATGATGCCAGTACCATGACAATTCGTCGGGAACTGCACACGATGGGATTCCATGGCCGTGCTGCTGCCCACAATCCCCACATCAGCAGGGTCAACGCCAAGCGACATCTGGAGTGGTGCAAAGCCCACAGAAACTGGACAATGGACCAATGGAAACGTGTAATGTGGACAGACGAATCTCGCTACACACTCTGGCAATCCGATGGACGAGTTCGGGTTTGGTGCATACCTGGAGTATGCTTTTTACCTGAGTGCACAGAGCCCACAGTCAAGATTCGGAGGAGGAGGAGTCATGGTGTGGGGCTGATTTTCATGGTACGGACTGGGCCAGCTCGTTCCTGTGCAAGGAATCATGAACTCCGACTGTTATCTGAATGTTTTGGACAACTGTGCACTTCCAACGTTGTGGCAATTTTTCGGAAACGGGCCATTTCTCTACCAACACGACAATGCTCCGTGCCACAAAGCGAGGCGTGTACAGCAATGGTTTGCAGACTAAGGGGTCGAAGAAATGGGAGAAAGAGAGTCTGTGGGATGAATTGGAAAGACGCTTGCGGGCCAGATCACATCGGCCAACTTCTGTACCTGAACTGATTCTCGCTCTTCGGGAGGAATGGAGGAACATTCTGGAAAGTACCTACCAACATTTGGTGGAAAGTCTTCCCCGAAGGGTGGAAGTTGTGATTCGGGCAAAGGGATGTGCAACGCCCTATTGATTTCCATGAAATCGTGGCTAGAGCACAAACGTGCATGTGTCCGGATATTTGTGATCATATAATGTATAATCTCTACCTATTAGATTATAATGCTAGAAATTTAGTTGAACACAAATGCGGGCTAGTGAGAGGAAACTACAGTTTCCGATTACCTACAGATGAAATTAACATAACTGATGAAGATTGGAAAAGAATAAAAAAAATAGATGAACTATAACCATGTATTTCATGATGAGGTGACTTATTCACAACTAGCAGTACAGCTTGAACATTGGAAAAACGCTTTTAATACATTCTATGGTTATGGAACTGAACAATGTCAAATGCTAAGTAAACTACTAAAAGTAGTGCGTGTGCATGATGCCGAAAAGTTGGTAATACCTATGGCTGAGGACGACTCTCACAATCCTATTTTTAAAAATAAACCAGACTACGGATTTTGTTTGGGGACGCGTGAAACAGCCACACGACTAGAAAGAGATTATTTTTTTTTGTGTACCTTATAATTAAACGTTAAAAATGTGTGTAAAACGTAATCTTCAATTCGAATAATGATAATAATTTAGATTAGCCTAAAGAGTAGACATGATGGCAGATGAGGAGGGGTATGTGAGCAGGAGTTGTCATTATTAACATAAAGAGGGGTGAGGGGGGTAGTGCAGAGCGAATTGGTGGGAACCAGTCCCCAATCCGCGGGTGAGCTTTAGTCTTTTGGTAAACGAGGCAAGAGCAACACCAAGCAAAAGTCTTCAAAGGAGATATCTTCAACAAGTAACGAGAAAAGTAGGTATAAATTACTTGTAAGAGAATTTAGAATTAGTTTTTAAAAAAAACGCCTAGAGTCGCCCACTAATTGCAGTTTATTATATGTATGTATATTTTAAAGTAATAGGACTTGCTGTGGACCTGAACGCCATTTATATGTGCAGCGGAGAAATACTTGTACATTCAATGTCAACTGCGTGCATATATAATCTGCATTTATTGGAGAAAGAAGAGATATATGAATTAGATATTAGATGGAAACGGATTAGCGAGTATTATAACTTTTTATTATACTCAAATGAAATTAACATAACTCCTGTAGACTGGTTAAGAATAAAAGAAATAGATTACATGTATCCAGGGTTAAAATCAATCTTTTCCGGACATGTACCCTATTCGCAATTGATGGTGTTGATTGAAAAATGGAAGAAGGAATTTAAAACATTCTATGGCTATGGAACAGAACATTCTGCTAGTTATTTCAGGCAGATGTTCAGGATGCAGAAACATTGATAACCCCAATACCTGAAGAGGGCACGCATAACCCAATATTTAATAAACAAAATGAAAATTATTGTACTTGCTCAGCTGTGCAAGGAGTAGCTAGACAACTGGAACGAGAGTTTTTTGGTGAATTTGTAAATGATGGGAATTTTCTGGGGGCTTTTTTTAAAAAAGAAAAATAAATAAAATGTATTAAACTTGTACTTTGTGTCAATGCATATTTTTTTTACACCTAATTACATTTGAATTAATTTCTAATTGCATTAATTTTAATTTAGGTTAAACTTGAAAAAGACAATAATTTATTTTTAATTAATTTGAACTTGTCAACAATTTAAAATGAAAAAAATTGGCTTAGAATTAACTTAATTTTGGATAAATTTGGAACTGATAATTTATTTTGAATTAATTTAGATTAAAATTAACTTAATTTTGAATTAATTTGAACTGAGAACCTTGAATCAATAATGATAATTAGGAAGAGTAGTTAAGGAATAAAATAAAAAAATCTGGTGGTTTAAACGCAATAGAAAGTTAGTAATTAGGTAAAAACGAATGTGATGGATCAGATTAGGCCCAATGTAAAAACCCATCCATCATTAACTCGACGATCAATCAAACACCTGTCAACTCTTTGGACCCATTGGACACCTGATAGGTAACATATGGACACCTCTACCCCTCTTCCATCATATTCCTAATTGAAAACCCATCCATCACCATGAACTCGATGATCAATCAAACACCTGTCAACCTTTTGGCCCCTAGACCCTTTGGTTACCTGTAATGTAACATCACCATACCTGTAAACCCTTTGGTCACCTGAATAACCTGTAACTCTTTGTACCCTTGGGTAACTTACCCTTGGGTTATACCTGTAAGTTACCTGGTTATTCATTAAAAATTAATTAATTATCATTAAATTCAATTAAAAACCAATTCAAAATCATTAAAATCAATTTAAATCAATTAAAAACCAATTAAAACAATAAAAAACCATTAATCTTAACCCTTTGACAACTTTTAACCCTTTATACACCAAGTTAAGGGGTGCACGTGCCTCCCCCCTTTCCGCCAATGCTGGTGCTATACTTCTCTAATGTTATGTAATAGTCCATGCAGCTTGTAAACAATTCATTTTTTATCTCATTGACTATAAGTTTTAAGTTAATCACTCCTACATAGCTTAATTCTTATTTCCTGGCTAGTTGTATTGTTTCTGTTTATTTACTTTCTTTTCTGTCTCGTTTTTATTCTTTCTTATACTTTAGTTCACTTGGCACCGTTTTATATTTCTTGCTTCTCTTTCTTTGTGTTTTTTTATTCCTCCTGCTTTTTCCGCTATTCTTTTCTTATCTATATATATTCTTTTTATTTTTCTATTTATTTCGTTTTTTCTTTTTTCCCCCTAACTGTATATTATGCTAAATTTTTTCGTTACTTCCGTTATATTCTAATTTAACTTTTTCTATTTTTGGCCTATGCCTGCTTAATTTTTAGTAATTTTTTGCGGCTGTTAATTTGTAGTTTATTAATTTTTTTATAATTTTTATAGGATTGTTTTCCTTTCCATTTCTTCATTTCTTTATTATTATTTTTTTCTTAATTTATTCTTTACAAGCAGAGGTACCTGGCATTACCTGGGATAATTACACTTGTAGGTAAAGAGAACAATCTCAAAAAATTAACTTATAACTCCCAATTGGTTAAAAAATAACTTAATCAATACAACACAGATCAAAGCGACTATCCATTCTAGGAAAAATACGAAAAATAGGAAGTTTAGGTGACATACCGGGACTTTATCTAAACTCTTCTTGACTTGCCTCACCACTGTGGAGCATCACCAGATACTTTAGACTCAAGTTTTTCTTGCCCTTGACGTAGAAGCTCTTGCTCTATTCGAAACTCCCGTTGTTCAAATGTTTCAAATGCACGCATAGCTTTTTCAGTTTTAGTTGCAGAGTATCTATGACCAATACTCGTTCTTTATCTTTTCTTTCCAGGCACATAAACTTTTGCTAGTCGTCTGATCATTTGATAGGGATCTCAAGGGAGACAGGCTTGACTCCATTGCCTCATCAATAGATGCTGCCTTATAGATTTTCTGTCACTTCATCATCATTTTATGCTGATTATTAATAATTCTTGGAAATCGAACATTCAGTCATTGCATTATCAGCATCTCATTTTCCAAAATATACACATTCTCACAGAATATTGTGTAAATGTAAATTTACGAAATGTTTAACATCTGATGTGCAATCAAATAAGCTTGGTGATAACCCCAGCTTGGCTTGAACTTTTTTTTTAGATTAATTTTGAAATATCTTAAAAATAACACACATGAAAACGCTTAGAATGAATACAGTAGAAATTCTTAATGAAAATTTAAAAAAATTTTTTAATGGCTCACAATGGCTAGACCTCTCCAAAGATGCCACTGCTAGTCTAAAACTTTGGATGTACACTTGTCATTATTGCAATTCCCTTTCTTCTCTCGATGTCTTGAATTAAAACTTGGCCATTCACCTCATTGTGTAGTCTTAGCGATCGCTGATTCTTCTATTGACATGCTTAGCATTTGCTCAATACAGAACGAAGCTAAAGCACTGCTTCCTCTTTCGTCTTTCCACTCCTTCTCAATAGACTGCTAACTCTCCATTGTCTCCAGTTACTGATCATTTTGAAAGATTTTCAAAAAATTTGTTAAGTACTAAGAAAAGACTTTTTTCTTTTCTCAGAAAAGCCTGAATAACAGGAACTCTCTTTTGTAATTGTTGCTCATGATATGTACCGAGTGGGCAAGAAATAACGTAAGATGTTCAGAGCTCGCTAGTGGAAATTCTATTATGCCAAATGCAGTACATTTTGGTGTATTTACTTAGTGGAACATGCAGTTTCGATTTCTGCAAAAAAAAATACCACATAAAGTCGCCATAGGGGGCGCTTATTTCAAGAAAACAATGAATACCTAATTGTCAAATGAACAAATACCGTATAAACCAACTTTAGTAACAACAATAAACAATGTTTTATTTTTAATTACAAATGTGTTTTAATATGACCACCAGTGTGCTGTTCTAATAGCTGTATGTGGTACACGACATTTTCTACGGCAGCTAGCAGCATATCTTTATTAATTAGTCTGATATGTAATATCATTTGATCCTTTAAGGTTGAGAGGTCAGGAACATGTGCTTGGTACACAAGGCTTTTCAAATATCCCCAAAACCAAAAATCACAAGAGTTGAGAACAGGCGACCTGGGTGGCCATACCATGGGAAATGCACGACTAATTATTCTGTTGTCTGAAAAACGTTCTCGCAAGATCTGCTGCACCTGACGTCCGATGTGCGGTGGCACACATTCCTGCATAAAAATGGTAGAATCCAGACAACCCTTTTCCTGCAATCGTGGTATCACAAACCATATCGGCATACCTGGCAGAATTGACGGAACAAATCACCGGTCCATGGGGACGGATTTCTTCAAAAAAGTACGGGCCGATGCTGAGAGAAGCAGTAAAGCTGCACCATACTGTTAGTTTCGGTGAATTCATAGGAGTTAGCAGACACACTTATGGATTTGATGCAGCCCAAATACGGCAGTTGGAGGTATTGATATCACCATTCAAATAAAAATGTCGGTGAGAGAAGGGTTCATAATACTGTTCCTATCAACGAAATTGGTAGTAACTTTACAGTATAACATAGGGATGATAGAGATTCCAACTAGTTTCGCCTTTTATTCCCAGCTTTATCAAGAATATCACAACAAGAGGCTCGCAGGCCTTATATACAGAATCAAGGTACATAGTATGCAAAGAGATTTTCCTTGCATTGTTGGTCATGAGATATTTCTCATTAACATACCTTGCCATAACCATGGTTATAGATTTTTTATTAATAATTATTATTTTTTTGAAATCTGAGGAAGACCTTCCTGATGTTTGAAGGTCAAGCATGCAAAATGTCATCAAGATTGGAATGAAACTGTAGATTTGTATACAAAAGGAAGACACGCAGAAACCCACAAACAAACACACAAACATCCTTCTTTATAAATATACCGGGTGGTACATTGTAACTAATTTCGAAAGTTTGTCTGCCTGAAAATTTACTGTTGTCCCAAGCATATTGCAACACACGGTGTATTTCTATCGCTGCCTTGTTTAGTTTTTATTGATTTTTCAAATATACCGGTCATTTTTGAAACACCCGGTAGATAGATTAGCGGAGTTACCCGACGTTGCCCGAGAAATTTCACTTGTAGTTGGGGAGGGCGTGGCCTGGTAGGCTTCCACTGAGCACACAACTTCAGGGAAGTTAAGCAACACCGGTCATGGCTAGTCACTGGATGGGCGACCACCAGTGAAATACGATCACACACACCCCCCTCCTGGCTGCTGCAGCCATCTTACAGCAGTCGTTAATCCAGGTCCATACTGGGACCCAACTCGTCCGCCTCTCGCCATACAGGCTCTGGATGGACGTATTGGATTACAATCAAATTTAAGAAAAAAATAAAATAAAAAAGTGAACAATCTCAAAAAATTAAATTATAACTCCCAATTGGTTAAATAATAAATCAGTTAATACAACACAGAGCAATGGGACTATCCATTCTACGAAAAATACAAAAAACAGGAAGTCTAGGTGATATACTGGGACTTTATATGAACTCTTCTTGACTTGCCTCAACACTGTGGAGCATCACCAGATAATTGGGACTCAAGTTTTTCTTGCCCTTGACGTAGTAGCTCTTATACCTGGTTACACTGTTCGAAAGTCCCGTCGTTCAGATGTTTAGTTAGAGAGTTTCTCTGACCAATACTCTTTTTACTTATTACTTTCCAGACACATAAATTTTTGCTAGTCGTCTGGACGTTTGATGGGGAGCTCAAGGGAGACACGCGCGACTCCTATGCCTAATCAATAGACGCTGCCCTATTAATGTTCTGTCACTGTATCTTCACTTTATGCTCATTATCAATAATTCTTGGAAACGAACGTTCAGTCATCGCATTATCAGCATCTCAGTTTCCAAAATGTACACTTTCCCACAGAATATAGTCAAAATGTATTTTTAGGAAATGTTTGGATCTGCTGTGCTACCAAATATGCCAGATGATAACCCTGGCGTGGCTCGGACTTTTTTTTTGGAATAAATTTTGAAATATCTTAAAAATGAAGACATGAAAACGCTTAGGATTAGTACAGTAAAAATTCTAAATGAAAATTTGAAAAAAATTTTCTAAAGGCTCACAATTAATGGACCTCTCCAGTGACGCCACTGCTAGTCTAAATAATTTCTTACTCACGTAATCTTACTTTAGGTGTACACTTGATGTTAATGTAATTCTCTTTCTTTGCTCGATGTCTTGAAACAAAACTTGGCCATTCATCTCGTTGTGTAGTTTAGTGATCGCCGATTCTTCTATTGAATAGCTTACCATTTCCTCAATACAGCACAGAGCTAAAGGAGTGCTTCCTCTGCTGTCTTTCCACTCTTTCTCAATTGTCTGCTAGCTTTCTATTATCTCCAGTTACTGATCATTTTTAAAGATTTTTCAAGAAATCATTACGTACTAACAATTCTCCTTTCTATGAAAAGCCTGAATAACAGGAATTCTGTGCATTGTTACAAATTGAAACTTGTCTATATTGCACAAACTTTGCGTTGCATTTTTGGTTCTGAGATATATATAGTTGATCCCTGCATAGTGTTGGTTTTTTGCGTGTTGACACCATTTTTGATACCTATTGTTGCACAAGCTTTGCCTCGCATTGTTGTTGGTCATGAAATATTTCTCATTAATATGCCCTGTCATAACCATCAATATCGATTCTTTATCGCTAATTATTATTTTTCGGAAACCTGAGGTAGAAAGTTGCCATCCTCATGCTTTGAAGGTCAAGTACACAAAATTTCATCAAGATCGGAATAAAACTGTAGATTTGTATAAAAAACCAACCGACAAACAAACAAACAAGCAAACCCACAAACCCACAAACATCCTTCTTTATTCATGTAGATAGAAGATAGATTTTCTTTCTTTTTTCATCTTTATTTTTTTCCTTTCTCTTATCCTATTTTTTTAACTTATATTTTTATTTATTTATTTTTCTTTTATATTTTTCGTTGGTTATACCTTTAATCATTTTTATTATCTAACTCTATTTATCTTGATCCAAGATATTGATCCGATTTTAAACCAAGTCACACATATTTAGTAACGATTTTCCTCTCCCGATCTCTCTTGAGTGTATTAATTCCAAAATTATGATATATGTGGAAACCAACTCAATAAGTATTTCTTTATTTTTTATTTATATATCCGTAGCATCAATACCAACCTAGTCTGTACATTGGCCAATCTCAAGACTCTTGTGATGCAACCTAAAATTTTAATATTTACTGAGAGCTGGATGTATGATCACAGCGATATTCCCGATATTTCTTGTTATCATGCTGCATCAGTCGGCCGTAGTAATAAGCATGGTGGTGTTATCTGCGTCTACCTCTTATGTTCCCTTTCTTTTATATTCTTCTGATTACTGCTTGGTTACACCTGATTATGAGGCCTTAACCCTTACAGTTAATAAGAATACAATCATTATGTCGATTTATCGCCCTCCAACGGGAAATTTATCTTCTTTGTACGTTTTTATCTTCCGCATTATTTGACTTTCAAGCTTCAGGGAAAATAGTTATTTTAGTGGGAGACTTCAACATTGATTTTCACAAGCCTTCTCCCTCCTTAAACCTTCTTTTGGATCCAATTCTTCGTTCTGGACTTTTTTTTTTTTATTAAATTGATTAGAAGAAAGACATTGATACCCAACAGGCCATTATGGTTAAAACCGACAAGTTAGGTCCTGTGGGTATCTGTACAAATATTAATGAACAACAAACAAACAAGGTTAGTGAATACATATCAAAAAATTAAAAATTATGAGATCACAAATTAAAAATTAAAAATAAAATAAGTCTGACGAATTAAATTGTAGCAGAGAACGTCAAAACGAACAACCATAGTTCAAACTGTAACATTAACAATGGATATCAAAAATTAACTCACAGTGATATATAAATGTTAAACATCATTAGGTGTAACCACCTCAAAGAGCTTACATATATGACACAAATATTAATTATTTCCAAAAATTATTCACTTAATCTGGCCGTCTTAAAATAAGTTTAATTTGACTTGTGTAAATCAGAGAAAAAAAGCATAGCAGTGAGAGCCAGAAAGTCGCAACAACGCTTTCAATCTATCTTACTGACTGAGAATGCAAGGCGACTTAAGCTTAAACTTTAATAAATAAAAAATAAAAAATGAAACTTTTTCCTACCACTTTCTCTTTTTCACACTATTTTCTTCAATACAATTTTTATTCAGCCATAGATTCTTGCTTTTCTAATTCCAGTTCCATTCTTGTTAGTAATTTTTTTGATTTGGCGATTACCGATGCTTACAATTCTTAATGTGTCATCCTCTATTATCACTCGTAATAACTATTCTTCAAGAGTATTTACTCCCAATAGAATTGCAATTTTACAATCTTACTTTGTCTTAACCGATTGAAATTCTGTCCTAACTAGTTCTACTGATACCAATTTACTATTTGCGTCTTTCCTTTCTCATTTCCGACTTGGTTATGATTGGTACTTTCCTCTAAAATCCCGCTTCTACACTTCTTCTAAAACTAATGTTTATAAGCCTTGGATAACCTCTGCTATATTATTACTTATTAAAAAGGAAAATGCCTATTATAGAGAATTTCGAAGAATCCCTTCTCTTAATATGCTCAACAAGTTTAAACGTTTCTCTAATCATGTGAAATTTACAATCAATAAATCTAGACAGTCATGTTTCGAATCTGTGTTCTCACGTTTAATCCAGTAAAGAAAAATGGCGTTTCTTAACTGATTTATCACATGGACCTAGATTTCCTCATTCTCCTTATCCGAATGCGGATAAGGTCACTTCATCTTCCTTGTCTGATTTTCTTAGCGCTCTCTTGCCTCCTTCTTCTAATACCCCTTCGTTATCAAATTTTAACTCTTCATTTCAAGTTTCCAATTCTTCTTCTGGCTTTTATGTTACCCCAACTACCCGAGAAGAGGTTTCTGATATTATTGGCCAACTACAATCTTCTCCTGTTCCCGATCCGGGTTTTGCTCAGACATTATTATTGGTCTCAAACACTCCATTGCTTATCCTTTAGATATTATTTTTAATTCTTCCACTAGTACTGGTGTTTATCCCCAGACATTGAAATTATCCCGAGTGGTTCCCGTTTTTAAGAAAGGTGACGCCATGCAATATGGAAACAACCGTCCCATCACAGCTTTGCCAATATTTTCTAAAATATTTGAAAAGCTTTTTTATATTAGGTTTTCTCACTTTATCTACGACCATAATTTTCTTAATCCGTGCCAACACGGGTTTACTCCAAATCGGAACGTGGAAACGGCTTGCCATGATCTACTCGAATTCCTTTCTTCTGAGATGGCATTGAATAAATATGTTACTTCAATATTTATTGATTTCTCCAATGCCTTTTATACAGTCCCTATCCATTTTTTTGTTACTGTACAAACTAAATGCTGTTTATAGAATTCGTGGTTTGCCACTTTCTTGGCTTTCTGTTCTATTATCTAATCGTAGGTACTACCTTTCCCATCTGGGGAAAAAAACTCGTTAACATTTACCAGGAATTACGGGGTTCTGCAGGGGTCGATTCTTTCACCCCTGCTTTTTAATTTATTTGTGAGTGATCTGCCATCTATTTTTACGACCCTTAAACCCATTTTATATGCACATGATATAATATTACTTCTTTGCTGTCAGCTCCTAACTTAGCTCTTGAGAAGCTAAGACAATGGTGTAGTGAAAACTTACTAGTTGATAATATTGATGAAACAAATGTAATGTTTTTCCATCAGCGGAATAAACGTAATGTACCTCTGTCGCCGGAATTCACGAAGGGCAGCACTTGCATTGTCGCTCTTCTTATAAAACAACTTGACTAATAACGCCCGGTCAGGCAGAGTAAGCGTCATCGTCAGGCCATTCGTTCGTGAATGATGGGAAATCCTCAGCCTTGCCTTTTATTGCCATGATTGCTCAACACGGAACGCGCTTATGCAAATGTATTCATTGTTTTCTTGAAATAAGCGCCCCCTATGGCGATTTTTTGCAGAAATCGAAATTGCATGTTCCACTAAGTATATACACCAAAATGTACTGCATTTGGCCTAATAGAATTCCCGCTAGCGAGCTCTGAACACCTCACGTTATTTCTTGCCCACCCGGTATATTATTGTTCCGTGCAGAGTGTTTGTGAATTGCATGTTGATACCATTGTTGAAACCTCTTGTTGCACTAACTTTTCCTTGCATTGTTGGTCGTGAGATAAATATTGTTGATCCGTGCAGAGTGTTTGTGAATTGCGTGTTGATACCATTTTTGATACCTATTGTTGAACAAATTTGCCTTGCATGGTTGGTCATGAGATATTTCTCATTAATATGCCCTGCCATAACCATGATATAATATTACTTCTTTGCTCTCAGCTCTTAGCTTAGCTCTTGAGAAGCTAAGACAATGGTGTAGTGAAAACTTACTAGTTGTTAATATTGATGAAACAAAGGTAATGTTTTTCCATCAGCGGAATAAACGTAATATACCTCTGTCGCCACCAATTTATTATGGGCACTCCACTATTTCAACTACCACAATTTTTACATACCTGGGTCTTACACTATCACCAGATCTGTCTTGGGATGCCCATATTGATAAATTCTTGATCAAACTTAATAAAAAACAGGGTATTATCTCAAGACTTCATTATCTTCCTGCTAATATTTTACTTTTACTTTATTATTCCTGGATGCATTCTGTTTTATGTAATGGTGTATTGTTCTGGGGTTCTACTTCTTCTACTAATCTTACAAGAATATTAAACTTACAAAAATTGTTTCTCCAGACTCTTTTACATCTTCTCCGATCTTCTTTAGTGTCCCATTAATTTTCTTCTTCACGTATTCTTACAATTTATCAAATTTACTTTTTATCTTTATGTTCGTTCATTTATATAGCCTCCAATTTGATAGTACAGTTATCGACCCCTATTACGATTCGACGTAACCTTGATAGTCGTAATTGTAACACTCGCACAGCAAATGAGATACGACCCCCTGTCTCTCTACTTAGTTACCGAAACCGATCTGTCTCACACGCCGGTATAGAATGCTGGGCTTTTCTGCCTTTGGAAATTCTTTCACTAGCTCCTTATTCTCGTTTTCGAGAATATTGCTTAACTTTTGTTTTCAGAATATTCCTTTAAATACGAAGATTTTCCACTAAGATTTCTCTTTCTGTTAGTATTTAGGTATATTCAATCTGAATCTTTCCCTAAATAGATGTTAAATTTACTGTTTGATGCGCCCGTGCAAACGTTTGTTACTTCAATGTTTAGTTTTTCTAGTCAATATTTCTCACTTACTTCTAAGTGTAGTTAATTTTATATCATTATATTATTAGCGATGCCTAATTAGCGATCTTTTATTTATATCTGTTCATTTCATCTTATATGATTTTATTAATGTTTTGTATTTGATTAACTATATGTAGTTTACTAACCCTTTGTTAATTTTAATTTATTGCTGTATTGTGCCCGCCTGGCCTAACTTGTCGGTTTCCACCATACTGGTCTCGTTGGGCACTATTTTAATTATTGTAGTTTTTGTAACCTTTCCTTAAATAAATAAATAAATAAATAAATAAATAAATAAATAAAGATACTGTTTTTCATAATACTTGACTTTTTACTTATGAATCAAAAATTTATATTTCAAGGGAAAACTTAATTAATTAAAACAGGAACTTTTGTTTTTATATATATACTGCGGCAATTTTGAATGTTAACCTAACTAATTTTGAAGAAAAATAACAACGCAATGATACTTTTTAAAATATTAAAATCCACTATCGATCACAAGCCAATCTTTCCTATTAAAATTTAACTTTAAGTCACCTAAGTTGTGATATATACCAGGGTTGGGGCAAAAGTCATGGCAACAATTTTTTTTCTCTGGCTAAGGGATGGTATCACAAAATGTCATATGTCTCGAGGAAACCGTTCATTCATGGTATATTTCCACAACACCAAATGGCTCTGTGATTTCTTTTTGTTGGATTGAGAACAAGGTTAAATCAGTTCTTAGTCAACCGCCGTGCAGGATGGATGTAACCCGAGTTGAACAACGCTCGTATATCAATATAGCCGGTCTCCGCTAGCTTTGTTAGGAATTGGAGCACCCACTATACTCTTCGGACTTTTCTCCATGTGATTTTGACCTTATACGGACGATAAGGAACCATTACGTGGTAGACAGCTTCGGACACGAATGTACATTGCAAATAATGTGCAACAGGAGATGACCAGATTTCCACATGGAGAGAGAAATGGTGAAGCAGATGATATGCGCGCCTGTCATATCATTGGCAGCATACTGTGAACTTTCAGGGCACTACTTTGAGGACCTTTAGAATGGATATGTGTGCTGTAATGATTCTGGAACATGAAAGTTGTAACGTTATATCAACTACCTTAAACATGAAGAGCAAAATATTTCCGTGTTTGTTAAATGTCCATACATTTCCTCCATTCCTTGTCCTTTCATTTATATACAATGACTCCAATGGAGATTTTTTTTTATACAGGGTGTTTTGAATTGAGTACAGATTTTTTGGGAGATGATAGAAGAGGTCCTTAGAAGTATTTTTTGTCGTATGAACATGGGGTCCCCGCAGCTCCGTTTACTTACAATACTGAATTGAACAATCAAATGACACCAGGATGCAGTGTGCATTATTAGGCCTAGATTATTTAATTTTTCACAATTAACACAAGCAATCTAATGTAATAACTGTAATAACACAAGAGCAGTTAAAGATTACCTAAATGAGACATATCCTGGTCGTTGGATTGGTCGTGGCGGACCAATTGCTTGGCCACCGATATCGCCAGATCTTACACCGATGGATTTTTTTTATGGGGAAGCATAAAATCAATGGTGTAGTCCGAATCCGTAGATACCAAAGAAGAATTGGCGGCTCGTGTTGTCGCGGCAGCAGGTGACATCAGCGACCGTGCAAATCAACTGTTTCCACGCGTACATCAATCCATCATAAGGCGTTGCGAATTGTGCTATGAAGCAAATGGCGGTCATTTCGAACAATTACTGCAAAAGTCATACAACAGATTGCTTGTGTTAATTGTTAAAAAAAAAATAATCTAGGCCTACCAACGCACACTGCGTCCCGGTGTCATTTGATTGTTTAATGCAGTATTGTAAGTAAACAGAGCTGCGGGGACCTCATGTTCATATGACTAAAAATACTTCTAAGGACCTCTTCTATCATCTCCCAAAAAATCTGTACTCAATTCAAAAACACCCTGTATTTCACATTTTCCACTCACGGTTGAATTCTCACAAAAAAAAATAGTTGCCATAACTTGTGCCCCAACCCTCGTATATTTTCTCAGATAAACATCTTTGATTAATATTTTAATGATCAATTTGGGTCTATTTCACCAATTCAACCTAAACGTCACAGTTTAGAAGTGACAATAGAATGCAGAAGTTTACATAAAACGTGCAAATGTGTATGTTGTAGCGTGCTATTCGTGAACTCATCATCCGGAAAAAACGGTAAGTTTTTTTTTGTGGGTCTTGAGGTTACTTGCCACCCCACTTGTCTCCATTTAGGGTCGTGGGAAAAACTTCAGGCTTCCTCTAACCCTCCTTGGGAAGTTTTTGGATCGCGAGTACGCTATGTATTTTCTCGAGCTTTTATTTAGGATCATTAATTTCGAGTTGGTAAGCTTAAGCTTAGCCAGTTAACCCTTTTGCGGATGTTATTTGGGAGGATACTGTGGCCCTACACAAGATTAAAGGTTCCGCTCAGCGCATTCTAGTTGCGTTATTGTTGTTCATATAGCGAAAGTGTGTTTCTTGAATAATTTGTTTTTTAAGTTCTTATTTAATTCCTTAGTTTGACTATAATTTGTTCTTATTTGAAATTCCTTGGATAAGTTTTAGTCAACTTTCAGCGCCCAATTTAATCCTTTTAATTTCCCGTATTCGCTGCGGTCGTGCTTTCTCAAGTTATTTCACTTTTGCCGCTCCTATCTACTCTTCACGCATCACTCTTTTTTGGGAAGTAAAGTTTATATTCGTCTTTTACTTGTACGAAGTGCATTCAAGTTCTAAGGCCTCCGATTTTTTTTCTTCGGATTAGAAAGAGATAGAAACATGCGCATTGTTTTAAAATGAGGCCGCGTTCATTGTCAATACATCCCAGAGATGGCAGCACCGTATGGCAGATGGAATTTTACCGCCAGCGGCGAGAATGAGAACTGTTTTAGATACTTAAAATGGCGACGTTTTCCTTACTTGAACAGCGTGCAATCATTCGTTTTCTGAATTTGCGTGGTGTGAAACCAATTGAAATTCATCGACAGTTGAAGGAGACATGTGGTGATGGAGTTATGGATGTGTCGAAAGTGCGTTCTTGGGTGCGACAGTTTAATGAAGGCAGAACATCGTGTGACAACAAACCGAAACAACCTCGGGCTCGCACAAGCCGGTCTGACGACATGATCGAGAAAGTGGAGAGAATTGTTTTGGGGGATCGCCGAATGACTGTTGAACAGATCGCCTCCACAGTTGGCATTTGTGTGGGTTCTGTGCACACAATCCTGCATGACGACCTGAAAATGCGAAAAGTGTCATCCAGGTGGGTGCCACGAATGCTGACGGACGACCACAAGGCTGCCCGTGTGGCATGTTGCCAAGCAATGTTGATGAGCAACGACAGCATGAACGGGACTTTCTTTTCGTCGGTTGTGACAATGGATGAGACGTGGATACCATTTTTCAATCCAGAAACAAAGCGCCAGTCAGCTCAATGGAAGCACACAGATTCACCGCCACCAAAAAAATTTCAGGTAACTGCCAGTGCTGAAAAAATGATGGTGTCCATGTTCTGGGACAGCGAGGGCGTAATCCTTATCCATTGCGTTCCAAAGGGCACCACGGTAACAGGTGCATCCTACGAAAATGTTTTGAAGAACAAATTCCTTCCTGCACTGCAACAAAAACGTCCGGGAAGGGCTGCGCGTGTGCTGTTTCACCAAGACAACGCACCCGCACATCGAGCTAATGTTACGCAACAGTTTCTTCGTGATAACAACTTTCAAGTGATTCCTCATGCTCCCTACTCACCTGATCTGGCTCCTAGTGACTTTTGGCTTTTTCCAACAATGAAAGACACTCTCCGTGGCCGCACATTCACCAGCTGTGCTGCTATTGCCTCAGCGATTTTCCAGTGGTCAAAACAGACTCCTAAAGAAGCCTTCGCCGCTGCCATGGAATCATGGCGTCAGCGTTGTGAAAAATGTGTACGTCTGCAGGGCGATTACGTCGAGAAGTAACGCCAGTTTCATCGATTTCGGGTGAGTAGTTAATTAGAAAAAAAATCGGAGGCCTTAGAACTTGAATGCACCTCGTATATTGTAAATAAAATGATTTTTTTTGGATAATTTTTTTTTCTTTTTCCAACTGATTGTTGAATTCAACTATTCGTTGCGACTCTCGCGTTTAAATCTTTTCTTCAATTGTTTTAGCAGCTGCATATGTTTTGTTGGTAGGGCTTAGCTGTCATCTCCCGCTCGCGTTAGAATTTGTTCGCGCTAGTTACTAGGAATTTGTTTGAGAATCAGTCTGACTTTGGTTGAGGACCCAGTCAGTCAGTTGTGCCATGGAGTTGGTCTCAGCCTGGTGGTTGGCCAGTCATACCTTTGATAGGATTGAGAACAGTTGAGTCATGCAGTTGCACTCCACACTGGCGACCTTTGGAGGTTTTTAGAATTTCGTGCCATGATGGATTGTGCTGTGCCGGCTTCGGCCGAAGCCTTGCAATGGAGCCGGGTTGTTTCCCTCGATGCGAGACGGTATCAATTCATCAAGAGAAGGTACTGTTTTTTTAAAAGAAATAAACGTAATTGTTTTTATTGGCTTGGATTATCCTCCAGTTGGACGTCTTCGTTGTTGCCGAAATCGGTTTTTCTATCGCCGTGTGTTCATTCGCAATCTGGAACCCGGGATCTGTTTTCACCATCACAACGGATTGGACTGAGTGTCCATAATGTCTACCTTTTCTCCATCTACGCCCTTGTTGCTCTGCGTTGTATTTTATACATTGAAATTTTACCAATTCACGAATAACCCTGCATAATATTTTTCCTTTCCCTTTTTAAAACACATTCTTTTTATGTATACTAGTAATGGATCTTTTGCCTTGAGCCAATCGTTTCAATTTGGTTTCTGAGTAATGTTTTTTTTATTCTTTGGGCCTATGCATTGCTAAATAAGTTTCCCCTTGTGTGTGTGGTGTAACGCCCCAAGTTTTTTGAATTTAGTCTTTAACAAAAGAAATAAGGGTTTAGGGAAATTTTGGGTAAATAATAGTAAAAATTTTTTTGACTGGAGTTGTTTAGAATGGCTTTGGGTAGTGAGTTCTGGTTGTTTTATTTTAATTTTATGTCTTATCGAATTATTCGCTAGAAAGAGAGAATTTAGCCCTAAGGTAATTTATGTTTATTTTTTTTTATTAATTTTTTGTTTTTTTTCCTTTATATTATATTTACTGCATAGTTTTTTTGCCTGTATATTTTTTGTTTTTTTTTCAGTTTTTAGTTTTACTGTACTTGAGCTGGTTTTTTTTCTTAGTTCTGTATTTTGTATTTAAGCCTTTTGGCTCATTTTTGTTAATTATCAATATTGTATTTTCGAAGTTGGTCACGAACCTCGTGCTTGTATTTTGTTATCTAGGTTTAGCGTTTTTTAAACAATGCTCCTACTGTAGATAGATTTAAGACTGATACTTTGTTGTAATACGTGCGTGATGGAGCGTGAATCAGGGCTCGCTTTTAGTGCTACCGAGTGTATTGTTTACCGAACTTAGGTGGCAAGGAATTCTAGCCAAAATAAGGGACTTGGGCCGACGTCAAAGAGAGGAAAAGATCTTCTCCACTCTTACTCACAGCACCCTCTCCTGAGTCATGGCCTTCGCCTTTGGACATGGACCCATATTGTGAGCAACCACAACGACTATCGCTGCGCCCGTTGGATAATAACGCACAAAGACTATGTGACGCCTCCGATGAGTAATATTGGCGTTACAGTAGACCTCCCATTCAAAAGGTCTACACAAGGCCGTCCTGCTTAGCGTCTGACTAGAATTTTTAACTGAGTAACATGGAGACTAATGCTTGCTTCCGCAATGGGAATCAGCTTCGGAAATTCAGGTGTTGACTCTTCACATTAAGACTGGTTAGTTACTCTGATTTTCGTCAAGAAGAGACAAGAAGAGAAGAAAATAATCAGCAGACCATAGCAAAGGATAATGGTTTAGAAAAAAAAATATGAATATGTTTTTTGTTTCCGATTTGAATTTTGTTGAATGTAGCTTGTTATACCGCAAGGTGTTTATTTTAAGTGTTCCGTGATGATTAATGCTATGTTATGTTTTTTTGGTTCAATTTGTTTTTTTAGATACATGACAGAGTATGTTATGTTCCTTACATAGCACAGGAGTCTGACTTGCGGAGTAACTGGTCGGAATTGATCTCAGGGGACTTGTTTTTTGATACTGGATTAGGATTTACTGTTGAAATGGATAAGCCCATTCATTACTTATGGCAATATAAGTGAGAAAAAATGAATTAACGGTAAGAGAGTTAACCGTTCATTTGAAGCCTGTTTGATCTAAATCTTTTCCTGGGTTAATTTCGCATGAGTTATTCTAGAAGTTACTATTATCATTTGGTTTAAATATCCTTTTGTATATATCTTTTTGTCTATCCATCCTTTACTTTTCATTCATTTTTTTTTCTTTTTTTTTTTTTTACCTTACTCTTGTTACCGGCCGTTGGATCATGGAGCATTAAGTTTAGTATTGTATTTCGTCAATTTGGCGTGTTCCAATGGAATCTCCTACTAAGCGGTTGCATCTTTAATTTGAATCCACAGAAGAACAGAAGATTGAAGACCGATCGTTATTTTTGAAAAAAGGAGAAAAAAAGGAAAGAAGGAAATAAAAAGCTTGATTTATTTGTACTTTCCCCTTTTTGCTTTCAGTTGCTTATTTTATTTGTATCTATCCTTACTGTCTTTCATTTGTCAATAAACAAACCCGCCTAACAAGGGTTAAGTGCATACGTGGTGTTTAGATTTTTTTTATTTATTTAAAAAGGAAAAAAAAGACAAATTTTGCTTTCAGCTTGCCTTAAATGAGTATGAATTTAACATTTAACTTCTAAGTAAGTTTTGTTAACGTAATTTCCCGGCCTGTTTTTAGCATTTTAAAAGGGTTACTAATTTTTTCCCCTCTTGTTTTCCTCTCTTTTCCTTAACCTGTCTTTATTGTCGCCTTGTCTGTCTTGTCTCTTTTCTCCATTTCATCCTTCCTTCCCTTCCTCCCCCTTATTTAGTAATGCTTGTTTTCTCGAACTTTTATTTTTTGATCTCGCCTACGACAGAATTCAACAGCACCTTTTTTGTTGATGCTTTTTCTGGTTTAATTTTTAATTCTTTTTATTTTATCTTTTTTTACCCCATTTTACCTTTTTGGCCCAATTTTCTTTCTCATTTGCTCTACTAGCCCCGCTGTTCGAGAATTAGATTTCTGATATCTTAGTACACTACCCGGACAGATTGTTAATTCGTCGTACCAGATGTAATGTTTACTGGAATATAAAGTGAACTCAACTTATAAGTGATTTTATCTCGTTTATTTTTGTTATCGTTACTATCTTTTACCTTCAGCTTCACATTTGACCCTTTACCTTTTATCTCCGTTCTGCCTTTCCTATTATCCATTTTACAGGACTGATTATAGTGTTTAGCCTTCTTGCGTCGGTTTCAAGATTTTGCTTAGCTTCTACAATTATGAACATTATCAAAAGACAGGTCCTAAATTTTTTATTTCCTATTAGGATTGCTGCAGCTCGTTGGCCTCGGTGATTGTTAACCAATTTTGTTAACCTATGGCTTATTTTCCCCTGTCGATGGAGCAGATCGTATGAAAGCTGTTGACTTAAAAGCGCTGTTGACGTACGAAAGCTGTTGACGATCGTTTTTTCCATCTTCAACTTAAAAGTGCTGTGTTGACAGGAGGAGTTGGATGAGGCGTCACGCGAGAAGACGGTGTTCGTCGTGCCTGGGCTAGGCGCCTTCGCCTTTAATATCATACTTTGGGCATTCGAAACGGGGCGCAGGCGTTCCAGTCCCTAATTGAGCAAATCAAAAATATGGCAAAGCAGCAGGGGTAGGAACGAGGGAAGCTCGCAAAAGAAAAACAGTTTCAATTTACGAACAAATAACAGCTAGTAAAACGGTGCATAAAAATAGAACTAACAAATTACCATACATATGATGAATAATAATAAAAAATTAGAAAAAGAAAAAGGTTGACCAAATAAAATCGATACATCATACAAAAAAAATATAAGAAGCAATGCAATACAGACAAACATAGGACTTATTGATAAATTAAGTTGAATTACAGAGACAAAAATTAAGTTGAATTACAGAGACACTGGAGATCGCCGTAAGACGACAGTCAATTTGGCTTACCATTAGAGCCCCGGGCAAAAATCCTTCCTCCGGAGCTCCAGACATTCTGTACGCCAAGTTTCTGCTTTGCATTACGGAGCAGTCTATATCTAGAGACTGTTAGGTCCTCCAATAATACGTAAGGAGTAGAACGTAAATTGCACGTGTTTTTGATGATAGTGTCTCGGAAGGTGGAGGACGCCAACTGTAGGAGAATAGGTCGAGCAGAAGATTAGTTGCGTGGTCCAAGACGATGGATGCAGAGATATCAGTGGCGTTGATCCTAACACCCAATTTGCTGGCACAGATATCAGAGAAGATGTCGATCAAGTTCTCCACAGGTTTCTCTGGGACTCCAATTAATCTGAGGTTATTGCGCCTGGAATACTGTTCCAAGTCGTCAATTTTTTCCAGAGCTGAGTCGATAGAGGATTCGCCGCCAGGGAGCAAAGTGGACTCCACCCTCTCAAGTTGCGCCTTCATGGTATTCAACCGCTGATCAATCTCAGCCAGCCGAGAAGCCGATGACTCCATATGCTGAATCAGGGGCGTTAAATTATCAGAAACTTCGATTATTTTTTGATCTAGTTTTTCGCCAATTTTAGAAAGAATTACAGTGATCAGTTTCTCGAGTGAATTCGGTTCGTCAAAATAAGCTGTAATAGCTTTCTCAATAAGTATACTTGGAATGTCACCAGATGCTTCACTGGGAGAGTCCATTGGAGAAAGATGAGAGCTAGCCGGCTTAGTGGCAGTCGAATTCTTTTCTGCACCTTTTGGCATGTTGAATTGCACTCTAAAATTAAATTAAAGCTAACTAGAAGGTGGTTAAGTCTGTTGATAGGCTGAGGAGGTAGAACAACTTACCAGCTAAACGAGACACAATTACAAAACTCCCATGGAGGGGTGTGAAGAAAAGGAGGCGCTCCAATGTTATAGGTTCGATTGCTCTTGAAACCAGCTAAGGTGAAACAATTCAAAAAAATTCAGTCCATGTTATATTAATGAAGCCACATAACACTAATTGAGGCACACATTCCAATGGAAAATGTAGAATGTTAAAAGTTGACGCTTCACGCTGCCTACTCGAACGGAGCTCAAACGCAGACGTCTGTTACAGGTTCCATCTTGAAATTTACATCTACTTACAAAAATTCACACAATTGAATACGCCTATTTACACAAATTTACGTTTGTGTACCGACCTATATTTGTATTTATTATTTTTATAGTCAAATCCGCCAGTAGAAGATAGAACTTCAAGCTTGTAGGATAGACAAGAATAGGAAGAGAAACTACATCTTTTTTAAATTTTTTAACATCATTTTTTTTATAACTTCATTTATTGATTTAACAATACATTCACCTTATAATGTACAATGCAATAAATTCACCATCACTTAACAGAATTGATTTGCAAAAAAATCAAGGGAATATTTTTGTTGCAACTATTACATCGTTCTCATTATAAATTTGCAAGGTTCCTTTTCCATTCCTTTGGTTAGGCTAAATGGAAACTACCACGTATTGTTGAAGAGGAAGGCTCATGTTAGTACTTGGCACTCAGAAATATAGAAAAAGGATGAGTTTTAGATCAATGATTTACGCTGCCCTACAATAATGGAAACGTAAATAGTGACATTTTATTTTAGTTAATATCTCATTCGACCTCCGTGCGGAAATTATTTCAGCCACCCTTCTTACTTTTTATTAGGTTCCGATACACTGTTTCTGTGACTCACTGATGGATTTTTGAAATCCGAAATGTACATCTGAGTCAGTAAAATTTTTTTAATGTGGAGTAGTGATTTCTGTTTTTTCCTTTATTTATTAAGGTATCCACAGTTATGGCTATTTTTCTATTTAATAATCGTAACAGTAATGAATAAGAAAACGTATTAGCAATTAAGTTTGAAACTCTTAAATAAGCATAATTTACGTTACAAAAAAGTGAAACTTACTTAGATTAAATCCTGAAATGTTCATTGAGGGTTTTATCATAAGCCATACATCAGCTGTTCAAATTAATGACTTAGATTCCTGTTTTCTTTCAATTTTAACTTGCTATGGTAAAATTTGAAGGAACAAGACGAACAACGTTGTAGAATGGCTTATTCAACGTTGGTTTTTGAGGAAGACTATTCTCGCACTCAAGAACCATCTTTGAAAAGACTTCAGAGTTGAAAAGACTATCCCTACTGGTAGGTATCAGATCGCCGAACTGAAGGAGAGGCAATGTTAAATAAATTCGGCGATCAGTCACGAAGATAAGAAAAAAGGAAAGAAAATAGCAAACGAAGAAATCAGAGGAGAAGACCAAAGTTTAACTGCCCGGCATCCGGAGTTAAAGATGGAATAGCCCAGGAGAGTAAGAAAGAGAAGGTAGAGCGCTCTTAGGAAAGAAAAACGACGACGGAGAAGGCGATTGGAAGAAAAGGGGAGGAAGGAAGAAAAGGACAGAAAGTGGCTGGCGATGAACGGAAAGATTGGTAAAGAGGTAGCTTCGAGACTGGAGGAAAGGACGTGAGCAAGAAGTCGCCCAGCATGGCAAAGGAGCCAATGTGCCTTTTCTTCCATTGACGTGGAGAAGAGGAGCGTAGAAGGCCGATCCCACCCAGGAAATTCCACAGGCCGGAGAACTAAGGAATTTTACTGCGTACGAGAGGAAACTACGCGACCTCGTAGCATGAACAATGGAATACAATCTGGACGAGCCAAACGAAGGGACTATGCACAACTGAACTTTAAGGCAAGGGACTTTTACCGTTATAATAAGGAGAGAACTTTCTATAATGCCAAAGTCAACTTTAGTGATAAGAATAAGCATCCACTAGAAAAAACGAACTGCGTCACGTGCCCGTAGTTTCGCCTTTAATGCTTGTGGACCCTGAATCGACTGCCAGCAAGAAGGAAAGGAATTTGGAGGTTCCTCGCGACGAGCTCGAATTGATATCCGCTGAAGGAGGCCAGGAGAGCTGGAATTCGAACGGACGTGGACCAGGAGAAATTGATCTTCAGGCGGCGAGCTCAGACGTCGTTAATGAAGGAGACAGAATGTTCGCCGATCCCACGAAGGTCTCGACTGCAAAGCAGTCCTTAGTCGGCGGGCAGGAAAGATTCCCCGGGTTGCTTCATTGCGGAATTGCGGAGAACGAGGGTCAACAGCCTCTGCTACCTAGGTTGGAAAGACAGATGTCGGAGGCCGACGTGAATAACATCCCGAGTACCCCAGCCATCCCTACAACGAAGGACAACTGCTTTGCGAGCGCGTTTCACCAACGGGGTAACTGGATTAATTATTATTATTATATGTGCTGATAGACTAATGATATCACATTTAATAATTAAGTGGACCGATGTTAATTTCCCTTCTTTACCAAGTGAACTGTGCTATAATGAAAGAAACTTCTTCTGAATTGAATGATGAAACTTAATTAATATCTAGGCTTATATTGATTTCCTTTATCGTTCATAGAGCTGGTCAGCACTCCTCGAAACCCGAATGGGTCGCCGCTCACTGAGAATGCGGTGCCTAAGTTCCCAGAATTGACGTGCCAGGAAGCACTTCAGGAATTCCACTTCGAGACCAGGATCCCATTGTCGCATTTTAATTCCCGGGCATTTATCCAGACGTTTAAATTGTTTACCCGAAATTGGTCTTACTGATATTGACTTTTGATAATTAATTGTATTGAACATTCAAATATTAAGTGCAATTAAACTTAATCATCTATATTCTCATCACAACTGTGTCGCCCCCCTCCTTTCTCTATCCACGACGAAGCCATATTAATAATTATCGAATTAAGTTAATTAGCTTAATTAAATAGTCATGATAGTAGATAGTCTTTAGATCACTTCACTCATCCATAGTAATATTAAAGAGTGGTATTAATTCTGATAATTTTGTAATAATCTTCCTACTAACACGAACGGCGAAATCGTCCAGTATCGCTATCCACCATGTTTTCGTAAGTTGATTTCGTGTCTCTACCGGAAATGATTTCCTATGACTTGGCTTGTTAAGCTGTGTTTGGCGCTGTTAGATGAGTCAGGGGTTCGTAAACACTTGAAGATGTGTTGTACAACTTATCTACGAAGTACTTGAAGTATTCTTATTATCGAGCCAGAGAGCTATAAGCTAATAAAATGAGCCCTACGATCTGGAAATTGCTGCGGGTGTGTGAATGTTGCTGTGCTTTGAAATGAAGAGATGAATATAAAGGCCTGTGGTGCTTACAAGGAAAAGTAAAATTAGAGGCAATTCTTCCTCCAGCCGAACCACTACACTCTGTTTTTATGGATGATCATCCAAAATCTTCCTGCTCGACCTTCAAAA
The DNA here is from genome assembly GCA_023313115.1 of Rhysida immarginata. NCBI lineage: Eukaryota > Metazoa > Arthropoda > Chilopoda > Scolopendromorpha > Scolopendridae > Rhysida > Rhysida immarginata. Next base: position 5,765 of record JAHWFO010042107.1, on the reverse strand, counting down.
TCTTCCTGCTCGACATTTAAATGATCAAAATTAAAGGGTAAGGACTATTCCCGACCCTCGAGTCGGGGCCTGCTCTGCCGATTGAGTTACTGCGTTGTGGCTTCAATGAAGTTTATTTGGATATCTTGTAGCAGCAAAGCTGTTCATATCCGCGGTAGCTCAGTTGGTTAGAGCAGTGCCAGTGATAGGCACGGTCCCCGGTTCGAATCCTGATCGCGGAATTTTCCCTTCCCTTTTCAATTTGTCATCCAAAATCTTGTTTAAAATTTTTTATTTTTCCGTCATATTTTTTGTTAATATGCAAAAAGACTCTTTGTTTATTAATTTATCTTAAGAATTAGCTAATTCACTACCTCTGTGATTTCTTACTGAAAATATTAAATTTTTCATATTTTGGAAAATATTTAATTCTAAAAATATAAGTTTATTTCTGTAAAAGAAAGATATCTTTGATATTCATTGTTATACTAAACTTTGTTGCTCTTGCTATGTTTTGCATAAGCACGGGCATGAGCGCGACCATCCTTAGAAAGGCTAAGGGTGTGTCCAAGAAGTTCGACCGGTCGCCAAATCGCGCCCAAGTCGTTTGATCGTGACTCCCAGAAGTCTCTCTTTCACGACCAAGAACGCCTCTATTGTTTTGATGTTCGACTTCCGGACTGGGCCTGATTTCAAAATGGCGAATCCCCCATCCCGTACTATATGAGTGTGAAATGTTAGTGCCTACTATAATAATAATAATAATAATAATAATAATAATAATAATAATAGTAACCACTGGAAATGCGCAAGCAGAAATTTTGGGAGGAGAAGAAGACTTTAGACGGACATATTTTAAATAATGAATCCAAAGTAATGTGAAATACATTCACGGAAGGTAAGATGAAAATTAAGACACATCTAAATTCTATCTTGAAAAGATGATCATCCTGTATATGTGAAGACCATCTTGGCTTGTTCCTGATATGTTTACCAGACCATTTTATCTCTACTGCATGATGACGATGAGCACTCAAAAGGTAACTTTGTAATTTTGCATCGTTCTGTACGTAGTGTTATAGTTGTGCATGAAGTTGTGCATACAATTATTACCAAACATTTGTTGATATAAAGTTTTTGGTTACTTTTCTGGTCAGGAATTACACCTTGACCCTATTGTTTTAATTCATCCTGTATAGTAATATTATTTATCCATTCCTGTACTGAGCAATCTTTATGATTATTCCTTTACTGATCAATCTTTATGAATTTCAAAATTCTAGATGTTCCAAAGCAATGTCTCCAATGGATTAACGCTATGGTCCTTTTGCTCTTGGGAGCTTATGAAAATCACAAGGCTAAATTTGGCAGATCATGTATAAAAGCAGTGAGGTAAATCATTGGACTGATTCACTAAACATAAGAATACAAACAAGGCCTTTAATTTAATTCTGATTTTCATTTTTAGATTTGGTTACTAATCGCCTCTGAGTACGTTTCTCATGGACATTGCGTCACAGGAGCGCAAAGTGACGATAAGTGGTGGAGTTGGAAGAAAACATTTAAAAAAAAGGTTGATAAACAAAAACGATCGGGCGCAGCGACCACGAACTGGACGTTCTTTGGCCGAATGCAAGAAATAATGGGGAATGACCCCGTGTAATGCCTATTTCGATTGCCTCCTCTTCACGAGAAGTGTCTATGCGTTCATGTAAGGACGTGATTCTAGCATACTGTATTATGCTCTATAATAATCGGTCGAAAGCTACATGTTAATTCATATTTATCGAAATGTTATCTAAAAAATGAATGTGTATTGGTCAGAGAAGACAAAAAAGTTAACTGGGCGTTGGAAACATCTGAACAACGGAAGCTCTGTCTACAGCAGGAAGTTGTAGAATTACTGAACACCAATTTGAGTTATTAACTTCTTGAGATTGTTCCATTGACCTAAAACTGTAATTATCCCAGGGAACGCCGGGTGCCTCTGCTAGTTACAAATATTTTGTAGTTTGTTTTTTGGTTTATTATTTACTTATTTATTTATTCAGTACTCCTATATTTTCTTAAAAAGCTTTAAATGAACTATTAAAAATATTTGTATGATTAAAGAATTTTGTATAAATAAATTGACTTTCTCTCTCTTTGGCAAATAAGAATTGAATCATTGTGGTATAAATTCACTCAAGAATTACAATTTTCAGGGCTTGCTTATTAAAAAAAAATTACAAACTAGTATTGCATGGGACTGAATAGAATGCTATAATCAAAAAGACAAACGGATCCATGAAAAGTATGCATTTTCATAGTTTATTAAGCAGCGGAAGAATGGGGCTACTTACTGGTTTCACAATGTCCGTTCCTTTCATAATTTCTGCATTTTTTGAAGTAGAAGGTTGAAATTTGGAATAGCTAATTATGAGTATGTACACCTTCACTATTTAGTTTGATTTTCATTGGGCCACTGGGATGGGAGTTAGAGGGGACCAAAATGTCAGTGTATTTAGATATGTAAAGGAGAGAAATTCAGTATGCAGATTCCTGTAAGCAAGATGTACGTTACTATGAAGTTTAGACCAAGTTGTTCCAATGGAGTTGGAAGTTGTCAGTTTCAAGAAAATGGGGGGACGGGTAAAATAGATGATCTCAGCATTTCCACTCTTCTATACCTTCCTTGGGAGGATTAATTTCTTTAAAGCATATGATAACAAGAAATTACTCCTGAGGAGGTATAGAAAGAGTGAAAACTCCGAGATCATCTATTTAAACAGTTTAGTAAATTGTGACGTTCCAGTTTAGTAGTCACGTGTGATATGTATTTAATTAGGCAGGGGTCGGTATAATTAAAAAAAAATTGTTGTTTTTTTAAGTCGATTACACGATTGTTGACTTTCGTCGTTGTAATAGTTATAATGAGTGTGTGTTCGTTGTATGTGTGTGTTGCATGTAGTGTATAGTAAAATATAACTGCGCGTTGTTTGTTTTGTTGTATGAATGAATAGTAAAAATTCCTCCATGGGCGATCGTAAATGGTCCTTTGTTGGAGCAGCTATTGTTAGGTTGTTTTCTGAGAAGATTGCTCAGCTTCCAACGAGGGATTGTTACGATCGTTTTCGGAGAAGGAGATGAGCGTGTTATCGTGTTTGTTGAAAAATTGTTTATTAATTTTTTGTTTATTCCTTTTTTTTTTGCGATGAGTGTTTATCATAAATGTGGCTGAGTTAAGTTTTGGAACATAATGATGGGCAATGTTATACAGTACCTCCGCATATATAGAAGATTTCTAACAAGTGTAAAGAACATTGTTCTATCTCAGAATAACGTATATGGGCTTGGAGATAGGAGCCAGCATTTGGAATCTGGAGTTTGGCTAATTAGGCGACACGTAAATATGTTTTAAAGTAAAACAAAACTATTCTCGTCATAGCTATTTATTCCATAATTTTGCTTGTCATTTTACATTTCTCTACACAAATGTATGGCTGCTACCGAGCGTAAAGAGCAAGGAAACGAACGAGAGGAGTAAAATACCCAGAGCCTATGCCTCGCTAAATGGATGTCAGATGGTCGCTCTGCAACGTCACTTGGACCACAAAACAGGACTACGTTAGAGAGAACCGAACGGCGTTGGAAGAATCGTGGTGAGTTCGCTCCATTTTGGCCCCAAGCGCAACGGATATTTAACACAAGTCTTATGTTGTGATGATGAAAATTGCTGGAACCTTATCTGTGATGCAGCGAATGTTTTCACTGTTTGATTCCAGACTATGTGCGTTAAAGTCGCCACTTACCGTCTAAGTGAAACAATAGCTAAATGTTATTATTCTGTAGTTTAATTTTACTTACTAAGCACCTTGCCGTGCAGTTTGGCGACACTGTAAATCTAGTAGTGAGGTTATTCAGTAATTTTAACCACAGTTCATTTAGCAAAGATGGCATGCACCCATAAAGTGTACCAATGCGCACACCGTGGTTGATGCTGCCAGAGGATAGCTTGCTGATATCCACGTCGCCAAGAGGAGTCACTGTTCCTCCCCCCTTATCTCGCTATAATAAAGGAGGGACTTTGCGCTCTCGTTAGCGTATAGTCTGGAGTATTTGATTCGGGACGTAGACATTCAGCACTATTCATAGCATGCTGTATGAAAAAAGTTATGACCTCACTTTGAGAGAGATTACAGCGGAATTAAGCTATGTAAGGCAAGAGTGCCGGTAGGCTAGTTTAACGACCTGGGGAATTGCGTTAACGCCTTAATTAATGTGCATGTTAATGAGATGGGCCCTTAGACATAAGGTAATGAATAATATGTATGCCTTATTGTAGATGAAAGGAATAAAGCGTGTATATCTCACATTACGGTGTTATCAGTCGTTTTTTCTAGTATCAGTCTCGAACTTCTGCTCTCACTTACCCCAAGTGCGGTTACTTGGCTTAGTGCACACTTACACAATATGCTAATGGGGATAGGGAGGCTACAAAATCATGGCCATACCCAGAATTATTTTTTGGGGTGGGGGTGGCATGTAACAGATTTTATTGACATAATGGCCAAATTTGGGGAGGGGGTAGCCCCTCCTCTCCTCCAGTATGGGCATGACATTTACACATGCTAAAGTGGTTACCAGATGCTTTTCACCTCGTTTGGCCATCAGAGAGGATGTTTTTCCTTTTTCTTTTGTTTTCAAACCATAGTTTTAAAACTATACAGGGCGTTTTTCAAACTATAACATACTGAACATTTTTTTACCACAGAATGGATGGTCCATAATATGTTCTTATCTATCAAGTTTGTGCACAGAGTTCAAACACAATCTGTATTTATACATGCAGTTTGTTACAATAAAAGGAGTTTTTATTTAAAACTAAATAAAAATACATTAAAAATTGGAATCAAAATTTTAAGAATGTTATTTTTTCAATTTTTAATACACTCAAAGAAAACAATTTAAAACAACCCAGTTGGGTGAAGAGAATAAACAATGCTAAATTAAATAAATAGAACAAATCCTAAATTTTTAAAAACAGATAAATTAGTAGTTCTAAAATAAAACTTTAACTCGAAAAGATAAAGAAGAAAAGACATATAAACACATTTTTTGAAATTCATAAATTCCTGATAACAATTTGCATTTCTGGCAACTTACACAGAAATATAATTAAATATATTTATCTATAACGATTTATAGTGAATCATTATCTACAATTATTTCACTTAAGACTCGAAAATATTCTAATGATCTGGAAATCAATGAAAACCAGCAAAATATTTATGAGGTCTTTTAAGGAGGAATTCACATGCAGTAGTTTTCATGAACACATCATTTGTTAATGTCAGAAATAATTTTCTCTACACTTAAATTTACTGTTTTTGGCAATGACATGAAATTAATAGATATTATTCTCACTCCTTTTATATATGCTGATATAACATCACTAATTTAAAGTAATTTTATGCAGTTATTTCTCTTTATATAAATCCTTCCTTATCTTCTCTTCTAATTGTTGCTGGCTAACACAAATTTTTTCTCCTTTTGATAAATGTAAAAAAAAAAAAATTAATAGTCTCTTCGTTTATGGACTTTTATGTGTTGAGGTTGAAGGTGATGATAAATATGCTGGGAAATTAGGTGATTGGATGGAATGGTCCATAACATAAAATTGCAAAGTTAAGTAAGTTAATACATTAGAAATAATAAAAAGATTATCAATTGCATTTTATAAAAAAATGTAAATATTGTTGGACAATGGAAGATGCAGGGAATAAATGCAAACCATCTATATATTA
>JAHWFO010042099.1:0-11298 GCA_023313115.1 Rhysida immarginata | reverse complement strand
CCCCCTGACTACGGGCCTGCTGTGCATTCGACGCGATTTTGGATGCCGGGGCCGTTACACATTCAGCGAAAACGCGATAGAAAGCGACTTGGAAACCACAACGATGCGAGTTTTCAAGTTCCGACCGAGTTGGAATGTTTAGAAGTCGTCCCGAATGCGCAGCCAATCAGCTACGAGTGAGCATCTCTTCATACAACTGTCTCTTCATCCCCATTATCTTTAGCAACTGTTTCTAATCGATTTCCACCAGCGGGAAACGGGCATACTGAATTTCTCTGATATCGTGTTCATCGTGCAAGGCGTGCGGGTATGCATCGTTTTCTATTGTTTTTCCTAATAAACTATTATAATATATACAGTACATGTAAACGATGTCAAGAAAACCATGTTAAGGAGAAGTCTAGAAAGCAAGAACGACTCACCTACAGCCAATCAGAGCGCAACTCGCCTAGCTCCCCGCTTCGTTGCCGCTGAATGTGAACAACGCCACCTTAAAAACAAAGCTGACTAACGTCATCAAATCTGGACCGATAAGTGAAAGTTTTGTCGCTTGTTGTAAACAATGAAGGTTGGATTGTCGGCCCAGATTTGACGACGCTGTTCAGCAGGCCTTTATATTTTAGGTGGTGTTAATTACTGTCAGCAATGATCCGGGTTGTCGTTAACGCTAACTTCAGCGTAAATTACGTTAATACTTACCAAGTGAACGCGATTTTGAAATTTTTAAGTGTCCTGGTAGACGCTAAACTTATTTCGTGGACTTGTGGTTTGGTCGAGTTAGATTGTAAAATTCCAATTGTAAAAAATTGGTGCGAATTTTAACAGTTAATAGAGCTCGGGCAAGCTCGACTGACGCGGCGACTGGTGGCCGTTTTGAGTAACTACTTGAGGAGAGGAAAGCGATCCCCATTAAAGTTTACTACTCTTTAAGAAAGCCATTATTATACAGTATGCTTACGTTCTACAGAGTGAATGTTGTGTTTGCAAATTTCTGTGTGTATAGCCAAGAACAAAAATGAAATTCAATGTGAATTGCTGTGTCGTTGGGTGTTTTAATATTCCAAAGGAAAAATATTTCAAAAAACAGCGATCATTGTGGATTGCTGCTGTTAAACGGAGAAAGTAAGTTAGTATTATTCGTGTCTGTATCGAATAACGTGATTATTCATGGTAATTGTTTAAATAACAACGAATTTACATATCTATGTAAAACCTACCTAACAAATTTCAAATGTTATTTTTAGCAAAGATGTCAGACCTTGGTGGCCGAAAATTCATTCCAGAATATGCAGTGATAGTTTCAAGGGAAGCAACAAATCCTTCCCATGTACCTGTAATTTACGCTACGATAGTCAGCCATGTGGAAATTATTTAACTTTACTTAAATAATTATTAAAATTATTTGAGTTCTACTTTGCGAATATGTAATCATTTTTTTCGTCTTGTTTTTTATTCAATCCCGACAATAATTTACGTACACCCTATATTTTGTTTACCTTATGTACACTATATGATCAAAAATATCCGGACACCCCTCACAGATCATCGATTGGCCCAATGTCACATGATAATGACTTGCACATCATTTAAATAGCTTCCCACACCTTCAGACACAACTCTGCTTGGACGTTGGCAAGAATGGGTCGTTCGGCAGAGCTCAGTGAGTTCCAACGTGGAACCATCGTTGGATGTCACCTATGCGGCAAGCCCGTGCGTGACATTTCCAGCCTTCTTCAGATACCTAAGTCAACAGTAGGCGATGTCATTATGAAATGGAAGACCCGGGGATCAACAACAGTTCAATAACGAACCGGTAGACCCAAGAAACTAACGGACAGACACCGTCGAGTGCTTCGTCGTGTCACCCGCAGCAACCGGAAGTCCTCGGCGGAAAAAATTGCCACAGAGTTTCGAAAAGCCTCTGCAAATGATGCTATTACCATGACAATTCGTCGGGAACTGCACACGATGGGATCCCATGGCCGTGCTGCTGCCCACAAGCCCCACATCAGCAGGGTCAACGCCAAGCGACGTCTGGAGTGGTGCAAAGCCCACAGAAACTGGACAATGGACCAATGGAAACGTGTAATGTGGACAGACGAATCTCGCTACACACTCTGGCAATCCGATGGACGAGTTTGGGTTTGGCGCATACCTGGAGAACGCTTCTTACCTGAGTGCACAGAGCCCACAGTCAAGTTCGGAGGAGGAAGAGTCATGGTGTGGGGCTCATTTTCATAATACGGACTGGGCCAGCTCGTTCCTGTGCAAGGAATCATGAACTCCGACCGTTATCTGAATGTTTTGGATAACTGTGCACTTCCAACGTTGTGGCAATTTTTCGGAAACGGGCCATTTCTCTACCAACACGACAATGTCCGTGCCACAAAGCGAGGCGTGTACAGCAGTGGTTTGCGGACTCAGGGGTCGAAGAAATGGGTTGGCCGGCACAAAGTCCCGACCTCAATCCTATAGAGAGTCTGTGGGATGAATTGGAAAGCCGCTTGCGGGCCAGATCACATCGGCCAACTTCTGTACCTGAACTGATTCTCGCTCTTCGGGAGGAATGGAGGAACATTCCGGAAAGTACCTACCAACATTTGGTGGAAAGTCTTCCACCGAAGGGTGGAAGCTGTGATTCGGGCAAAGGAATGTGCAACGCCCTATTGATTTCCATGAAATCGTGGCTAGAGCGCAAACGTGCATGTGTCCGGATATTTGTGATCATATAGTGTATATGTTTTGGTTTGATTTGGTTGGTATTAACGTCCCTTTCAACTATGATGGTCATATCAGGACGGCCGCAAATTATTCCTCGCAAGGGTTCTTTAACGTGCAGCCGGCAAACGACTACACAGGACAAACGGCTTTACTTCCCTTCCAAGGAAGTGCATGATCTCAGGATTTTCCCTTGAAAAATTCTCGTCGTCTTCGACCGGGCTCGAACCCGCGTCCTCGGGCATCAGGGGCGATCACGCAACCCCCTAAGCCACCTAGGCCGATTTATGTATATGGAATTTAGAACTATTATGGAAAACATATGGAAAACAATACAGCTGATTCCATATTGTATTAATGTAACTTACCTCCAAATGCATTTTGTATGGAGTTTTATTAAAATTTGTTTGTGGGATAACAGATGCAATTACACAGGTCTGCAAAAAAAAAAATTTTTTACAAGCTTTATGGGATCAATTGGTTAAATTTTATGTTTTAGGGTCTGCTGAATCCGAAAACGATTTCCATTCCCCTCCATCACGTACTGTTTTCTTGCAAAATACAAGTTTTCTGCATGAAAAAACCCAGAAACTACCGAAAGAAATACCATTTCTTTACAATGAACTATACAATATGACTCATATTTAAAGAAACAATTTATTCACATGAAATGTACTTACCATTCCATCTTATGAGGAGCCCAGGCTTTGTCTTGATCTCCAATTTTAAACTTGAAGTAAGCAAAATACACTTTCTTCACAAAATCATTTATATTTCTTTGTTGACTTTTAACAGTATTTCACCACAAATAAAATAAAAGTTGTCAGGAGATATAAAAGAAAGTGTAGAAAGTGTAACGGAGGTTGAGTAGGCAGAAAAAGAGATGTAAAGTGCATGTCCTGTTCTCACTGAAACTACAAATTTCAAGTACAAACACGACTTTTGCAAGAAAACCTTACATGATGGAATTTTTTTAGTATTTTTCCCGGTTTCAGTGATGAAAAATCTATAGGAAACAGTATAAAAATTCTAGGCAGTTTTTTTGGTTGCAGACCTGTGTTATTTGTGTGAAAGAAACACAACCTTCTTCTCGAATATCACAAATTTGTCTGCTTTCGGCTTAATTGGAAGCCTTTCTTTTTTACAGCAGGTCACAGAAATTCGAAATTCACACACTGGAACCCATATTTTATTAATTTTTGCCATAATTAAATACCTCTACTTAATTAAACAAAAACAGCTACGAACAGTTACAAGCATGTGTGGAGAATCGTACCTCAAGTACTTTCGTTTTATGCTTCACAGATGTCGCGCGCGTACTTTCGTTTTACGCTTCACAGATGTACTTTCACTTGGTTTTAAAAATGAGTTCTTGTACAAATTCACTTTATGTAACTTTGCATAAATTTATCTGTAAATAAAATATAACATTAAATTCATTTCATAAATATATTTTTTGTTTGGTTAATTTTTTTTTGACAGAGGACTCTAAATATATTGGGCCAGAAAAAAGTTCAATGGGTATGGTCCAATGGGGGTCAGTCATCAGTGAAAGAAAATGTAACATGAGACGTGTCCATTCAAAAATAGGAGATGATGGTTTAATGAAAAAAACTCTCTCAACCATAATTTCACGAAAGAAAAAAATTACATTGTTGCAACAAAGGATTGACAATTACAGATGATTAAGTACCCTCTCACCCCCAATGGACCATACCCATCGAAATTAGAAAATTTTCATAAATTCTTTTTTTTGGCCCACTCTGTATATAGGAGAGAACTCTATAATTTGAAATACATGGGTTCCTGGAACTCAATAATTATTCTTCTCATAGTAAACTCTGAAAGATTTTTCAATCACGAGGACGATAACAGTATATAAAGTATTTTGAACATAATTCCGAATTTTTAGGCTAAAAAATGACTATAACTTGATGACTTGGCGCCTTGAACAACTTCGCCATTCGGAGAAAAGAATAAATAGCATAGACAGACCCAATGAGGGAAATGATCCAGCACTTCGAGACAACGAAACTCAGTTTCCAGTTCATGAACTCTATTCCAAATGACAGAAATGAATACAGTAGCTACATTCAAAAACTCCGTTCCGTGTTAGTCGTGTTAAGCGTGTCGTGTTGCTAAAATCTGATGTCACTTCCTGCACGAACAGTGTCCCGTATTGCAAAACGCCTAGCACGGAGCACGGGCTTTTTACGTCCGTGTTCGTGTTAGTTCTCTAGCACAGCACAACATTGGCGCGCATGCTCATTGTGGCATTCCTCATCTCTCTCATGAAAATCCGTAATGGTGGGAAAACATTGTTAAGAAACATTGTTAGCTCTAAAACAATACAAATCATAAACGTGCAAGTAATCACAAGCTACATTCAAAAACTCCGTGCTAGTCATGTTAAGCGTGTCGTTTTGCTAGAAATCTGATGTCACTTCCTGCATGGACCGTGTCCCGTATTGCAAAACGCCTAGCACGGAGCACGGGGTATTTTCGTCCGTGTTCGTGTACAGCCTTCTCTAATCATGTAGGCTGTGGTTCGTGTTAGCTCTCTAGCACGACATTGGCGCGCATGCTCATTGTGGCATTCCTCATCTCTCTCATGAAAAGCTGTAATGGCGGAAAAACGCCGCTTCCCTGAATATTTTATAGTTATACGAATTAATTGCGCCATCATCCCAAGATTAATTAGTGTAGAAGGAACTCTATTTGTTCGAGAACATCGGTTACGGAAAGCAGAAAAGTTATTTTTGATAATCGGCGAAGATTGGGTCGAAAGTAAAGTGCCTATCGCTAATAGCTCCACTATCTCCATCTGGTGAGAAAATTGTAACCACGATAATTAAGATACGACTTACTGGATGCTAACGACCTGTTCATTTAGCTGATATCCATTGTTGTTTCAGGCAGACAAAACAATACCACCTAGACAGAAAGCCTGCTCACGGAAAAATCGTACATTGTTACATCACCTATGGTAGAGACAATTTCGTGCTTATTATTGATAGAAATATGATCAACAATACCCTACCGTAAATCGTCGAAGCCGACGCGAGATAATCAAGCCGTGGCACTGATTTTGTGATATCATGCAAACAGATGGATTTTGTGCGTTTTGCAAAAATAAATTTAAGAACAAAAGAAGGATATTTAAAATTTAAAGTAAAATGATTTATTAAAAAAGTAAATGACCCATGTTTGGCATTAATGCATTTTATTCTACTGTATTTACTTAGTTATCTAAAATAGAAAATTCATATTTAAAATACGTCACGAAAACCGATGAGATTTCAACAATACCAAGTGACGTAGTGCCATAGCTTTGTATAGATCGCGTCGGCTTCGAAATCGTGCTCGACATCACAGACAACACGAGCACATTCAAAAATTAACTCAGCACGGATCGTGCTATAGCTTAACACGACTAGCATGGAGTTTTTGAATGTAGCTAGTGTGATTCAAAAAGAAATCCCTGGTTTTGTGAATTTGTTGCAGGGAACTATAGGACATATCATTGGGTTTAAACTCTTACACAATTGTACTTTGTTTGCATATAAATGCAAACGTTTATGAAGGGTCTTTCTGACTGTTGAACAAGGCATATGTAACTGGGGAGATGCAGTCTTCACTGGATTTCTCCAGCTGCGTTGAAAGGCTTCTCGCACTTGCTCAACTCTTTCTTTCGATAAACTAGTTCGCACTGATCTTTTCTCATCGTGTAAACAACCGGTCTCGATGAACCTGGAATGGCATCGTTTTGTATTCTCAAAATATGATAGATCTCTACCAAATGTTGTTCTGAAGTTTCGTTCCGTCTGAATAACAAAATCAATTTTGATATGCCACGCCATGCACTGAGTTTTTTCACTGACAGCCACAATTTTTGAAAAACTGACTGCAGCCATGAATGAAAGAAACTGGACGGATCAAGGCGGAGACACATGCACGGTTTACATCCGACTAGTTGTCGCATGTGACTCTGGAACGACTACTTCCGGTCTCAAACGGCCAGTCGTAGGAGTCGTGCGACTAGTTTTTCAGACTTCAGCTCTGTCCAACTTTCACGCGACTTGTCGTTCACGATAACCAATCAGGTTGCGAGAGTATACAAGATTAGCATCACGGGAAGCATCCACACAATTAGCATCACGGGAAGAATATACAAGATTTATCATTACGATTAAAATTAATCTTTGTTGGATTAATAATAAATTGTATTTCTGACGCGTAATCGAATCCATTTTGGCGGAAATGAATACAGTTTCCTGTGTGACTGCAGCGCTATCACGGGCACAATTTGAGTTAAAATGTTTGTCGGTTGAAAGTCGTGCGCGCGGAAGTTGGAAATGTGTGTTTTGCTAGTCGCATACTCTGGTATCGCCTCAAGTCGGATGAAAACCGTGCGCGTCAAAGTCGGGTATGTGTGTTGGCACCTTCACTCCTACGGGTCGTGTGTGAATTTTTTTCAGTTGCGTCCTCTGGATTCTTGCGTGAAATATACCCAAATCTTGGTTATTAGATGGAGTGTCATTTGGATCCTTGGCGCCCTCTGCATCCATGAACGGGAGTATCATTTTTTTTTTAAATAATGATGACAGGATGAGTATCATTATTTTTTTTTTTTTTAAATAATGATGATGGGAGGGATGACAGATAATTTTTTAAAATATACTGCTATATGGTATGATGATATGTGTTAATGATATCATAACCAAATTACTTAAGTTAATGAGATTCTTTAAACAATTTAGTCACATACGTATAAAGTTTTGCTTTAAAAAATTATATTTTTGCGTTATATCAAAAGATATTAATATGAAATGGAAAAGATTTCTTTCTTAAGTCATTACTGTACACATGCTCTAAATATATATTACAAATTTCAAAGAAATCGCAGTTGTTTCTGGTCTCCTAGCAAAATAACCATAACTATGGATGACTCTTATGCCTAAGCAGACGACAGATGCTAGTTTTCACTCAAATAGCCAAATGTCGCTCCAAAATCAAATTGTTGGGGAAGTATGGGGAGTCGTCCATCCAATTTAGTCAATTTAGTGTTTCTTTTATCCATGCTGCAGCACCCGAAAGCGGCTCCCTCTGTCGGCAATAATAAACTACAACAAAACTTTTTAATTGTTTTCTATACCCTGCTTTCAATATGAACTTTGTAAAGATTCAGACATTACACGGGTATTAATTGTCATTACGAATAATTTATAATTTATTTATGCATATTTATTTATTTATTTATTATGCATTTGGAACATTTATTGAACTGTTTTTTCTATGGACATTTACAAACAGCAGTTTATGCTGTAGAAGGAAGTATCTGTTATTCGTTTGAACGTTTACTAAATCGAGTTGAGCTTTCTGTATTTTTGAGAAAGTTAGAATTTTAATAGAGATCCTTTGAGATCTCTTTGTTCGCTGTCCTCCACTTTCGCCCCCTCCACTCTCGCCTCCTCCACTTTCGCCCCTTAAATTTTTGCCCGTTCCACTTTCGACCCGGCGCCATTATATGGTAATTTTATCGCCAATATATTTTATCGAGACCCTGAGGAGAGGCTAAGGCTATACGCAAGTCACTTGAATACAACATAGCCAGGGTTTCAAACTGTGATGGTACTTCAAGCAATATTTTTCACGAATAATCACCCAATTGTTTTAAGTGGTTTTTAGTGGTAGGCTATTCCCTGAAAAATTGAATCGTTTAATAATCAATTAATTTTTATGCAATTTATTTTTATGGAATCGATTATTGTGAAAAATTGAATCTTTTTTTAAAAAAATTAAAATTAAATCTGTTTATTGTAATTTATTTCCATGGTTAAAACTAGCAAAATAAACACATAGAAGAAGCCATTCATGAATTTTTATTTAATAACAAACAAATAAGAAATATTATAACAATGTATTGTGAAGCAGATAAAAAAAGTTAGATTGATTGATTATTTGGTATTAAACTTCAGTTTACTGTCCTTGTGGGGTAGTACTTGTTCAAACATTTTTGAAAACCGTGGGCCAATAATAATCAGGCTAACGACTACTGTGCAAACCATGGAATTTTAACTGAATGAAACATAAATTATTTAATAAATATTATATATTATATTATGTGTTAATGTACTTATGTTTTGTGTAATAATTATGATGCGAATTATACTAAAAATAACAACTATATTAAATTACTACTAAAATACGGGGAAAATTCAGGGATTTTTTTATAAACGGGAAAAATCAGGGAAATAATAATAAAAAAATAATAGAACCATCGATGTAATTGTTTTAGTGTACTGATGTATTATATTGTAATAATCTGGTTTGTGATCCTATGGATTTTATAATTAAAAATTAATAAGAAGAACGAAATATAGTTAACACATTTAAAAATTAAAAAAAAATTATTTCGTTTTTTATTGTAAATGACGTCTTCATGCCGGGTCAATCTTTTAAAACAATTTATATTTCAGGAAAGCTTTAATTTAAATCGTTCTAAATTAAAAGGAGAATTTCGTGGGTTAAGTTAGGTAAGTATTCTAAATAACTGAATTCTTAGTTTTCTATTTGACTTGTTAACCTCTCTGCAGGGTCTTTTTTATGAAAGTGGGTCCTAAAAGTATTTTTGCAGGGGGCGAGTGTGGAAGGGGTGAAAGTGGAAGGGGCGATAGTGGACGGGGCCAAAGTGGAAGGGGCCAACTTCACGGGGCCAAAGTGGAGTGAACCCTTTGTTCGGTTGCTGAGAGATTTTATGGCCTCGAGTGGAGCATGACTAATGTTCGTTTCCTCTTTCTTAGGCAATTTAATCTGTTTTGCTGGGAAAGGAGCGTTTGCTCCCCCCCTTTCTTCTTGTCATCTCAATGTCTTTTGACATTGTCCAGCCCTATTGAATGCGGGTCAAGCCGTTGGGTTTGGGCGTGCAGTTATGCGGGTCAATTTTAATTTTGTAGGGGTAGGGGTTAGACCCCATGTGTTATTTAGAAAGTTGTAGAGCATCATGTATAATGTGGGTTAAGCAAAAAACCCGGTGAAAAAATCTCATGCCCTGCCCTTTATCGAGTGGGTAAAGTGAAAGGTATGGCTATCCGATGTGGACAAAAACCATACTTATTAGAAAACAGTAGGGCCTACATTTGGAAAATTAATGAGAATGAATGAGTCGTTACCCTGAAAGTTACTAAACTCGACCGGGCTTTCCCTTCAGGAAAAACATTATGAATTTTGAAAGAGTTTGTAATGAGTTTTTCTGTTTTTGTCTACATTAGCTAGCCATACCTTTCATTTTACCCACTCAATAAAGGGCAGGGGATGAGATTTTTTTCACCGGATTTTTTGCTAAACCCACATTTTACATGATGCTCTACAACTTTCTAAATAACACATAGGGTCTAACCCCTACCCCTACAAATTTAAAATTTTCAAAATTTACCCCTTCACCCACAGGGTCGCGAAATGCTTTTATTCTGAAGTAGGGGACATTAAAACCAAATAATCAATATTCATTTCCCCCCAATCTGTTCCCCTTGAGTCGTTATTTGAACCTAAAGACGGGACACCAATTATGAAACACCCCGTATTCGTTTTTATTTTATTCAGCAAATTTCTCCTCTTTGTATATTGTAAATTCTGAAAAAAAATACTGTAAATTTATTTAATTGATCTAATAAAAATATTTCAATTTCAGCAATGGAGTCATCTCCTCTTATTCAAATAAAAGTTTTCTGGGTATATTACAAGCACAGATTAAGTACAGCAAACAAAGAATGCTTTCTTGTAGAAACGAAGAGGTATTTGTAGAAATGCCATTTCACTATGCGTATCAGTCCAAGCTTTGCTCTAATTTCGTACGTGCAGTCCATTTCTCTCTCCGCGTTAACTATAGAAAATGAATTGCCTTTATAACAAGTTAATCTTTTTTTACAAACTATTAAACTTGATCTGAAAAGTGACATAGATGTTTATTAAAAAATGATTCATATAATGTACTTTGTCAAATTGTAAACTGATGTTTGAATAATCAAGAATAATCCAGTAACAGGATTATTTTTCCTTTAAACCTTAATAATGTTAATATTTTTCACGACCACTACTCAACAACAGTGTTGTTTACGTTCAGAGAGTATACAGCTGCTGGCGTGGTCCCACTATAACGCCAGCTGGTGCATGAGTCGCAATTACGTGACCTGTTTCCATTCGCTCCATAGGATTGCCTTCAATAGTCCCATCTGTTGGACAGACTTTCTCTCTTCATAACTAAGTTGATCTTCTGGCATTCTGTTACATTAGTTACACATGATAAAACAAAGTGTTAGTACATTTTTTGAGACACCCTGCATATTTGTTTTTCCCAATATATAATTAGAGATTATATAGTAAAACAAGAATGATTTTACCGCCAAAGCGGATAAAGGGAGCACATTTTCGTGTTATAGCATCGTACATGGATATATAGAATTAGCCAACATTTTAAAACACTTGAGAGTAAATAAATAAATAAATAAATAAATATGAAAACTAAAATGTAAATTACTATTTAAATAAGCTAATGTATAGAGAGAATTTAAACGAATAAAC
>JAHWFO010042074.1:0-11445 GCA_023313115.1 Rhysida immarginata | reverse complement strand
CCAGGTCGCAGAATTTTTCCTTCCATTTTTCGATAGAAAAATCTTTAATTAGTTTCTTACTTTTTAATGCATATTTTAAAGTGTGCTTAAATAGTGCTATTTTTTTATTTATTTTATTTTCCGATATTTTAAATCAATTTTTAACCCATGCTTTTGCTTTTTAATCGTTTCAAATTTAAGTCTTTAAATGCTTTCTATACCGACAAAGCTTAAAGTTTTTTTAAGCCGATTTAACTCAGTTATCCACCCAAATGTCTGTATTCTATAAAAACGAGTTTGTTGTTTTTAAATTATATCAATCAACAAATACTTCGTTAAAAAATTAGTCTAAACTGCACTTGCCACATGGGTTCAATCATGGAAGAATGAAATTTTCCATATACTGTAGAATCTCGTTTTTAAGAATCTCAGAAGACCAATTATTCGTAAAATCCGAACTTCGTAAAAAAAAAAAAACCAAAAACCCAAAAAAAAACCAAACAAAAACAAGTAAATAGGCACCGAATTTTTAATAGGTAGTATTTTTTAATACAAATAGGCTTATACAACCCCTGGCAAAAATTATTCGAACACAACGTGCAAAATGTAAACAAAACATTTTAGTTAATGATCAAGTGTAATCCTGATACTTCAGACAGAATATAATTATATAGTTTTATTACTTAATCATTTCTAAATGCAAACAAGAAAAATTGGATCATTTGAATAAAATTTAATGCTTTAAAAAATCAGCAGTTCACCCCCACCGAGGAAAAAATTATTAGAACACTCCTAGGTTAGGAAAAAAATATTCGAACACAATGAATAAGTTATGGAAAACATCAGTGGTAATAAACATCAATAATGTTTTGAACCTCCTTTAGCTTGTATTACTGCTTTAATACGCTTTGGCATAGTTTGAACCAAATCTCTGCAATAATCAGAACTAATTTCACCCCAACTGTTACGAATTGCACCTTTAAGTTCTTCTTTGTTTGTAGGGTTTTTTTTATTTACCAATTTTTTCAATTTCCACCACACGTTTTCTATTGGTGACAAATTCTATGTGCTGGCCATGGAAGTGTTTTAATGTCCTTGTTTTGTAGGTAACTTTTGATTCTTGCAGTGCGGTGACAAGATGCATTATCGTCTTGAAAAATGATCTACTCATCTCCGAATTGATGGAATTAGGAAATTATCTAACACTTCTTCATAAACTTCTCCATTCACTTTTCCACGTATTATTGCTAGTTTTCCCAGTCCTTTCGACGACATACATCCCCAAACCATGAAATAAGATGGAAATTTTTGACCCTCTCTTAAACACTGGTCATGAAACTTTTCTTCACTCCGTCTCCAAACAAAAATACCGTTATCATCTCCACAACCAAGATTAATATGGCTTTCGTCCGAAAATATCACCTTACTCCAGTCTTCTTCAGTCCATGTCTTGTGCTGTTTCGCCCACTGTAAGCGTACTTGTCTGTGACGTTTTGTAAGTTTGGGCTTAATTTTCGCTTTGCAGAACTTGTATCCCATGTCGTTGAGTCTATTTCTGGCTGTTCTGTCACTCACACGCACGTTATACTTTTTCCATTGCTTATTCAGTTCCTTAGATGTACAGCTTCTGTTTTTCTTGCAAATTTCCCTGAGTGACTGATCCTGGCGCTTGCTTGTACACCGTTTTCGACCTCTCCAGTGCGATTTAATACTGTACCAGTCTCTCGAAACTTCTTCCACACGTAGTTAACAGTTGATACAGCACAACCAACACAGTTGGCAACGTCTCGTTGCGTTTTTCCTTCTTTTAACAAGCGGATTATTTGGTTTTTGGTGTCATTGCACAGTTCTTTTCTACGAGCCATTTCTTGATGCAGTGAATTGTGGAAAATCAGCGAAATTATTTATAACCAGTGTCACAAGATTAATATGCAAAATTTAGCAGTAGAGTAGACCAATAGAAAAATTTCAAACATAATCTGTTTCGCAGAATTATCAAGTGTTCGAATATTTTTTCCTAACCTAGGAGTGTTCTAATAATTTTTCCTCAGTGGGGGTGAACTACTGATTTTTTTAAAGCATTAAAGTTTATTCAAATGATCCAATTTTTCTTATTTGCATTAAGAAATGATTAAGTAATAAAACTATATAATTATATTCTGTCTGAAGTATCAGGATTACACTTGATCATTAACTAAAATGTTTTGTTTACATTTTGCACGCTGTGTTCGAATAATTTTTGCCAGGGGTTGTACAATGATTAAGCATTCGAGTAGTATGCATATTTGAAGTTATATCATTATTTAAGCAGTTTGAAAATTCAAAAAATCTGTCAAAAATATCGTCTGGTACATTTTTAGTTGCATACAGATGGTTTTTTAGAGTTTCTAAGGAGCTTTTAAATTGCGAGGATGTTGCTTTGAATGTCGTATTTTCCAATTCCTCATCATTGTCATCCAGGTGTCATCTTTCCGCGTGTTGTTAAAATCATCGCTTTCGTTGACTGATGCAACGAGTGTTGTAGTCAACGGTAATGCTATTTAACAACACGACTGATGCCTAAATAGTCATCAGCAAAACAAATATGGCTGACATTGCAGTTGAATTATTTCAATTAAACGACTTATAAGGGAATTCCTCGAACATGTATGTCACAGATTTCCACCAAATTGAAATATGTTACTCATCTGAAGCTACTCTAGATGCTTGCAAAATAAGAGAGTGCAAAATTGTGTGTCTTTCAAAATAAACCGCGAAAACGAAAAAATTTCAGCATACATAGCCATACAAGGACTACATTGTTAAAGCGGTTCGGCTATGTGGGGTTCCCTTGTTAGTTCAGTACCATAGCTTAGTAAAATGTGTCCTGGGCAAATTGTACTCCCTAATTTTATTTTGTGCCCCCTTAATGTATTTTGTACAGCTCTGGCGGCTCCCCTTAAGGGCTAAGACCTGGGCAGGCCCCTCTCCTTACAACAGGTCTGAATTTTTACGAGAAGAATTTTAATCGGTAAATGAAGAAATAACGAAGATATTTTAACTGAGCGTTTCTGACCACGTTAAAATGACGTCACAGTTTTTTCATTGGGATTTCTGACCGACCAAAGCGCTAACTCTTCTCATCGGTTAGAGTTTTTGATCTTAGCTGAAGAAAACATCGCTTCGGGTTGTTGCAAATCATACTCTCCAACCCAGAGTTCCGATGAGACTCAACGGAGCTCATCAGAGAATTTAACAACAGTTTCGATGCAATCTGTTGTCTCTGATTCCATCACTGTTGATTTTTAAAACACGCGGTTTGTTCTTCTTCGCCGCCATCTTTGATAAGATTGCAAATTTCGTTATCGTTTAACGTCGGAGAAGTTAAAACATCCGCATCAATGATCAGCTCTAACAAACTCGGAGAATTTAGACTGAAAAATTCAGCTTACTTTTCAGAATTTCCCACTCTTCAAATCCTTCAAATTCGCTATCATAATCTTCGGATAGGACTGCAAGTTCGGTTTCACTTTAGTTTGGATTACTTATGGCGGCCTCTGTTGGCGACGGCGGAAACTAGTCCAGTTAATCCGTGGCCTTCGAGATATTAGGCCTCTGCATCGCGTATCATTTCAACAACGCTTTCCTTCGTGTCAGCGGAAGTTCAACTTTTTAACGCTAGAGGGGGATCATCAGGGAAATCCTATGGGAAATTCAAGGTTAAATTTTAAGTCGGATAAAGTAGCATGAGGAGGAGAGTATCTTGTAGTTCTTTATCCCTGAAGAGCGCCAAATAAGCCATAGAGATAAACACACGATTTCAAGCCCGATGCGGAAGACTAATATCTCGAAGGCTACGGTTAATCATCAACCAGGTCGCTCACGCAAAACATTTTCACTTTTTTAGTAAAATTTTTTACTACCAATTACAACTTCTAACTTGGTAAAATCCGAATTTCGTCGTAAAAACACTTCGTAAAACTTAGTTTATTATATGGAAAATAACAGGAGGGGTCGGGATTTCTGAATTACTTCGTAAATCCAGAATTTCGTAAAATGCGAGTACGTAAAAACGAGGTTCTACTGTATTTTTCAATCATGCATTATCTCCTTCCATGGTTTCGATGCGTTAAGAGCGGTGTTTGGGCCAAAAATGGCTGACAAACTCATGTGACTTCAAACCAAGCAATCAACAACCAGTATTCTCTAGCTTACATTGGGGAAGTTAATTGCCATACAGTGTTACTTTGATTATCTGTGACCCACCTAGAGTGCCTGGGTATAGAAAATGCTTTATCGGTAGTTTATCATCACAAAACTGCCCTATCATCGGATCAAGTGAATCCAGTTGAGGATCAAGTTTTCGGGAGTTTTTAAACATTAAACTTTGTATCAAGTTTATAATACCTCGAAAGAAGCGTTACGTAACGCCAGACCTGATTCCTGTACCCCTCTGCATCGCTGTCGTAAATACCCCTCTCTCAAGCGTTGCGTAAATTATGGACGCCCCCTAACCAATTCTTGTGAAGTGCCAGATCATAGGCAAAGGAGCAGCCGACGCAGTGTGAATTTGCTTTAATTTTTATGGCTGAATATCTTAGAATTTTAATAATAAGAATAATTATTAGACTTTTGTCTTTGGTACATATTATATATTATTTTTTTTATTCGTAGTTTATTTCCTTGTGGTGTCCACCATGGATGATAATGTTAATACCCCATTGGATCATCTAGGAAAATCCTAGGTTCGAGTGGAATTTTTTTTTAATAATTTATTCAAAAAAATCCTTGTGGGCCAGTAATTATATATTTATTTCCAATTAAATCATATTATTTCAGAGCGTATTACTTCATACAGGCTTCAATAGCACATGCGGCTTCAAAGTCATTGTAATGATAGTCTCTCTGGATAAAGGAATAACTCATGCCAGGTAAAAAAAACTATATTTATCTGAACAGCCATTAATCAATAAGCAATTAAAAATAATCAATATCAATATGCAATCGTAATTCAATACCAGCTACGTACACTGAGTGGGCAAAAAATTAGAGACATCCTCTAATAACGACTTGGTCCACCTTTAGCTCTGATCACAGCCGATATTCTTCTTGGCATGGACTCAACAAGATGTTGATACCGTTGCTGAGGAATGTTGACACTCATGCTGACATGATGGGAGCTTTATGTTGGGTCAGATTAGATGGTGGCGTTTCCAAGCTTTGAAGTGATCTTTCGACTTTGTCCCACAAATGCTCAATAGGATTGAGGTCAGGCGACTGAGCTGGCCATGGAAGCAGACTAAATTCTGATTGGTGCTTCTCAAACCAATTTGTGACTGATCGAGCACGGTGGTAAGGTGCATTGTCCTGCTGAAAGTGACCTTTTCCAAAAGGGATCATCATAATAGCACTCGTGGCCACCCATGTTCGATTATTTTCTTAAGGTAGGCTCTGCTCACGTATTAGTTCCAATTGGTATAACTTTACTCCGAAAAGTCAATCGTAAAATCGTCAATCTAACACCACTTCACCAGCCCAAAACTCCTTATTCCTTCTTTCCCGGCTTCCCTCCGAATTCTCTTATTTTCTTTTTCGAAAATGCAACACCCTGAACGCGTGCATAGAAAGTGATAAAAATCAGCAAACAGAAAGAGACAGCAATGAACAATACGTGCTGTTTATGACAACATGATACACGTATACACAGAGCGACAACACCCTGTGATCAGTAGGTTGTAAAACCACCGTGGGCGGCGATACAGGCAGCGATACGTCTAGGTAAAGAGTCAATGAGCGTGCGGATTGTGTCCTGAGGGATGGATGTCCATTCCCTGTCAACTATTTGCCAAAGTTCGTCATCTGAACTCGCCGATGGCAATGCATGCAAGCGAGTCCAATCGCATCTCAGACGTGTTCATTGGTGTGAGATCAGGGGAGACTTCTGGCCAGCGAAGCACCTGGGTACCTTACAGGGCATGTTGACTGATGCATCCACGTAGCGTTGCGACGTCAAGGTGCCATCAATACGGACCAAAGGTGACCTGCTGTATTATAGGAGATTGCGCCCCAAACCGCGCAGTGTGCCGTTTCACAGTTGCGGACGGATTGGATCTATCGCGACGTTGGCATCAAACTCTTACGTGGCGATGTCATTGCTGAAACAAAAGCGTGACTCATCTGAGATCACCACCCTTCGACACCATTGCAAACGAAGGCTTCTGTGACGTGGGGTCAATGGGAGTCTTCATTGGGGCCGCACCGGAACCTCTCAAACGTGCAACATTTCTTTGTTCCATCCATCTTCGCCACAGGCTGCGATTCAGTGTATTTCCTTTGGAATATGTTTATGAAGGGTGAGATTATGGAAGCTATGCTTCAGTTCCATTCCAATACCGATACACTATACTGTTCGATTGTCGATTTATCCATGTATTTGCTGTGGAAGTCAACTTGGTTGACGAAATGCGCATACAATTATTAAACCATTACAGCTTTTTCCAGTTGGTTTCATGTAAGTTTCAAACATTTAATGTTTGTTTCAAATCATTTAGTGTACATTCCGATACTTTAATGCATGTTTCAAGCAAATAGTGTAAGCATTCAAAATTGATAATGTGAAATAAATCGCCCTCTAGTGTTACAATTGCTTTGCTGCGTCAATTCTGCTAAAGCAGACGACATTTGAATAAAGATGAGTTTGGCTGCAAATATTTTACAGCAATTAGCTACAAAAGGCTATTATGACTCTTCCTCATCCTCAAGTAATAAAACTTATAAATTTACACTTGTACTTGTAATATGCAAACAAGTACATGTACCATAAAGTAATCATCATTTTATGCAAACGTAAAGTTTTTATCCACAAATAAGATTACAAAAGATGGACCTAAGGGGGGGTAGAAGTAAACTTTTAATAACAAATGAAGAGGATGAAGTTATTCAATTTGTGCAGCAAAATAATGATGCTACTCTGAAGCAAATCTGCAAGTTCATTGAAGATAGAATGGGGAAAAAATTTCACTACCAACTTTGCATCGCATTCTAAAGGGAAGAAAAAATTACAATGAAAACACTTTACAAAATACCGGCAGCTAAGAATTCCAACTCTGTAATAGAACAAAGAGCACTCTTTGCAGCAAAGCTCATTCCTTTACAAGGGGAAAATGTTAAAATGGTTTACTTAGACGAAGCTGGATTCAGTTTGCACCTTATAAGACATCGTGGGAGAAATATTATTGGAGAACGGGCAAACTACCGTTACCCCAACATCTCGTGGAGAAAATATTTCTATTTTTGCTTGGCCTTAAGTAAAGAACAAGTAGAACACTGAGATGAAATTAGCACCATTCAATGCAGAAGAATTGACATCATTTTTAGAGAATTGACAAGATCATCATCTTAATGGACAATGTACCATTCCATAAAACCAGAGCTATTAGAGAACTAATTGAAGGTCATGGTCTCCCCATTCCTCAGCCCAGTATATATCTTCCTCTTTACTCCCCATTCCTCAATCCAGTAGAAGAAGCTTTCGGCAAGCTAAAATTACTTGTAACATGTGAGCATGCACAAGGCCGATTTGCTCTTCTCCAAAGTGTAAAAAAGAAGCTATTGAGAAGATTACACTAAGTAATTGCATGGGTTGGGTACGACATATCCATAAATTTCTCGTATCATGTGCACAGCGTCAAGCAAATACAAAATGATGTCCCAGAAGATGAAGCAGAGAAAGAAGAGTTGTAATTTACTGTGTACAAATATTTTCATTTCCATTCATTTTAGTTTTTTTCCGCACACGATCGCCACACATCAGTGGGGTTTGCAGCGCCTACAGTTCAAAGATGAAAAACTGCAGTTCAAAAATGAAAGACTTTGCACCTTGCGACTTTCACCACTTCCCAAAGAGGAAAGAGCACCTTAAGGGGCATGAGTTGCGTTTTGACGACGAGGTGAAACCTGCCGTTCGGTCTTGGTGTCGACAACAACCCCGGAATTCCCCTCCGACGGGTTCATCCGACTAGAACACAAAAGTAAATCCCGAGATCAATTTGTTGATAAAAAATAAATGGAATACATTCCCTGATAGCACAACATTTTACTCTTCTTATTTCTATTTTTATGGATAATTAATTACTCTGACATTATATGTTATAGCTTTGTTACGTGTAGTCACGCGTTGGTACAATGCGTGGAAAGGGATGGGGATTATGTCAAAAAGTGAATAGTGCATTACATAGAGGAGAAATGTGAGTATCAGATACAAAAAGAATTTTGAAAATCGGTTAACAAATAAAAAAGTTACAGCCATGGAGGCATTACTTTTCAGCCCACCCTCGTACATGAAACCAACTGAAAAA
Source organism: Rhysida immarginata (assembly GCA_023313115.1). Taxonomy (NCBI): domain Eukaryota; kingdom Metazoa; phylum Arthropoda; class Chilopoda; order Scolopendromorpha; family Scolopendridae; genus Rhysida; species Rhysida immarginata. The sequence goes on along the minus strand of JAHWFO010042074.1, from coordinate 3,130 downwards.
AAAGCTGTAATATGGAATTAATGGTTTCCTTTTCTTTCAATATTTGATAGACCCTATCATTGTAGCCAATTACCGTTAGATGATGGCGTAACATCGAAACTCGTAAATTGTCATAAAATTCCGTCCCGTACTATTTCCAGCAATACCTGGACCATGTCAACTCAATTACAGAACTTAACGCTTGCTCTTTGCTCTATTGTTTTCATGTCAACGTCAAGCAACGTACTATGGCGGATTTCCCAATAATTTTGAAGGGATCTCTAAGTTTTGTTGAAATTTTAACAGTTGGTAGTTCAAACTTAAGCCTATCGACAAATAAATTATTCCCTGCCAGTGTATAATTTCCGGTATTTATAATATCGGAAACGGAAATTCACTCCTGTTATTGATTAGGCTTATTATATATCACATCATTTATGAATTATTATGAAATAACCAACCGAGACCAAATGTTAGAAAGAGTTGCTGTGTATTTTAAGAATAATATTGATTTATTTTTCTGTATTTTTTGTAATATTAAGTGAATATTGGTATAGAATATGGGAAGAATACCTTTTATGGCAAGGAAAAGCCATTATTTTTATTAAATGTAATATTTATTTACTTGTTTGCGTTCCAAAGGGAGCAGAAGGAATGTTCAAATTGTTAACGAACCGACTGGATTTGTTGTGTTATGATTCTTTAGTGTAATCGTCTTTTTAGTATTAATTTACATTCCTCATGGAAAAAATACTAAAAAAAAAGTAATAAGCAAATGATTTGCTATTTATTGAACACGCACAGTCCAAATTTTTTTTTACAGTAGCAGTCATGAATATTTTGATATTACGAGACCTCTCCGAATAAAAAAAAAAAGTGCCGATAACAATTTGTACAGTATAGTCCTCTTAATACGAAATCAAGGGGACAAGATGTCATTTTCCCTTTGATTTCGTATTAAGCGGTTATATTGTATAAATTCTTATCTGTATGGGTCTTTATCATTCGGAGGGGTTTATGAATGATCTCGTAATAGAGCACAATGCATGGTTATAGGACATTGCATATGGTTCATCATTTATGACGATGTATGAAATTTTAAGCAATTTCTTTTATAAATCAACTATCACAATGTATGAAACATCAATAACAACCAAAAACTTTTCTAAGAAAACATAATCTTTCATAAATAAATATTGAAAGGAAAATTATGATATTTCATAAATATAGGACACTTGATATTATATTTAAAGAACATAACAAATATTAAAATTGTTTCTTTTAGGGATGCACCATTTTCGTGAGTGGGGACGGAAAGGTTCTCGGACTCACCGATTTTGATAAAAAAATAGTTCTACGAGTAGCTTTCACCAAATTAAACAATCATGCAAAGCCATTCCATGTACTTCTGTTAATTATAGCTTTGGATATTTTCAAGGTGGACTGATGTGAAATTTGTAACACAGAAAGTCCCTGTTGAGTTGTCATTCGCAAAGCTGTGGACCATCTCTGTATTTATCTTATCTTGTACAACGATAATCTGCGGCACTTACTCATTCCAGGGAGTTTTGCGCCATCCCAGTAACTAACGACTGCTACGAGATGACGGCTTAACGTGTCCTCGGGGGGTTCATGATGGAAGAGCTGCTGGCGGGCGAACAAACCAGAGGCTATCACCAACTGCTGGGCCTCCAGCACTGGTCACTTAGCAAATGGGTCAGACTAAAGTCCCTAACAGCTGTGCCCCAAATAGCCGTCCCACCCAGCAGTGGTCCTGAAGCCACTGGCTGAAGTTGCTTAACTCCATCGATTGGCGAGTCTTTGGGTTCGAAAGAGGTTTTGGGGTTAGATTCAGTAGAGTATTCTGAGTATTAAAGGTGATTTTATGTAATTTACATAGAAATTCATTTTTTGCCAACACCCCTACACACCATTACCTAAACTTTTGAGACAATGGATTTTTCATTTTTGTTAAAATCTTTTTTAAAATAATGAACTAGAAGCCAGTGCTTTTGTTTTGTACTTAGATTGAAGGTATAATTTGATTAAGAAAGTTAATATTTGTTTTGCATCCAATAATTCTTTGAAATCATTAAAAAGCAGGATTATTTAAACTTTTGAGACGCAGTGTAAAAGAAAAACATCATTGTGGAAAAGGATCGATCTGCAGCTAATATTTAGATCCCTCTTCCATGAAAAATGTAAATAATGTTAATTTTACTTTATCAAAACAGGACTTCTAGTAATAATTACCTTATTTAGAGGCTACAACATCAATAAACAACAATTTAGGTAAGCAGGTTAAATTTATTTCTTCGGGACACACTTTTTTAGTAATTTAGTAACAGTGCGTTTTAGCCATTTAGATCCCCGGTCGGGGCAAACCTTCAAATAGCATATCATTTGTTTATTACTTTTTTATAGTATTTTTTTCATGAGAAGAAGCCAAAAAATATAATGTGCAAAAGTCAAGGGAATCGAACATTTAAGGTGTCTTGTGCTATGTTACCTCCGTTGGTTTTGCTAAAAAATCTATAAGACTTAAAAAAAATACACGTTTATTAATTACTAGCAGAGGCACCCGGCGTTGCCCGAAATAATTACAGTTGTAGATTAAACACAACAACCTCATGAAGTTAAATAAGAAATTTGTTTTCAGTAATTCTACAATTTCCGTCTATAGACGAAGCAGTTGTTCAGATGTTTCCGTTGCCCGGATAACTTTTTGTCTACTCATTCCTTTCTTCGCTGGCATTTCGATAGATATGAATTATTGTTATAATCCTTCCAAAGATTATTATAGGACATAACACCATATGGTTGTTGGTTTGAAGAGTTGAGTTCATGTATGCTTTGTTATCGGTTATGTCGTCAACTGTAGCTCAAATGAAGGGACTGTGTCCTCTGTCATCTTTCACTCTTTCTCAATCGTCTGCTAACTCTCTATTATCTCCAGTTACTGATCGTTATTAAATATTTCCAAGAAAATGTTAACTTCTAAGAAAAGCCCGAACAACAGGAATTCTACGTATTGTTACAAAGTCAATTTTTGTTATATAATTCTCAGAGGTGGGATGGGACCATCATTCTTAATGAACCTACTTATACAGGGTGTTTCAAAATTATGTACAATAAATTTAGTGACATATTC
>JAHWFO010042073.1:1047700-1174989 GCA_023313115.1 Rhysida immarginata | reverse complement strand
TTGAAATGATGTAAACATGCAAACTCATACTAACTGTAATATTTATACATTTGTTGATGAAAACCCAAAAAAAAACAACCAATCACGAGAAAAAATGAAAAATGTAGACAAACGGAATACATTATATGTAAACTTAAACAGATGGTTACTATGTGATGGACCATGAAGATTGGTAGAGACTTAAACAATAACAACCAAACCAGTGCATCATGTACAATAACAATAACAACAATAACAACCAAACCTACTTACACAACTGCAGTGCATCATGTAAAAAGAAACACCTGATGGGTGCGAAAGAAAATGTGAATTGTGAAACCATAGTCTTACAGTATTTAGTACCTGTGCAGTGGAAAATTGTCAAAACTCAATCAGATTTTTATATTTAAGGAATTTAAAAAAGGAAAATATAAACTACATATTAAATGAATGTAACACAGAGTAAATAAATTGTGCTCTTCTCAACCAAAAGCGTTAGTAAAAAAAAAATTAAAAACATGATTCATCAACACAATATTGATTCAATTTATACAACATGTAAAAATCAAACAGCATTATTATAATTATCTGGTTGAGTATGAAAACGTTAACTCGTATAACAAGAATGCTATTATTTATTACAATTAAAACGAAAAAAGAACGAGTATTCATTCAATAGACAAATAACACATAGTACAGCAAGGTCGAAAACACAGGCCTGTTTTTAATACCTGAGAGAAAAAACTTTTATATATTTTATTTAATTTTTCTTGAATGATCTTTGACAAGCTTCACAGGTTTTTTAAACGTACCTTAAAAGAATATATATATATTTAAAACGTTCAGGGAAAAAACGAACGAATGTTGTTGTCGGGATTGGAAACAGGTGGAGCGAATTCTATCTTTCACAACAAACATGCAAGAGTGAAATTTGACACATAAATAAAATCAGAGACGCGAGAAACGTCCATTGTGCATTTGTTCAAAATGTAAAAACGGACGATGCATAGCAAAATAATGCTGGAAACGCCATAGAACTAGGAAACCACTCTAAAAAATTTAAACTTTTAAGAGAATTCACTTATGAGAAATCTGCCCTATGTACAGATTTCACAAACGTGAAATTTCACTCCCTAACAAAATCATCAGAGTGAAAAAACGTCCCCAACAACAAACGACTTTAACAAAATCAAACGATCACTGTGGAGAAAAAAACTTTGCTGAATTGATGTAGAGTCGGAAAAAATATTTTTATGCCTTGTTAAATAAGTACGTATGTATGGGTTGTACGATGTACGAAAACTCGATGAACGGACCAAAAGACAGTTGGATATATATGGATATAGGCTCAAAGCCCATTATTCTTTTTTATTACCCGAAGAAAACGAGATAAAATTCAGTCAGGGTGATTGGGAACGACACAAAACCATCAATTACACACTGCCAGGCAGAAAAAAAATTTTTTCACGAAGTCCACCTTATTCTGCATTACCAGGATCATAAACCATTGGAAACGCGTCACTACGCGATTTTATGCGTACGGCGGTCTTTACTGTCTCGTTTTGAGCCGTATACTCAGTGTGGAAGTGACAAACGCCGAAAGATTCTTACCAGCCCTGGCCGAAAACGCATGGTTAAACCCTATATTCCGTAACGGAACCAACCGAGTTCATTATGAAACACCGAGCGCAGCATATTCATTGGCTGTGATGCTCGAGGTGGAACATTTTACCGACTGTAAACCGAAAACATGCGAAATGGGTACCGAAACAAACTTCTCCCTCCCCGCTGATGCATACAGTGACTCTGGTGATGACGCAGACTATGCGATTGAAGACGACAACGATGAACTCTTTGAAAGAATCGCCGAAGACGAAATCAACCTAGGCCGAGCGTGGAGAAACTCAAACGAAGAACGAAAAGATGAAAACAAACAAACAAACAAAAAAAGTAAAAAAAAATTTAATAAAGAATGAATAAAAGTATGAAAAAATAAAAAATAATAAAAATAAATAAATAAAATACAAAAAAAAGGGCAAATGGGGGGTAGGACACAAGGTATTTGTGGGGGATGTGAAACCAGGTTTCACATCCCCCCACAAATAACTTGTGTCATACCCTTACACAAAAAAAAAGACCAACGCCCAAATAAAAGACCAACGCCCAAATAAAGACCAACGCCCAAATAAAAGACCAACGCCCAAATAAAAGACCAACGCCCAAATAAAGACCACTGCCCAGAAAAGGGGAGGGGTTTGGGAGGCCATGTGAGTCCCATTCTGCACGCGGATTGGTTGAACAACTGTGACGTCAGGAGGGGAGGAGGGGTGGGTGGTCACGTGACACAAATAGTGCACGCTGATTGGCTGGAATAGGCCACGCCCACCTCATTAATATGCACCCCAACTTGTACTTATTCTACTCACAACCAAACTAAACAGTGCAAATGGACATGCCCATAGGAAGTTACATTACGAATTTCAACCTTCTACCTCAAAAAAATGTAGAAATTATGAAGGGAATGGACTGACATTATAAAACCAATAAGTAGGTGCATTCTTATTCTACTTACGAGGATCAGTCAAATGAAAACCGGAAATTTTTTTTTACAGCTCCTTTATTACAGACAGAGTTGGTACACAATTTTTAAATGTAGTCCGCATCTTTTCGATTCATTTCCGACACCAAATCTGGAAGGCATGGATACCTTGGGGAAAAAAATCTTCATATAATGGAGATCTTGCTTATAGGAATCTACTTACCGAATTTCAGTCCTTTATATGCATAAATACACCTAGACCTTTTGGTCCCCTCTAATTTTCACCCCAGAACTCCGACCTTAGTGGGCTAATCAAAACCAAACTAAATACTGAAGGTGCACATGCCCAGAGTAAGGTACATTCCGAATTTCAACCTTCTACCTCAAAAAATGTAGAAATGATGAAGGGTGATTCAAATCATGTGTAAAATAAAACCATAAAGTAGCTCCATTTTTCCGCTACTTAATAAGCTTATAGATTATGAGCACTTGAGCAATCGTGCGTCGACAAAGCGATTTCACGTCGACAAACTCATTATTTTCGCTATTGATTAACCACCAACTGGCCAACTTCCTATCTCTCTGTTTCCTACTCTTGGACCATAATTTCACCAATAAGAATACAGTAGAAATATGCGACATCAATTTGGATTTTTCTAAACCATCGCTTAATTCTAGCTGTATTGTCCAGGGTCGGTTTACCTCCTGTTGTTACTTCTCTAATCATTCCTCACAAATCTTTCTACAATATTGATCAAGTCTTGTAGCTTATTCTAATAATTTCTTTAGTAGTTCTCTCGCTCTTACCATTTGCGACCATTTTTCTATTCTTATTTATTCTTTTTCTACTTTTATTAATTCTCAATCTTCTTCAGATCAAAAAAGTCTTGTCACTCCTAATAGATTAGTTCTATATCAGTCTTATCTTGACTTCACTAATCCGTTGGAAATTCTTGGTGATAGTGTAGCGATTGATACTCTTTTTCAAAAGCTTTTGTCTAAAATATTAACGGGGTATTATCGGTACTTTCCTCTGGGGTTTTTGTCTAAGAAAAGAACTTGTTTATGCTTACATATATCTGGGATGGGCATCCACATTTTGTATCTAGTTTCCCGTAAGAATTCCCTGTATTGCAAATTTCTTCAAAATCATAGTCAGGCAACCAATGCATAAAGTAGGTATAATCTTTTTCCAATTATGCTCGAAAAATTATTAGGCTTTCAAAAGTTAAAAATTAAAAATAAGTCTTTCTTAATATTTTCATAGTAAGTTGAAATGAAAAAATTAATATTCTTAGCCATGGAACCCATTCAGTCTCTACTCCATTTTCTGACAGTCATGCCAAACTCAAATAATTTAACGGAGTTTAAAGAGACTTTAATACCCCCCTCCCGCATCCTGTCTTTTCTTATTCCCAATACCTATCCTGTTGCTTGGGTGCATACCCTGTTCTGTTTATCCTACCTCTCTTGACGAATTATCTTGCGTTTTCAGCAGCTGAAATCCTCAACTTATCCCTCTGAGAACCTCTAGGCCTGCATCCAGACATATTAATCTCTATCTGTCACATGTGCAGTGGAAGTTAGTAAGCAAAGTACATGCAGAAGTAGGGGAAATGATAAGCAATGAAAGTAACTTTATAGTAAAATTTATTTATTAAACAAATAATTTAAATTGTAATGCTACTTGTATAAATAAATGAACTCTTTAACTAAATTAATGTTTCTAGCAATTTCTTTTGCCTTATATGAGGACACAGTTTCGGAAGTTTTTAACACTGAACCTATTAGAATGGTACAAAAAAAACTCACTGTCAATATTAAGATGCACTCCGGATATTAGACAAAGATTGCTCTTGAAGCAACACTGTAAGAGTCACAAATAAACACTAACAGTAGCTTAAACGCTCAACTAATGACACCAGTAATTAAAAACTGCACGTGCTGAAGGACTCAGACACAAAAGTAAACGTGAATACTTAACACGTTGAAACGTTTCACAGTAAAGCAATAATCCGAAACAAACTGAGCACAAAAGCTCTCCTAATATCCGAAGACGAACGTATAAAGTTAAATGGGAATTAAAAAATGTCCGGCGAGATAGGAGAACAAATAGGAAAAATTTAGAAGGAGACTTGACTTTAGAGATTAAAGAAATGTCCACGCTGATTTACAATTGCAGCAACTTTAATTTGCTCTGCAGTACATATGAATGTAAATGCTATTCTCAACTTGGACGCCAATTAAATTTAAATCCCAATTTTCCGGACTGCGGAAACGAGATACTCCCATGAGGGCTCAATAACGCCGATGTCCTCTTTGAAATATCCCATAACACCAAGTGGAAAAATTCCAAAACAATGAGAAGTAGAAGCATTGAGACGCTAAGAATCGCAGTTCAAAACCAGTTGAACATGGTACGACGACAATTTGAAAAATGCCACATTCATGTACGAAGGAGACAACCCATGTCGAATTCTATCATGGCTAGCCGGTGGCATAACAGACTTTCCATCTGCCACTCCGCTTTCATTTTGCTTTAGAAAAGTCTGTTTATTTTTGTATCCAAGAGCATGCATCTCCTAATTTTTTTTCCATCTACTTCTGACCCATCTATTCGCATTGGATTCTCGGCAACAACTATGAAACTACTTCCCCTTTTCCTTTTATGGCCTTCCTGGGCGTACCATTTTCCCTGCCTAGAGACAAAGAAGTTTTAGCAATCGTGTTGCCTTGAGTTGACTTCTCTGCAAAGGACCTATGCTCTCCTCCTTCTCAGTTGTTGTTAAACTCCGATGTCACAGTTGTTTTCGATGAATAAACGTCTCTCTTTTTAAAACACTTGGAAATGGAGAGTGACACCCTACCAGGCCTTGATTGCAGCATTGCCTGCTTCTTTTTTCCTGAACAAGTCCAAAGACTGGTACCCAACTGTCCTCTAAAAACTCACCTGGGAGGAATCGCATGAGCTCCCCATGAGCACGAAGCTTGAGGGACCAACAAAAAGGCTACAGGCATGAAAGCGCGTAAATTCGTTGTATTGATTGCTTTGAAGTAAAAGAACACTAATATAGTAACAATGTCCAAATAATAAAAAGTTTTTAACAGTGAACAAATTCTGTGGATTTAAAACTAAAGAAAATATAACGACTGAAAAATAACAAATAAGAATTACAAGTTTTTCCAAAAAAAGGAAATATTTTGACCGAGGAAAAAAATAAAACATTAATAATCTTTTAATGAAATGCTTATTTCGTTAAAATAGCTAAGATATGAATCAAAAGCGATAAACATTTATAGATGGTAAAACCTACAGGTAACAACGTAAATGAACATTGCGGGAAAGTTAAACGAATAAGAATCAAAAAGAAAATTTATCTTTTGCTCCATAAGACTAGGTACTCAGCACGCCCCAGTTTATTGTTAAATTTACGTGAACGCAATCCTCTTAATCGTTTTTCTACCATTGCCAATAAAACTTTAAAAAACCCTGCTGTCAACGAGCAAAAGAAATGCCAAAATTATCAGACGTCAGAAATTTTCAACGTCACTAATATGAATGGGCAGAACAGTGACGTAATCGAACACGTCTTGTGATCCCTTTAATAAGGAGGGGGACAACTGTAACCTCCGAAATAAACTTTTCTTGGCAATGTTAAGAAATGATTAAAGAGGTGAATCGAGCTACACAGAAAATGAGTAGCTACAAAGGCAAAAGATTCCTGGCCTCGTTTTGGGCCCACATGGCAGGAACGCTACACCGGATAAATGGCATTAAGTCAAGACCGTTCACCGTGGGTATTGGACTCCGCCAAGGGTGCGTACTGCCGCCCCTCTTGTTCATTGTATTTATGGACTGGATATACAGGGGCAGCCGAGGCGATCAGCGTATTTGTGTGGGCGACTGCTTGGTGGAGAGGTTGCTCTTTGCTAACGAACTTGTCCTCCTTGGGTCATCTTGCAGAAAACTTCAGCATGCACTAGACCGGTTTGCAGCCAAATGTGATGAAGCTGGGATGAATATCTGTGTGGCTAAGCCTGAGTTTCAAGTCCTTACAAGACAGCCTGCTCAGTGCGCTCTCCATGTTAGGGGAGCCCAATTGAGACAAGTGGAGAAGTTCAAATATCTCGGGATTGTATTCACGAGTGATGGGCGGCAAGAAAAAGAGTCGAATGCTCAGATCGGAGCAACAAGCTGTGGTAACGAAACGCAAGCTGGGTGACAAAGCCAAGCTCTCCGTTTTGAAATCTGAATTTGTGACCATTCTCACCTATGGTCATGAGGTTTGGGTAATGACCGAAAGAGTGCAATCGCCGGTACAAGCAGCCAAAATGAGATTTCTGAGAGGTGTAGCAGGTGGTACTCTACTAGATAAAGTGCAGAGCAGCACAATAAGGGAGTCTTTAAATGTTGAGCCACTACTTCCCCACATTGAGAGATCTCAGTTGCGCTGGTATGGACACGTGATACGGATGCCACAAACTGTAAATTCAAATAAACAAGCAATCCACTTTTTAAACGGGTTGAATTAATCTATAATTTTAAAAAAATGTAATCTATAGTTTAAAAATATCACTGATGTCGCTGGCACTGATGGAATCAAATTTGTTGAAACAAGTTAGTTCAAATTGAGTATTGCGTTCTAAAGATTTTTATATATCAAGTAAACACCAATAGGAATTAATGAAGAGGAAATGAAGAGTTTGGGATTTTTTTTTTGCTTACAGAAAAATGAACATTTATTAAATACTCTCTCTGTCCGAAAATATAAACGATAAAAATAATAAATATTTCCTCTCCCTTCACCATACAAAAATAATATTGAAATGCTTGCCATATTTTCAGATAGACACGGTATAGGATGGAGAGACTTTATAATATCATCCGCCTCTATTGTATAAATAAATTCTTCTTGAACTTTTATTTGATATTGTACTGCCACAATCCTTCAAGTAAATGTACATTTAAATCTTATAGTGATGAAAAAATTATGAAAGCCCCCAATTATGAAAAATTTGTTTCACGCATTAAATTTGAATTTTTAATTATATATACCTAAATCTTTAATGAAATTATTCAAGGTATTACTTCATGGTCTGTATCTATTTATTAATTCAAAACAACGGCTATACGAGGCCCTATCTAAAATGTTTATCGACATTCAATTACCATCTATTATAATTTTTAAATTTTTAAAATTAAATTTATAAAATAAATAATAAATTATTTAAACTTATTTAGATTATAACCGGATCCAAGCATTTACTAGGAAAAATTTCTACACAGTTTATTGAAAAAGCTTGCATTTTAATAAAAATAAAACAAAACATTCTAATCTAGCCTAAAAAATTTCTTCCAATTGTAAAATACAAAATAAGTAATAAATGAACCAGTGATAAATGATACTAGATGAGGACAATTGGTGAGGATCGGGTTGCTTTGCGTTGACTTCTCTGCAAAGCACCTATCGTCTCCTCCATATCCCTTGTTGTTAAGCACCGATGTCGTGGCCGTTTTCGATGTGTAAACATAAGTATTTTTAAAACGCTTGGAAACGGACCGTGACACTATCTCTTCTGGTCTCATTTTGCCGCTTACTCATATGTTTAATATGTCATTAGCCACTGGATCTTTTCCTAAATGTCTGCGGATTGCTAGGATAATTCCAATATATAAAAATGGTGAACCAAGCAATTTTCACAATTATCGCCCTAAATCTATCCTCCCTGTTTTTACAAAAATTTTTAAAAAATTCTTTTTCTTATGCCAAAATCAATTTATTAAAGGCAATAATTTAATTTCTAGTTCACATCATGAATTTACTTTCAAATGGAGTGTTGATATTGCTTGCTTTGAGTTGACTGAGTTTCTTGTTAATTGACTTTCTTAGTCCCAATATGTCTAATAACGTATTTGTGAATTCCCTTTCCCTTGAATACTCTAAGGTATTTGATTCTATACGCCTTCGTCTCTTAATCATTAGGACTAGGCTTTCTTCGTTCTACAATATCCATGGTCCCTCCCTCAACTGGTTGATAGTTATTTTTATCCAATAGACATTTTGAAAGTTTCCAATGTCTAATTATATAAGAGTAGGAGTTGTAGTAAATACAACTGATTAAAAGTGAATACTCCTTTTAATCATAAATTGAAAAATAAAATGAAATAATAAAAAATAAATGTCACCCAATGTGGAGAAAGTCTTATGGAGACAGATGTGGAACAAAAAAACACAGGTGAAGATACAAAAGAAGAGACGACGCACATCAACTTTTTTCAACTGTGCTTTTCATCATCAGACCCTCATCACCAGATTTTTTCCTACTTTATTCGCGTCGTCTGTTCTTGTCTATCTTCCGGTGTATCTACTGTGACTGTTATTCTACAAGACTTTCTCTTCACCTGTGTTTTTTTGTTCCACATCTGTCTCCATAGGATTTTCTCCACATTGTGTGACTTTTATCTTTTATTGGTTCATTTTATTTTTAAATTTTAATTAAAAGGGGTATACATTTTTAATCAATTGTATTTCCAATGTCTTTTCAACTACTTTAATCCTTAAAGATAATAAAAGAAAGGGCCAAGGATTAGTAATATGATTGTGTTAATATAGCCAATTCGTTTCAAAATACACTTCATCATCAAGGCAAACACAACACGGAAGATTTACACCACCGAATATACACTGAAGAGGCAAAACATTATGATCATCACCACATTGGTGAATGAACTCGTCTGGATCACGTGGAGGGCACGTAATTAAGTAGGAATGGTATTTACTTGCTGCTGGAGAAGGTAAGGAATCAGTCTTGCACTTAACATTGCGAGTTATGAGAAAAGCGGCTGATCTAACATAGCCCAAAGACTCGGAACGAGCAGATTAGAAACTGCATGACTAGTATGTTGTTCACGATCTGCCGTTGTTAGTATTCATGCAAAGTGTATAAATGACGGTGAAACCAGCAGTAGACGCCAAGGTGTTGGACGCCCATGCGCCAACAAAGAAAAGTACGTCGGAGACTGTCCCGCTTGGTAAAGCAAGATCTGCGCCAGACAGTGGCTCAGTAGACAGTCCAATACAATGCAGGTCGAAGTGCAAGTGTTTTGGTACAAATAGTTCAGCGGACACTGTTAGATATGGGACTGTGCACTAAACGTCCCGCTCGTGTGCCACTGTTGACCAAGCGTCACTGTTAACTACACCTACAGTGGGCCCGGGAACGTCGAGGCCAGTGGAAGAGAGTTGCCTGGTCGGATAAATCACGATTTCTTATTCACCACGTCGATGGTCGTGTCATGGTAAGCCGACTTCCAAGCGAACAGTTACTCCCCCTGTACAGCAGGCTTACACAGGCTGGTAGTGGCGGTATTATGCTTCAAGGAATGTCCTCATGGGCGGCTCTGGGACCCGTAGTTTTGGTAGAACGGATCATGAAAGCTGCGGACTAGATGAACATCATTACGGACCAGTTGCACCCTTACATAGCGTCTGTCTTCCCAACTGGGAATCTAATCTTCCACCAGGACAACGCCCCATGTCACAAGCCTCGAATTGTCTTGGAATGGTTCAAGGAGCATAAGGATGAATTACAAATAATGTCCTGGCCACCTAACTCGGTGGACCTTAATCCGATAGAGCACATTTGGGATGTCATGGAGCGAAATATCTCGACTTTTCGTGACCGCTGCTTCGACATTTGGTACAACCTGTCTCCAGTCATCTACCAAGAACTTGTGGTATCCATGCCAAGGCGAGTTGCAAGTGTTTTGCAGGCCAAAGGTGGCACAACGCGTTACTGAGTAGGTGGGCATAATGTTTTGGCTCTTCAGTGTACAGTGATTGTCCACCAATCAGGTGCGAAAATGCTGATTGGTGGACTAACATGCATAAACAACAAATAGTGGCAAAATAAAAAAAGAAAAATAATTAAGCGTCCATCATTCAGGTACAAGACCGTGATTAGTAGACTAGCAAAATAACGACTGGAAAATGCACCATTTCTTCTGACTGGAAGAAATTTATAATTTCAACGAGGATAGGGTTTTTCTCAGAATTAATTTAAATGTTTATATATTTTCATGGTTAATTTCGAATTTCTCCAAATTTCCAGGGCTTCATGATCTCAGGTATGTTTTTAATTTTAACTTCTAAGACCTCATTATTCACTTTCCTTATCTTGCACAGGGGGGGGGGGGTTGTTAAACATAAACAGAAAATTTCGCTGAGCAAAGTAATAGATATTAAAACTGTCCGATCTAAGTTATAAAAGCTTTACTCAGGGAATATCCATAAAATTCCCCGGGTCCTCAACAGTTCACGTGGTACGATTCAGCCCTTTCCTGGCCGGCAGCGCGCGGTTTTGGCTCTAATCAACACTTTGTAGGGAAGCAGTTCATAGTTTTAGAATATATGAACTATATAAAACCCAACTTTCATTCATCTTTCGCTTAATTCGCTTTCATTCGAATGAATAATAATAATTAATAACTGGAGATACGTCTCCAAGCATAGGTAATGATTTTTCAATTGAAAAATGGAAGGAAAAATTCTGCGACCCGGATTCGAACCAAGAACCTCAACTATCATGGCCGATGCCTCTACTAATTGGGCTATCGCATTGAAAAATCATTACCTATGCTTGCAGACGTATCTCCAGTTAATAATTATTATTCACTTGTGAGTTCAACTTTCTGATGGTTTGGAGTGGAGAAATTCTCGATCTGCGGGCCACGTTCCCGTCTCCCATTGGGCTTTCAACCGTAACAACTTGGTTGTCTTTAAGACACCTTGAGATAGCTTGGCTGTCCATGGTGTCTGCGATAGCCCAATTGGTAAAGGCATCGGCCATGATAGTTGAGGTTCCTGGTTCGAATCCGGGTCGGAGAATTTTTCCTTCCATTTTTCAATTGAAAAATCGTTTTCATTCCTTTTACCTCTTGTTCATATTGCTTACGATGCTCTTCCGCATTTTTCCTTTGCAAAAAATACATATCACAGATTGGCTAAAAAAAACACTTGAAACTAAAGAATTTTCTATCGAAAAATCTTTACCTGATGCTTGGTAGGCTTATCTCCAGTTATAATATCATTTATTATTTAATTACTTGAAACTATCTCTTCCACCATTTTGACCAGTGGCAGATCGGCGCGAAGTATGGTAGCATTGTCGACGCGCGATTACAAAATTGCGTGTGACAAGTCACATTGTAGATTCACAGTGTCCGTTAATTTATAGAGAAGGCTTTCACCCTTTCTCTCGAACGGGTGCGACCAGGCAGACTTAATGAAAACACCGCTATTATAAAAAGTGTCTCACCTAAAGTGAATTATTAGCTAACTTATAAAATGTAAATGTTACAGAGTACAATGTAATCCATGTCAAAAAACCGATGCATTTCCTAATATGGTAGTCAAGTTTGAAATGAGGAATAGAAACCTCTATTTTAAATGGTATATATTCAGATTGATAGATGATAAATTCAATCGTTTAGGAGATACAAACAGTGAAAGTAAGGTGTGTTTGGACTTAAAGAATCAGTAAAAAAAATAAAATTATAAACCAATTTAAAGGAAAACATTTATTATAACAACATTTATTGTAAAACCATTGTTTTCCATTACTGTAAATATGATATGTTCAAATAAAAACAATATTATCCACTTTATAATGCATTGCGTTTAGGAGCAATATAGGAGACTTTTTTCAAAATCCAGATACAGCACATTTTCACAGCCTCAATCTCTTTAACGGTTGGAAAAATTTAAAAAATACTAGGAATAAAACATTTCTCGAATGTTATGTACAATCTGAAAATAACATTTTTTCTGGAAATTGAATACACATAAAATCCCCTCAAAAGAGAAGAATAATTCTTCCATTGAAAGTTGTGTCAGGGTTAGCTATTGGTTCACTTTAGACAGACACCCTGTATAATTCTCGGCTTTCCGCATATCTGTGTATTCTTATATATTGATGAAAACATTGTAGCTGCCGAAAAGTACATTCGTGTATAAATTGAATATCATCCTCTAATCTTGACACCGCTATAATTACTGGCTATAATCGCCAAAATGCCCTTCGCAAATTGACCACTATATGAGTTCTTGGTGTTCCAAGGCTTTCAGAAAAAACATGCATCAATACAAGAACTGCTGCTGATAAAAATATTTATTCGATGACATATTTATATGATGTAGATGAAGTAGATGAATGTTCGCTCCTTATATTGTGATTTGGATTACAGGTTCTCATACTGTATGATTTTCTGTTACAAAAAATGAAATAATCATAAATACATGCATATAAAAATGCTAAATAAAAGTTAATTACCTTAAGAACGTACTTATCTGTATGCCTTCCAAGCTTAAATTCTTTAATTCATAACACAGGCCTATCTTTAATTGCAGCTTAAAATACAATGGCTTAGAACATTAAAAATTAACGATTACAACAATGAGGGTCACTTCTCGTGGCTCAACAAATAAAAGAGGAAACGTGAACATAAACAGTTCTCGCTTAATAAATGCTTAAATTAAACAATGTCTTAATTTGCAAACATAAATAGTTAAAAACATATACTTGATGGAGCATTCTGTACCAACATACCGGCCCCTTAATTGTCCTTCCACTTAAACAATAATGTCCAATTCTAACTTACACAGCTTGGTGATCGATCGCTCATAAACGCCATCTTTAGTCTTCAATTTGATCCTTCGTACAAGCCCTTCTTGATCTGGGAAAACTTCCAGTATCCTTGCTAACGGCCATTGGTTCCTTGGCGTCGCCTCGTACATCATTAGTACAACGTCTCCAGGTTTGAGATTCAGTGTCTTCTTCAGCCACTTGGATCTCTCTTGCAGTAAGGGTAGATACTCCAGGGTCCAAACTCGTCAGCTAAAAATTGTACTTGTCGCCATCGTCTGCGAGCGTAGCCATCAGCTTTCACAAAAATGTCCCATGATAGGCTTGGTTGACCTTTCATCAAAAGGAGATGATTGGGCGTTAATGCTTCCTCATCACGGTAGTCGCTGGAGGGCATCGTGATTGGCCTCGAATTAAGGATTGCTTCCACCTCACACAACAAAGTCTGAAGGCTCTCATCGGTAAGCATCTGGTTCTCCAAAAGAGCGCTGAAGACTTTTCTTACTGAGCGTATACAACACTCCCAAATGCCGCCCTGGTGCGAAGCTCCTGGCGTATTTAAGTGCCATTTTATTCCTCGCTGTAGCAGGAATGAATTGGCTTTCTTGTTCCAGTTCTCTATGCCCTTCTCTAACTCGTTCTCTCCGCCAATGAAGTTAGTTCTGTTGTCGCAGTGAATCTCCTTAACTTGTCCACGTCGACCAATGAATCTTCTAAGGCCGTGTATGAAGCTATCCGCTTGAAGTGATGATAGAACTTTGAGGTGAATTGCTCTTAAATTCATACATGTAAAGATGAGCCCATAGCGTTTTAGCTGCTTTCAAAACAATCGAGTCCTATGAACGTTAAAAGTGGGTTGTCAGCTCGTACTCGATTCTCAATGAGTGGAGCTATCTTCTGTTCCATTGGTCGAGCGTTCATTTTCTTGCATTTTAGACACTGAGCGATGACCTCTTGCACAAATGCACTGATCGAAGGGATCCAAAACCTCATTCTTATGGTGGCCAAACCATGCTCTCTGCCAGAATGTCCAGTCTGTCTATGCGCCTCTTCAACAATTAGCCATGCTACGTGTCCTCGAGGTATAATTACTGGATGCCTGCTTTCTTCTGGGAGATGAGAGTGCTTCATTCTTCCTCCTACTCGGAGTAGGCCATCCATCATGACTGGGTCGAATTTGCGAATCCTTGATCGTCTTATGGCTTGTCCAAATTTCTCACTTGACAACTCAATAATCTCTTCAGCGTAGTTTTCACGTTCAACGAGCTTGAAAATGGCTTCTTCTACCTCTTGTATATCATCAGCAGTTGGCATGCATCTTGCTGTTGTTTTTCTCTGCAAAACTCGAATGAATCGAAATACTCTCGCCATTGTCTTCTTTAGTCTATACCATGAGGAACACTTCTCAATCAGCTTCTTAATCCCAGTATACTCCGTTATCTTGGTCGAGTAGACTTGAGCCTTTACTTCGGGATCCCTTCTATCCAGATTCGATTGAATAGGTTATGGTAGTTCAAGGCTCATTGACCACAAGAATTCCGGCCCCTGATTCCAACGATAGTTCTTCAGGAAAATAGCGACATCTTGTCCTCTTGAAATCTCGTCAGCCGGGTTCAATTTGGTGTTGATGTAATACCACTGGCTTGGCGTTGATCCCCCACGGATCATTGTCAGTCTGTTGGCCACAAACACATGAAACCGCCTATCCTCATTATATATATAATTTAGGACTGTAGTAGAATCGGTCCAAAAATATGACTCGTCAATCATGATGTCCAGTTCCCTTCTCCTTTGCATGTCCAACTTGACTGAGAGAGTGGCTGCTACGAGTTTCAATCGTGGAATCGTCATCATCTTAAGGGGTGCGACTCTCGACTTTGAACATAAGAGAGTGCATGTCACTTTTTCATTCGTTTTGTCAACTATTCACAAATAACTGACTGCTCCATATGCCTTTTCGGAGGCATCTGAGAAGTGATGCAATTCTGCCCTCGTCATCTCGAACTGCGGTGGCTTCAAACATCTAGGTATGGCAAATGTCGACAGGAGAGGGAGGCCACTTGTCCACTCACGGCATCTACCATCTTGATTTTTTGGGATCGGCTCATCCCATCCAAGCTTCATTCCTGCGAGCTCTTGAATCAGTAATTTGGCTGGCATCAAGAAAGGCGCTGCCAAGCCCAACGGATCAAAAAGTGAGCTGAAAATTGATAACAACCCACGTCTTGTATGTGTCCTTTCTTTGTTGATCACTCGAAAACCCAAAACGTCTTCATCTGGCCTCCACTCGATTCCCAGGACTCGTTCGATGGGGGCATTGCCATCGTCTAGGTCGAGCGACTGAAATCCCTTGGCTCTTTCCTCCTCCGGGATGGTTGCCAAGAATCTTCTGTTGTTGGAACCCCATTTCGTCAACCGAAAACCTTTCTTGCTCAACAAGGCTTGGAGTCCCTTCTTCATAGTAATTACCTGCTCCACATTTGCAACGGATTTAAGGCAATCATCAACGTTGAAATTCTTCTTAACCGTCTTGATGACCTCTTGTGGAAATTCGTCTTGATGATCCTTGGCGACTCTTTGCATCGCCATCATAGCGGTTATAGAAGAACAAATGCTTTCAAAAATGTAGACCTTCATTCGATATTCTTCCAACGGCTGATCCAAATCGCCATCGAGCCACCACAGAAATCTTAACATGTCTTTATCTTCTTCGGGCACCACCACCTGATGGAACATACTCACGATGTCTGCTGTCAAAGCTACCGATTTCTCTTGGAATCTTGTCAATACCCCAACCAGAGATTTCATCGCATCCGGACGTTGGTGTAGCATTTCATTTAGGGACGTTCCTCCGTATTTCGCCGAGCAGTCAAAAACCACCATGATCTTGCCCGGTTTAGCAGGATGATACAGAGTGATGTGAGAGATACCAGACTCTCTCGACCGCATTCATCTTGTTACAAGGTACCTTCTCAGAATGCCTGTTTGCTAGCATTTTATCCATAAATCCCTTGTAGTCTTTATAAAGCTGCTTATTGCGAAGAAGCTTCTTCTTGAGACAAATATCCCTTTGAATAGGCTGTCCTCTGTTATTAGGCAATTTCTGCAACTTATCTTTAATTGGCAACGAGACAGAGTAATAACCGTCGACTTCTTGGTTGCTCTTCTCAAAATTTTCCATAGACTTCTTATCGGACTGGGAAAGATCGCTCACATCGCTCGTCGTTCTCTAACTTGAATCAATTCTCCATTTGCTTATTCAAAAGTAGGTCAACCTTGATACAGAACGACTTAATATGCCTAACTGAAGTTGGCCCATGTATCGCCCAGCCTAATGTGGTCTTTATCGCAAAAAAAACTTTCTTCTCACTGTGGATTACTTCTAATGGTTCAAGAGCAGCAGGCACATTATTACCAATAAGAAGCCCGATAGGAGCATAACTGGTAGCATAACTCTATTCAAATAATTCCATTGAGCAATGTCTTCCTGCTTGATAATGTCTTCCTGGTCGACTGAAAATTCTTCTCGTGTGTAGATCTCAGGCAAAGGCAGCCGTCCGTTTTCTTCCAGGTCGCTCACCTCCAGACTTTCAAGACCAAAGCATTCAAATGGACTATCTGTTTTTTTCCATGGTCGAGATGAACAACAACTTCTTGCTCCGTTTAGCCTTCAGCTCGTTCATTAGGTCTTTGGTACAAAATATATGCAAGCTCCCATTGTCTATGAATGTATAAGTCGTCACTAATTGCTTTGTAGCCTTGATTCGAAGTCTGACGGGGATTATCGCCATGGCCGTCTTGAGTCTTCTACGTGAAACGCTACACTTCGTTTTGACAAATCATTTTTAACAGAGGCTTCTTGTGGTTCTCTCTTGTCTTCACCTTTGGCGTACCTTTCTTCATGAAGCAGTGTCGCATGACCCTTGTGGCAATGTTGACATTTAACCTCTTTAACACAGACCTTGGCTCGATGCGCCGTTGACGTACACTTGAAGCAGAGACCATGTTCTTGGGCGAATTTCCTTCTTTCATCTGGACTGATTCCTTGGAAACGGTCGCAGTCTTCCAAAGAGTGACTTTCTTAACAATAGTAGCACTCGAGTGTCTTCCTTTCATCATTAAGGTTGGTGGAGAAAGTGGATCCTTTTGAAATGTTGGTACTTAGACCCTTAGATCCGATAGGCTCCTTGGATGGCTTTTCCTCCTTACGAGTCGACCGCTTTTTGTCTTCATCAATATCACCAAAGACCGCATGTTGTAGTTCGCCAGCAGCTCGGAAGACACAGTCGACTAAATGCTGGAGACGGATCTTCTCTTTGACCTCGCTGATGTCATAAGCAATTTGACGCCATCTTCTTCGCATGTCGAATGGCAATTTCTCAACAATTGGTCGCATATTGATAAGATGCTCTATGTCGCTTATCTCATCCATATCTTCCATAAAATTTTGACATTTGAGTAGGAGGAGATGAAAACGGTGTAATGCTTCGCCATCCCCTCCTATGATGGCTGGAAAGTCCAAGACCCTCCTGATGTATGCATTTGCGATCTCAGACCCTCGTCCATAGAGTTGCCAAAAACGTGCCTTAACCTGTTTGTAAGCGTCATCTGCCTTCATCGAATAATAGCTTCTCACCAGGCTCTTGGCTTCGCCACTTGTGTACTGTTCCAAGTAATACATTCTTTGATTGGCATCAGTAGTCCTCGACGCGACTCTCGAAAGTCCTGATGAATGCCAGGTACTCTAAAGGATTCCCGTCAAAAATCATCATGTTTTGTTCTGGAAGGGACAATTGTATGCTGCTGTTCGGCTAGCAACTCGATCATCTTAGTTTGCTTTGGATGAGTTCTTCAATATTGTAAGTTCTAGCTTGGCTTCCGCTGTCACCAAACTTTAGGTCCTCTTTCTCGTCTTCGTCGTCTTCATCAGCTTCATGCTGGTTGATCCACGTTATCATGGCTGCTTCGAACTCGTTGAGATCGGTGATTGTTCTTTTATGCTTGTTTGCCATTTCTTCCGGCACATGGGTCGGCCCAAGGATCTTCACCACCTCGTCATGTGCCTTCATGTAATTGTCTGCATAACAACGAAGATCGAACAATTTTGATTTGACTTCAAGAATCTTTTGCTCCATTTTGAGTTCTCGATTTTCTTTATGGCAGAAGTGACGGTCGCTAAGCACCCTCTTCTTCGGTTCTTCAACTCGTCCAAGTTCTGTCGTATCCTCTTTAATCATTTCGAACGATTCAGTCAAATCCTTTCTAATTAGGCCTGATAGTCACTCTTAATTCTTATTAAAATCCTCTTCTTTAGAAGACGTAGATAAAAATGAAATAGAATCGCCAAAATGCCCATCGCAAATTGACCACTATATGAATTCTTGGTGTTCCAAGGCTTTCAGAAAAAACATGCATCAATACAGAAACTGCTGCTGATAAAAATATTTATTCGATGGCATATTTACATCATGTAGATGAAGTAGATGAATGTTCGCTCCTTATATTGTGATTTGGATTACAGGTTCTCATATTGTATGATTTTCTGTTACAAAAAATGAAATAATCATAAATACATTCATATAAAAATGCTAAATAAAAATTAATTAACTTAAGAACGTACTTATCTGTATGCCTTCCAAGCTTAAATTCTTTAATTCATAACACAGGACGATCTTTAATTGCATATTAAAATACAATTGCTTAGAACATTAAAAATTAACGATCATAACAATGAGCGTCACTTCTCGTGGCTCAAGAAATAAAACAGGCAACGTGAACATAAACAACTGTCGCTGAATAAATGCTTAAATTAAACAATGTCTTATTTTGCATACTAAAATAAATAATTAAAATATATACTTGATGGAGCATTCTGCGCCAACACTGGCAATTACATCTTTGAGAACAGACATCACCGAAATAAGGAGAACAAAATGGCGCACATAACTAATATTTCAATCACCAATACACAATTTACACAGAAGAAACACAGACAAAATTATTAAATACAGGTTTTTCGGAAAACGTAAGATAATAATTACATAAAGTAATTAACATTCAAAGAATCAATCAAATCTTGACCTTGTCACTGGCTGATGGCACTCAAATTTTTTGGACAGATTTAGGAAGGGCAGGTAGCTGCACCTGTGTAATTTGAGCTCCAGTCACTGTTCTAAACACAAGCTAGAGCCATTTTAGTTCTACCATTAAAGGCGAGGTACGAGCCATGTTATTTTAAATAATAGATAATCATGTGAACAGATTAAAAGCACAACACTCTTTAACCACAACTAAAAAAGGCGTTAAACAAGAAATAAAACAAAAAGAATGAAAAAAAACAATACAACCTGTAAACGTATTTCGAAAGCTTTGCTTTCATCTTCAACAAGATTCTTGAGAGAACTGACTTGTTTATTGAATTAGCAAGATATATACAGAGAACAATAACCAATAGAAACAAAAAACATCCCGAAAACGTGATCACCGTTTTGGTAACTGGGCTACCCATTGGATCAAACTAGATTCACCAATGGGGCCCCTGTCCGAATTTAACAGGAACTGCTTATCCGTTTTATTTATAGCTAAGTTTTCGTAAGAATCTAACAAGTATTTTTTATTGACCGATTTTATTATTTTCACACTATTCATATGGAATTCGTGGCCCGTATCCAGGGAATGCTTCGCGATGGCTGACTGGTTGCTTCTGCCAAATCTTGTGTGGTTTAAATGCTCCTTAAATCTTGTTTCTATGCTTCGGAACGTCTGCCCTTTGTACATCATAGGGCATTGGTTACATTGAGCCTGGTAGATGCCCGATTTTTGTAGTGGTGGGATCTGGTCCTTAGGATTGCCCAGCAGTTGCTTCATTAGACCTGGATTGCTGAAAGCGAGAGAGACATTAAAGGGCTTAAGTATTTCCATATGAATAGTGTGAAATTAATAAAATCGGTCAATAACAAATACTTGTTAGATTCTTACAAAAGCTTAGCTGTAAATAAAACGGATAAGCAGTTACTGTTAAATTCGGACAGGGGCCCCATTGGTGAATCTAGTTTGATCCAATGGGTGGCCCAGTTACCAAAACGGTGATCACGTTTTCGTTTGTTTTTTTTTGTTTCTATTGGTTATTGTTCTCTATATATACCTTGCTAATTCAATAAACAAGTCAGTTCTCTCAAGACTCTCTTGAGGTTCTCCTTGTCTGCTGAAGATGAAAGCAAAGCTTTCGAAAGACGTTTACAGGTTGTATTGTTTTTTGATTCTTTTTGTTTTATTTCTTGTTTAACGCCTTTTTTAGTTGTGGTTAAAGAGTGTTGTGCTTTTAATCTGTTCATTAGTACGATCCACATAAATACTTATTTTGTTTTAGATAATCATGTCTTTTGACCTGGAACCAGGTGAGCACAAGCACTCTAAGAGCTGGACACGAGTACGAAAATTGTTTGAGCAGCCGAAATTTACGTATTCTGATTATTTTTCAAAATGAATTTCACGCAATAACTTGTGACGTACATGCCGGCTGCATTTCACATTTATTGTTGATGTGCTTTATTCATGTACCAAATTTCATTGTCATCCACTATTCTGTCGGTCTCATAGTTCCCTTGTAAGCAAAAAGTTCCTTATCCAAAATGTGTAAAACTCAAAACTTAAGGTCTAAAAGAATGCTGTCATGACGTCATTCATGAACTTTCCATAGCCCATAAGAGAGAGATAATCTGGCACTGAAAAATCACCTGAACCGTGAACACCTAGAGATAAGGCCAGTGCATTGAAACTTCATACATTCTTATAGCATCATTAAAAGGGAAGTGTTATTCGTATTTCCATCAATAATAAGTCTTAAATTAGCCCTTCTAATGATGATGTAACAATGTATTACTTTTCATTGCGGAAGCCTTCTCTCTCGGTGGTTACGCCTGAACAAGATAAATCTAGCAACAATGTAACTTTCATTGTTTTCTTCTTTGATTTTAACAATTAGTGTTTTTTCGTTTGTTGGAAATAATGAATTCCGGATTGTTGCTATAGGGATCGTCCATAAACCACGTAATAAAAAAATAGCAATTTTTACCCCCTCCCCTATGTGGCTATGATGTGGAAATCCCCCCTAAAAACCACATGGCCATAAGCTCACTCTTCATTTCGTCATAGTCACTGTTGGTGACATTCACTTCGTCACAAGATTGTTTCGTCACTCAGTCGACTCAACACCTTCATCTCGTCACTTACAATTCGTCTCGTCACTCAGTCAACTCGACCGTGACCATCGAGAGAGAAGGCCTCCGCAATGAAACTGAATAAATTATTGCATCATCATGGATAGTGCATTTTTATTCGTATTTCTACCAATAATAAGCCCTGAATTTGCACTATCTATGATGATGTAACAATGTATTCAGTTTCCTTGCGGAGGTCTTCTCTCACGGTGGTCTCGACTGGACACATTTAATTTAAAATTAACAATTCGACATGAAAAAACTTGAAAATTACTGAGTATCAAATCAGAGTGTTTGAAAAATCAATTGCCTTCTAAGGGTCAGTTGAAAAAATATAAAAAGTTTAAAAATATTTTATTCAAAGTCAGGTTTAATGTCCAAATACAAAAACGTTCTTATAACTGAAATATACCTATCTTAAGTGTTTTATTTCTAGATCCTAAGACTTACTTGAGCCCATTGCCTATTGTAATTGTTTATTTCATTGAAAAATGAGATAAAATTTCATTAATTTAATTTAAATACAGGGTGGTTATAATTAAAGTGACACCATTTAGACCCTTCTAGCGGCCGTTCTGTTAATCAGATTTTGACGAAACTTGAGATATATGTTATACAGACCATGGGGAAAAGAATTTTGCAATAAATAAAATCAGTTCACATTCTGACCGCTACGTCAAAATATGGCGCTGATCATATAAGAAACTATCTGAGAATTTTTACTCAATCAGAGACGATATGCAAATGAGATGTATAATTAGATAAGCTTTAAAATGATCGTGAAATTAAATGTAAAGTCATTTATCACGATGGCTTTAGCTAAAGAGGATCGAGCTTTATTGGTGAAGTTGTTTTACCAGAACTGCATAAATGCTTTTGCTCCACTAAGAGAATATCGACGTTTGAAAAACTTGTGAAATGGGCCTATGTCCATTAATGGTTTAAAAAAGATGATTAAGAAATTTGAAAAAACTGGTGAGTTGGGTGTGCTGCCAGGGAGAAGACGGAAACGAATTGCTACTGTGCTGTAGTGGATAGAGCTTCAAGTTCCCAATATTCTTCAGCAAGTGCTCGAGTCGTATCAAGTAATTTGTCTATTCCGTGGTCTACGGTACAAAAAGTTTTGCGTTCCATTTTAAAGTGGAAGCCATACAAGATCCAGGTGGTTCAAAAGCTGCTTCATGAAGATCCGAAAAAACGCACTGATTTTGCTTGCCAGTTTCTGGTTAGAATAGCCGTCGTTAATGCATGGCCATGGAACCTTTTGTGGTCAGATGAAGCGCATTTCAAAACTGTCGCATCTGGGGTACTGAAAAGCCGATGGTTGTGCATGAAAAGCTTTTGCAATCTGATTACGAGACTGTATGGTGCGGATGCACTTTACATTTCATTCTTTGCCCCTTTTTCTTTGAAGAGAACACTCCCGAAGCCACTAAAAGATATTCAATCACTGGTGCTCGTTACTGCGTACTTCTGCAGCAGAAAGTCATTCCTGCTTTACAAGAAAGACAACGTTTAGACACTACTGTCTTTATGCAAGATGGTGCAACACCCCACATTGCACGACGAGTGAAGGCACTGCTTCTGCTCATTTTGGAGATGATCGGGTGATTTCGAGAACTTTTCCAGCTGCATGGCCTCCTCGTTCACCGGACATAAACCCTTGTGACTTCTGGTTGTGGGAATATTTGAATGTCTATGGAGGAAGAATACGGACTGTCCCTGAATTGAAAGCAAGCATAACACGCCATATCACTGCGAATCCTCAGGAAACCCTTCGCTCTAATGTGGAACATGCAAGAATGCACTTTGAACATATCATTGACACAAATGGAATGCACATTGAACAAATGCTTTCATTTTATAAATATCTCTGCTTCTAACTTGTTTTTGTTATTATTCATGCGCCATATTTTGATATAGCGGTCAAAATGTGAACTAATTATTTTTATTGCAAAATTCCCTTCCCCTACGTCTGTATAACATATATCTCTAATTTCGTCAAAATCTGATTACCAGAACGGCCGCTAGAAGGGTCTAAATGGTGTCACTTTAATTATAACCACCTTGTACATAAAAATTTTAAATTTTTGTTGAATAAAACATTTAAGCTCCAAGAAAAATGCCGTAAAATTAGTATAAATTGGCTTAACAACACTATTATTATTAAGTATATCATTATTAAGAAATGGCTGAAAGAGATTACTTTTTGTTTCAAATAACCCCAAGTTACAGTAAGGCAAAACGCTACTGTGCTGAAGGTATTGGTCCATTCTTTCCCACGAGGTCAGTCACAAGACTGTGTGGGCCCTTAGTTTTCAGAAATTTGACAAAACAAAATTGGATTAAGTGTATAAGAGAAATTTATGATAAACGCTGTGGTAAACACATTTATTATTTTAGCAAAGACATGCGGGATCATATCCCTAAGAAAGCATAACCTTTTCCCTAGCATTACTAGATGACTTTTCAGCTCTGGGGCCTGTGTTTCTCGTTGGCCTCGTTTGAGATTAAATGACGTTTTCCGCCAGGTTTTTACCAAACTTCGCGTCACGTTTAGAGCCTGAAAATTTCAGTTAATCTTTCGGTATTGTGAAAATATTTCCACCCTTTTTTGAGAACTTTTTCCATTTTTCCACAGACATATTTTACGAAACGTTTTCCACTTAAAATCCCCTACTGATTACACAAAAGCCAGTCAATATTGGATATAAACGCAAAGTTATAAACACATTAATTGTCACAGAATAGAAAAATTTCTACACTCACGTATTAATAATCCTACCAACCTGTAATTTCCCCCCTGTATTTGAGTCCACCTCTGGTACTTGCGTCTGAATTTGATCAGTAAAAACAAAACAACAAAACAATAAAATGCTTTTTTCAACAGCGTTTTTAGTTGAAAAAAAACAAACTTCTCAGTACAAATCGAAAAAAATTCTTTTCATATTTAAAAAGCCTTTGAATATTTTATAGTGCCAA
Organism: Rhysida immarginata; assembly: GCA_023313115.1. Lineage (NCBI taxonomy): Eukaryota > Metazoa > Arthropoda > Chilopoda > Scolopendromorpha > Scolopendridae > Rhysida > Rhysida immarginata. The sequence goes on along the minus strand of JAHWFO010042073.1, from coordinate 1,150,626 downwards.
AAATGATTTATTTACGTGAAAATGAGCAAATAAACAGGAGAAACTATGAAATTGAAAGCACCATAAAGAAAGTGAGAACCTCTAATAAGCAAACACAAACGAAAAAAAGATATCCCATATTGTCTTTGAGAATTAAAATATCTTAATTTTCTTTATAATAAGTCAAAATGGATAGATAAGTTTCCCCAAAAACAGGTTGCTTAGTAGTTGTCTCCATGTTGGCTTGCATTTTGAAACAAGGTCAGCCGGCTTAGTTAAGGACCATATCTTCTGTAATGAAGAAGGCGAATTCTGAAAATAAAATAAAAAACCTTCAGTCAGAGAGAAATGCAATTTTATTTGTTATATTCGATGATTTTAAATGAATTAGCAAATAATGTTGTGAAATACAGCGTTCTGTGTACTATCCTTTTGATAAATTTGATGGAGGCCTTGCAGTAATTAGCGAGAAAGAAAACACATCAGAATATTTGTGCCTTTTATTTCTGGCTTTGTCATAGATATCAGGTGGTTGCATATCTAATGTCGGATTTCGAGGTGGGTTCCGCGCTTCAGCACGGTTTCCACGTTTAGTAGTAAGTACCCATAACAAAGTGGTACATTCCCAGAGAAAAACCTGTCAGCGACCAGCTGCCTGAAATTTACATGTTTGCAATGATATTTAATAGTGTTTGAACCCAAACTAAGATAGTCATGATTTCATACGAATTACGTGTGATAATGCATTACGAGTTCAGGTTGAATCACACTGCATCCAACGCCTCTCAAAACATCAACAAGGTATTCGGTGTAGGCACCATAAAGGAAAGTCTAACGTTGGTGACGAAAATTCCGGGTGGGAGTGACGGACCTAGCAAATGGGCCACGCGGCAGACCACCCAACGTGTTGAATGATGCTGATCTGAACCGATCTGTGGAAGAGGACCCGTCAAAAACTGTTCGAGACCTTGCAGGGGATCATGCCTTACCAGCGTTGACTCTTACTAGACACGTTAGAACCATCGGTAAGGTGAAAGAGCAAGAAAAATGGGTCCCACATAAACTTACGGAAAACCAAAAAGAGCGTTGGGTGGAGGTGTGTACGGAATTGCTTTTGCGCCATGAAGAAGCATGGATTCTTGATCGCATTGTCACCTGCGACGAGAAGTGGCTCCTATACGACAACAGGAAACGGTCAGCACAAGTCCCTAAATCCCCGTTGCAACCCAGGAAGCTCAGGTTACAGTTTGGTGGAACATCCGTGGTTAGTGCATCACAGCTTCCTGCAGCAGGGGAGAGATGATCACCGCTGCGACATACTGTCTTGAACTGCATCATATGCACACAAAACTGTGTCAGAAACAACTTGCGCTTGTGCATCGCAAAGGAGTCCTTCTGCTGCATGAAAACGCGTGGCCACACGTTGCATGACCGACCGTGCAGACGCTACAGGCTCTGGGCTACGAGGTGCTTCCACACCACCCGTACTCTCTTGACTCTTCCCTATCGGCTATTATCTTTTCCAGGGCCAGGACAATTTTCTCCGGAGGAAAACATTCCTAACCCAAGCAGACGTCGAAAACGCATTCCGGGCTCGAGACCATGCATTCTATCGGAGAGGGCTCGAGAAGCTGCCAAATCGTTGTCAACAATGTTTGGATTGCAATGGCGGTTATTTCGACTAGCACGTGTGAAGGTGTCCTTTCTAGAGGGCCATTAAAGATGACCTCTGCAATCCGATATTTGATATGCAACGAGCTGATACAAATCATAAAGAAGCCTTGTATACAGGGTGTTTAAACGTCTGGTAATATGGCAGATATCTGAAAGCTGCCAGGTAGGAGAGATCTAATAAGTCTGATTTGTAGGTAGTAGGAAGGGTGGGAAATTCATTGCCGCACTCAAATTTGCCTTTGACCCCCAATTTTAAGGTCATCAATTTGCTGACTCGAAAACTATAAAAGATAGAGAAAAATTTCCGATTGCTACCTTGTAGAGCAACACCACATTAGTCTAAAAAATTTTTTTAATCACACCCTTCACCATGAAAGATTTTGAGAAAATGGGCGAGAAAGAGTCACTCTAGGTCAGATTGGCTGAGGTTTCTAACACATTTGATTTGCAGTGAAGCACAACCTTAGCCAACCTGACCTTGAGTGACTCTTTCTCGCACATTTTCTCAAAATCTTTAAAGGGGAAGGATGCGATTAAAAATTGTTTCTAGGCTAATGTGGTGTTGCTGTACAGGGTAGCAATCAGGAAATTTTCTCTATCTTTAATAGTTTTCGAGTTAGCAAATGGATGACCTTAAATTTGGCAGTCAAAGTCAAATTTGTGTGCGGCAATTTATTCCCCATCCCCGTGTTATCTATAAACCACGCCCATCAGATCTCGCCTACCTGGCAAATTTGACATATATGCCATGTTACCAGAATTTTTGGACACCCTGCTTAGTTTATGATGATATCAGCAGTCACTGATTGGTTGGATACAAAATAATGGTAATTTGCTAAAACAATATACTATGGTGGTAAAAAAAATGCGATTGGATGGAAAACGATCATGATTGCTAGAACGCAATGAAAGAATCGGGAAAAATGAAGAAAATAACAAATAGGATCAAAATGTAGGTAAAAAAATCATATATATAAAATCATCGACATGGTTTTTTTCACTAACAATGGATTATTTCCCGATTATACAATCGGTTGGGTTCGCTTCTAGTACAATATGAATTTAAAAGAATAAATAAAATCATAACACAAAGTAATGGAAACAATCATAAAATAATAATACAAAACAAGAATATCGCTAAGAATATGCGAGTTCATTTCAAACAATAACCAAAGTTTTTTAATTACGTGGCAAAAGATAATTGTCACATTCTTCCACATAATAGAGAATTTGCAAGAATTTACATGTTGTTTAGTTTGCGAGTTATTGCTATTTGAGTGCAACGTATTTCAGTGTTCGTGGCGTTTTTTGCAATGTCCGATTAACGAAAGCAACGATGCAACGTGAAATTTTACGTGGAACTGGGGAAAACATTCATGGAATCACAAAAAGAGACCACTTTTGTGACAAGAAAACTCATGGTTATTTCATCATAACATTGTACCCGTCCACTTAGCCTTATTAATTCGCCAAAAATCAGATGTAACCTCACCCAGCCTCCCTACTCCCCAGATCTAGCTCCCTGTTTCCAAAATTACAATCTGTGCTGAAAGGAAGCAGTTTCGACTTCAATGATGACATTAAGAAAAATTTGTTACTGGCATTAAAACACCAAAAACAAACTTTCCAGGACAGGAAAAGTGGGACCACTGTTGGAACAAGTGTGTAAACAGAGGAGGGGAGTACTTTGAAGGAGACAAACCCCAATAAGCTGTATATTAAATAATAAAAATTAAAAAAAAATCGGTTATTTTTTGAACAGACTTCGTAAGTGAAATAACGGCAAAAACAAGTCGGTAATAGGTGTTAGCATGGAATGTAGATCAAACATTGTGCGCTCTTGAATTCGTGATGGGCATGGAATATTATTTTATTTCTTTTCCATCCCATGTTTTCTTGAATAACTAACATGTTTTAAAGTTTAAAAAGCTATTGTCGATCACGACTGCCACTTTCACTCCTGTGACGCTAGCGTCGCAGCGACTATAATGGTGGCGCAGTTGGGATACTGAATAGGTGAGCGAGCACGTGAGAAAAACAGCACACTTGACAACTCAACTGTATTTTTTTTTCGCTGCTTTATACGATGGTAAATTATTGTTGCGTCTCGGGGTGTAAAGGAAAAGTAGGAGATGGAAAGACGCTATCGTTCCATAAATTTCCTAGAGATGGGAAATTAAAGAAGGAATGGTGCATTAAGTTAAAAATGGGAAAAAACCTACGGAAACAATGGTTGTTTGTTCACAACATTTTAAAGAAGACGTGCAGGAAATGTTATACCATTTTTCTTATTACTCGTGCATTCATTTTAGTATTTCATGTGCATTTTTCATTACATTACGACCACGATGTAGGTCTAAAAAAAGACTGATTCCCATAGCCGCGATCCCACGATAATCGTATCCGTCTGAGTCGAGCCTATGCACGGCTAAGCATTATACTCCGAATTTCTGTTCCGATTGAAATCGATGCTACTATTCAAAATTTACACGCCCCTATCCTACTATTTCACTCATGTGGATCGATGTATTTGGGCTTATGCATGTTTAGATGATGCTATTCGTGTTTCGGTTATAAAAATGTGATTTTTGTAACTCGGGAATGTTTATAATTATTTTCAAAATTTCTTTAAAAATAATGAACGTTGAGGGAAATTTAATTAATAAAAAGCATATAAAATAATTGTTTTCATACCCAAATGAAAAATTTTATTCTTTCCCAAAAGCATTAAACCATCAGACATTACTCAGAATTACAAATTTAAAATTCAGTGTTCATAAATAGTAAAAATTCTATTTTATACAAAATATTAAATTGCCTTTAAATTTTGGATTGGTCAGAAAAGAATACAAATACGAGGGTTGGGGCATAAGTCATGGCAACTATTTTTTTTTGTCAGAGCTAAGGAATGGTATCATAAAATGTCATATGTCTCAAGGAAGCTGTGACTGGTAGTATGTTTCCACAACATTAGATGGCTCCGTGAGTTCCTGATGTTGCGCAGAGAGCAATGTTAAATCAGTTCTCAGTCAACTGCCGTGCAAGGAGGATGTAACCCGAGTTGAACAACGCTCGTATATCAAAATAGCTGTTCTCTATTTTGATTTCTGTTACTTATTCTGGAAAAAGAAAACCGGTAATCATGTTCCAGAATAAATTTTCCAGAAGCATGAAACGTATGAAACATTACAGGCTTCATGATTCCAGAACATGAAACCTGTAATGTTGTCAACTACCTTAATAAACATGAGAAGCAAAGTGTTGGCTTGTTGTTAAATGTCCGTACATTTCGTCCATTCCTTGTCCTTTCATCTGTATATTTCACATTTTCCACCCATGCTTAAATTCTCATTAAAAAAAATAGTTGCCATGACTTATGCCCCAACCCTCGTATATAAATAACTTGAATTGCATCAAAATGTTTTTATCAAAAATAAATTCATTCGTAATAAATATGATGGGAGATCGAAGGGATTGCAACAACAAACGATCCATCCTCTTGCTCAGCAATTCTGGGAAGCTATGCTCAATGCCAGGAGAGTAGAAGTCAGGAAATAGCAGACACCAAACAGTTGATCGAGGAAGCAGTGTGTTTTCGACTTGGCCAAAACACAATGAATCACAACTTTTTTCTAAGGTAAATCTTCGAGAAACCCTGGGAGTATACAAAAGTCTATGCTTGCTTTCTGGACCTCAAAAAAGCATATGACATATTTCTTTGCTATCATATCTGCATACAAACACTCCAAGATTCGTGTCTGGATAAATGGCATTAATTCAAAGACCCTGCATGCATGTTGGACTCTGCCAAGGGTGCATACTGTCCCTCTTGTTCATTATCTTTATGGACTGAATAGACTGGGCAGCCAAGGTGTTGAGCGTTTTTGTGTGTGTGACTGCTTGGTGGAGAGATCGCTCTTTGCTCATGACCTTTTGGGTCTTCTTGCACTAACTTGTATGTACTACATCGGTTTGCAGCTAAGCATGGGAATGAAAATCAATTTGGCTAAAACTGAGATTTTGTTCCTTACAAGACAGCTTGCATAGTGTTAAGGGGACCCCATTGAGACATATTGGTGGAGAAATTCAAGTATCTCGGGACTGCATTCACTAGTGATGGGTGGCAGGATAGAGAATTGGATGCTCAGATCGGTGCAGCAAGCTGTGTCACCATAGTTGTAAAGTCTTTAGTTGTAGAGTCCCTACTTCTCCACATTGAGAGGTCTTGTCAGTATGGCCATCTGATATGGATGCTGCAAACTGGTCTTCCTAGGCAGTTGTTTTTTTCTAACCAGTGGATATGAGACCAAGGGGTTGGCCTAGTACCAGGTGACTACAAGGAGAATCTGATGGTAGAAGATCACTGTTGCCCCTGCAACTCTAACGGTTAAGTGGGTTTGAAAAGTACATAAATAAATTAAATACAAATGAAAGAAAACTTTAAGTCGGTGGGTTTCGTTTCAGGATACGAGAGGAACACTCACGTGCATAAAAATTTATTTATACTTGTTTCATAAGTGTAATTCTACGTGCTTTTCTATTTATGTGTTTTTCCTTTCTCCTATGTGACTCAAGATTGTCATCAAATCTAAAGAAATGGGGACTGTGAAGAACAAAAGTTTAAAAAATTTACTCATTAAATTAAATTAACAAGCATTAAATAAACAGTATAAATTTAAAAAAAATACAGGCATATTGATTATTTGTAGTAAACATGGAGCATTATTATTGAGAAATAACAAATTTCACAAATTACATACAAATCTGATTACAAAAAGCTAGAAACAAAGTGCCACAACAGACTAATAATGATAACCGAATGCCACTTTCCACATTGTTATTAACCTGCTAAGTGTTAAAATGTAAAACTTTGTAATTGCTAGCTTTTTGACAATAGATTTGTTTGTAATTTGTGATATTTGTTATTTCTGAATTATTAATGGTCCATGTTTACTATAAATAATGATTATCAATCTGTCTGTAATTATTTAACATTGAATACATTATTTAAATGAAAGTTGATTATTAAATTGAAGGTTTTGAGGATAGTCCATGACTATGTTACTGCAGAAGTAATGTCTAAATCTAGACTTGGTGCAAAATGCGAACCAACTGGTTTTACGATGTTCAAACCAAATAGAGATATCGAAGTAATAAGCGATAGTATCGATATTCAAGAAGTATCTACATCGAATTTTCGATGATCGTAACTTCATTAAATAAAAATGTTATCAACCGATGTTTTTCAAAAACTGGGGGAACTACTGTGTTCGTGTTACATAAAAATACAGGAACAATTACAATCTCCAAATATCGTATGCACTCAAAATTATAAAAATTTCATGTTTAGTGCTTGACAAAAACAATCGGTTGCTGAAAATAGTAACGAAACGCAACATCGATGTAAAGGAAGCATCGATGTTAGTTTTTCTGACATCGTCTATCATTAATAGGCAATGATCGCTAATACATGTGATGAAAAGGATTTCGTTTATAAACGATCTGACAACTCAAAATAAAAAGAAAATAAAGTGACACAGGACTTGATCCCCACTCCCTTCACTTAAAACATGCACCATAATAGTGTTTCCTATCTCCAGAGAAAGAGACAACATTCTGAAATTTGACGGATAGTAAAAAATAAAATTAAAAAATAAATAAATAAATAAAAACTTACCATCATTTTTCAACTCCGTCAATTGTTTATCCATTTTTGAACTCTGTCGATTGTTTAGGTTAGCCTAACAGTGTTGCGTTGAACCTCAGACGAATAGGTTATAGCTGTCGCGTTGAACTATCTCGTCTGTCTCACTGCTCCAACGTTTAATCCCTACTGCGCGCTTACAGATATGGCCACTAGAGCGGCGTCACTGTATTCCGTGATCGACAATTCAACTTGTGTAATTGTTTAAACAAGTAAACAATTATCTTTATATCTGTTTTTATGATCTCATTTCTTTTGTCTGATACGCGAAGTATCCGAGTTTCGTTGTACGTGCTGGCAGTGGAGCAAATAATTGTTACATCAACAAATAAAAGGGATGACAAGGTGGTTTTTATTATTGATGAAGATAGGAAAGAAAATTCCACAGCCTGGATTTGAACCAGGAACCTTCAGCTGACCGTGCTGATGCACCAACCAATTGCGCCACTGTGGACATGGAAGCATTACGCTATCTACATTTTTTTAGGGCTGGGTACCCAGTTCACAAACTGGGACTATCTTTCCTAATGGCGTAATTTTCGTTAAAGAGTAAATAAAGAATACTAACCATCCCTAAGCATATGTAGATATCGTTATGCTTCCATGTCCACTGTGTCGCAATTGGGTAGCGCATCAGCATGCTGAGCTGAAGGTTCCTGGTTCGTATCCAGGCTTTGGAGTATTCTTTCCTATTTTCATCAATAGTTTAGAAATCTGATGTTTTTGCATGTAAAAATCCTCACAAATATTTTTATTTATTTGAGACCATGGAGTGCATGGCAGATGGGATGCATCTCATGTACGATTTTCCTAAAGGCTTAAAATTTACACATGAAATATTCTTATTCACTTTCGCAATGTTTTGTTGCATTCGAACATTACAGTTTCGACCATTTTCTGGTTGCAACTGATTGAGACACTGTCAGTATATCATCACTGACATACAGTAGTGCTCAGAAAATAAGGCACGAGTACAATTTTTGGCTTTTATTCTAACAGAACACTAAGACTTGCGAGTTTTTTCAACAAGTGGTAGATGACATGGAAATACAACTTTATGAATAAAAATATCTCAATTTTTTATAACATCTTGCTATAAAAAATAAAATTGTCTTTTATGTGTGTTCACAAAATAAGGCACTGGTTAAATTTTGTTACATATTTCATACTAAACACGTTGCAAATCTGAAGCAAAAGTGACAAATCAAAGGAGATGATGTCATACATTAGTACTTACAGGGGAAATACCTGGGATTACTCAGAGCTTTTTGTCTGAAAATTTTTTTTATAAATTCTTACCAGTGCCAATAGTAAAACCCCAAGTGGTTTTGCTTGGCATTAATCAGGAAGTTCGATTTTTCGATAGTTGGAAATCGAACATTTTGCTAATGTTTTGGTAATTTGTGATTGTTATTTTGGTTAAAATGGATAAACATCAACACAGTAAAGGTGAGTAAATGTATTTTTAAATTAAAATAATGTATTTTTAGGTTATCTAAAGCGTCAAAGGAAAAGGGAAGCAAAAATGGTAGGGTAGGTTATTTTGCTTAGAATCAGGCAAAAAAATGATAACCATCGAAGTATCGAAAAATCGAACTTCCCGATTAATGCAAAGCAAAAGCACTTGGGGTTTTACTATTGGCACTGGTAAGAATTTACAAAAACATTCTCAGACAATAAGCTCTGAGTGAGCCCAGGTAGTTCCCTGTTAGTCGGATAGCCACTATTCTTGATAACAGTTTGACATCTGCTAGGCACAGAATCAACTAACATCCAGAATCACAGTTTGTCATAGTTTTGGACGGATTCTTAAACCATTCTTCCTGTAGCATTTGAAATTTTTCATCCAAGTTTGATGCCTTTTTGTCTTTGCAACTACGAAACAGAACCTTCCAGAGATGTTCGATGGGGATGAGATCAGGGGACTGCGATGGCTAGTCAAGTACTCAAACTTGGTACGATCAAGGTTGGACGAGTGTTTGGGATCGTTGTCGTGTTAGAATAGCCAGCCTCTGGGCATGCAGTATTTTCCGTGGTGATGCACGTGGTTCTGTAGAATATCTCTGTACATAATCTTATCCATAGTATCAACAGTACGCACAAGAGGACCCACCCCACTTATACTAAAACAACCCTAAACCATCAGAGTTCCCCCTCCATGTTTCACTGTGGGCATATGGTATTTTGGATTGAAACGCTTGTTATTGGGGCGTCGAATATACTGTATTCCGTCTGTTCCAAAAAGCAGAAATTTAGATTCGTCACTCCAGAGGATTTTCGCCTATTTGTTGGAGTTCCAGTCCTGGTACTTCTTTACAAAGGCAAGTCGGGCCTTCCTGTTCGCTGCTGTAACAAGAGGTTTCTTTGCAGGACGCCTACCATTCAAGTTTGCTTCTACTAGGCGCCGTTTTGTTGTGAAAACAATAACTTTAACCCCATGAGTCTCTTGCATTTCTCGGTTCAAATCCACTGCTGTAAACCTGGGCAGAGCTTTCGATAACCGACAAAGCAGTCTATCTTCCTTTTCTGTGGTAGTACATGGCTTTCCTGATCCAGGCTTTCCTTGGAGATTTCTTTACTCTCTTTTGTTGAATAATATTTCTTAATATTTTCGAACATCGAAAGCAGATGGAATGCTGTTGTAAGAGTAGGGGAAATCTACTCAGCAGCTTTTGCAATTGCCTTCTGGACCTGCAAATCGAGATGTAACCTTTGATTTAACATTTGTCTATAAAAATTGAAGGAGTATTATGTTACAGTTATTTTTATGCATTTTCTGGTGAAAAAGGAAACTTACTTTTTTTTATAGCAAAAGTGACCTGTGCGTTGTTTTTTGAATGTCGCCATAACCAGCAACAGTGTCTGTTCAGTTTTTGTATGAGAATTATCTCCCAATTGTTTGGGTCTTATGCAGTGTTTCATCTTTCTACACCTTCCTTTCAATCCAATAATCGTTTTTAAATTTACATAAAAAATTGTTCTCGTGCCTTATTTTCTGAGTGCTACTATACTTCCAGTTTTAGCATCTAATGATCCCGCTGTTCTGGTCCTACAGAAGCTCTCCTCAAATGAGTCGCGAATGCTCTGCAGGCAAAGTGCTATTGCTAATCGCATCATGGGTGCGGATTATTAAAGGTATTAACACAACTATTCATCTTAAGAATGTCGACCCTGCTCACCTAAATGGGAATATTGCCATTCCTCTCTACGGAGTATATTAGGAACTTCATATTGGAGTTCAAGAAAGTGCACAGAATTTTATGGCCAAAGCATCCTGACACCCCTGAGCTCCAGAATGGAGATATCTATTTTGCGCCTAGAGAGAAATATTCCAGATTCCGTTATCATGCATGGAGAAAGGGTCTTCATATCTTACAAGGGGATAAGATAGTGCTGCTGGTATGCCATAAATTGTCGCATGTCTAAAAAGACTGCCCTGTCCTGAAGAAATGCGACACGTGCTATCACATTGTTGGTAAAAACACCAGTTGCCCATAGACTGCTCCTGTCATGCTTTCAGCAACTATACTGCCACCCCCATCACATCTGCAAGAGTGCAGGTCACCACCTCTGCACCTGTGGATGTCAGCTTATCATCGCCAACAGAAAACATTGTAATGGGTGAGCCAATCAGCTCTGACAAAGAAGAGCTGAGCATCTCTATGGAAAACTTTCCACTACTGCCTCTGCCATCGTACTGATCCCCACCACCGAGTGCGGTTCGCCCATCATCTCCCTTGATGCCAAAGGCTCTGACGGATCAGCAACCAGGAAAAAGATTCCTCTAAGACCACCGGAAAATCGAAGACCAAGAATCCTCGATGCAAGACTGATCATTGTCATCCTAAGAATATGAAAAAGAAGACATCTTCCGTGCGTGAAAGCAGCAAAGTAGCCAGCAAGTTTCATCAACAAGACCGCTCACTCAAGCAGAGGACTCCTGCGACTTCAATGCCTTCTCCTTCTGGACCAGGTCAATCAACACAATGATAAAAATCATTTCATTGAAGATGAGATCCCCCAGCAGTCGTTTTAAGCAGATGGTGCTTTTCACGTTCAATGCCCTGTTTGTGCCGGACATTCTTCTCCTGCAAGAAGTAAAGCTTCTTCTGATGCAGTCATGCAACGAGCTTCATGACCTTCAAGTTGCTATCCCAATGCCCAGTGTTTCATAACTCTTCCTCTCCTCATTGTCAAGGAGACGAGAGTTCATCGTTATCCAGAAACATTCCATCCAGGTGATGAATTATGTGTGCGACTACTATTGCAGAGTAATTTCGTTGAGCATCGTGTCTGGTGTCAGGTTCAATCTGGTGAACCTATATTCTCCATTTCAACATGTAGAGAAACGCACATTTTACAATGACATGGATTGCTTCCTGTGTTCGTTTCTCCTATTCCTGGATCCAGGACTGCTGCCCCCAAAAGTTTACTTGTGCGCTATAAAAATTGACTTTTTGAAATTCTGATTTCGGATTCTTAGAGACCATCAAAGAATAGAATAGGAATGAATGCACACCCACTCTCATCTCTTTGTCTTTAACGATTAAAATGGGGTTCAGAACTTTAAAAGTTCCACACTTTCAGGGCCTCTATCTTCTAAACAGTTGGATCAATTGAAAAAACACAAAGAATAAAACATTTTTCGAATATCGCGTACAATCTGAATATTCCATTAAAATAGGGGTTCGTATTTAAGATTACCAAGTCACCCCCTGCTCCCAGCCCCCCCTCACAAGGGGGTGGGTTAATTTTTTAACTAATGAATTTACCCCGCGAAATAATTCACTTTTGCTTTTGGACATTTTTTCATACAATACTTAGTTTCCGAGATATTCAGTTGTCTGAAGATAAATGCCTCACCCTGTATACTATCTGAGCACATATATCAACTTATCAGCAAAATGCATTTTTCGACATATGGAGATACCCTTCACGAAATAACAACCCTGGGTTTACATTCCATCAAGGATCCAACATCTACCAATTAGACTCCTTTCTAATAAAGCGTTTGCTGGAACCCCAGAAACCACGGAAGTCTTCCCATTTTCCTTTTCAGACCACAATGCCATCGCATAGTCATGGCAGCATCCAGCGTCTAATGTTCAGCAACGCCACTTAACCCTTTCATCGCTAGTTTACGAGTGATTCTTTACTGGACAACGAAAGTTATATTGGATTTTTTCTTCAATTCCTGCAACACGACCTCCAAGGAATTGCCTCTAACCCTAGCTTCGTAGTTGCTTCTTAAATCGAAGATCTGAAAATTCTGGAATAATGGCTTCAACGTAGCTAGAAAACATTGCTGAACCTTCTTATGCTGGAAGAGTTCCTGAGACTCCTCCAAACTTCCACGCCATCTGAGGAGTTTGCTGACGACATGACTCAGGCAATAAACCGGCAGGCACAGTTCGCAGGGCCAAACTCACCTGAGCTGCTGATAATTTTCATATGTCGTCACCAGCTTTAACAGACGAACGGCATCAAGCCGACGTCACGAAATGCCATCACATGGTGACAGACATTAGCTACATGGAACCTAACCCTTATATTGTGTCAGCCTTCCACACCCACTCCTCAAAATTCTTTGACTATCCAGTCTTCCCTTCGGATACTTCAAAAGAATGCTTGGCGGCACTCCTCCCCCCCTTTTGCTGAAGAGGAAGATACCTTCATAACAAGACGTATCACCGAAGATGAGGCCAAGAAGTCCCGTTGGCAGCGAACGTCTTCAATCCAGCCCAGGTGTGGACAGCCTTCTCATACATTCTACATCCAAACATGGAATCTTTTTAGGCCTTTCATGTGCGAGTCTTCGATTTCATCTTAGTATCCCCTCCTCAATTATGCTGGAATTAACCAAAACGAAGATCATACTGTTTCAATTCTTGAGCAATGCAACACGGAGTATAAGGTCTTTACTTAAGTATTATAAAACCAACTGAAACTTAACGCCGATGAGTTCTTCGACCCGGACAATCCTGCTTTATTCCATCTCGCAGATATCCGTGTTATGGAGGAAGCCAGAAGTCGCCAATTTCTCTGGCCCTGCAAAGCCTTGACCAAGAAAAGGCATTCGAAAAGGTGAAAAACATCCACCTATGCGAGATATTCCGCAACCTTTGTCTTCTGAAATTTGCTGCACTATACACCTTGGTCGCCTTATATCCATTATTCGAACTCTTAATAGGTGTCACGCAGGGGTGCCCTTTAAAGCCTCTCCTGTATATCTTTTAATCAGAACCGTTATTGCGTCACCTTAACCACCATCCTGACGTTCGAGGATACCATCTACCAAAATCTTTGATCTATATCAAATTGCTTGCATATGCAGATGATATTGTTCTCTTCACATCAGACGCATACTAACTGGGCGTTTTCTGGACGACCTCTGAACACTTCAGTGCCTCGTCAGGAAGTGGCATCAATCTCGTTAAATCCAAGGGATCATTTTAGAGCACTGAACTGCGGAACATCTCAACTCATTTCCAATATTCTATGGCCACCAGGTATCGCAACTTTTCTTTCTTCTAAACTAAGGACTCTGTTCACAGGAAACAAGTGTTAGCAAAGTGCGTTTCCTGCTTTGAAAAGAGCTTGCACTATTCCACCTCTATGTTCATCAAGGCACGTTAGCAGACGGGGTAGGGATTGGAATGTGGAGGGGGTGTCCCAAGAATTTTACACCCCATCCTCTTGAATGATTATTAAATTGAATTAAATATGGTTATTAATAATTTTATAATGTGGAGGGGGTGTTTACTGCATTGGTTAGGAATTATGAATGATTTCCATAATTTTGGATCTGGTCCTGATGTCACAGTCTCCTCCACCACCCCTCTCTGGCCTAAAGGTGTCGTGTGTGTCCTGCAGTGAAGCACCACAGCAGCTGCCCTTTTGTGTCATACAGTGAAGCCACGCCATTGCTTCTCCTTTTTGTCCTTGGCGATCACAGCAGTGAAGCATATCGATGGCATTTGGGGAAGATTGAGGCGGGCTCTGGTGAGGTGTAATGTTACTTATCAGTAAAGAAAATACGTGTGTTTATTTACTAAGTCTAATTTTTAATTACTTCGACGGCCTAAGCTTGGTCTCCGAAATTTGTAGTTTTCCTTCCCCGATCAGGTGCCATCCTCTTCAGGGAGGTGCATCGTCCTGTATTGAAGATAAGGCAGATGGTTTTGCCTTAGAGTACACCTCACTAGATCTCAGTTACAGGTGCACAGCGCACATGGGACAGCAAGGTGATCAGGCAGCCCTTAAGGGCTATGCCAGCTGTTTAAACGCCCAAGAAATAACCCACTCCAAACAGAAGAAACAATGACAAGGACAACGGAAACGAAAAATAGAAAGGTTGATTGTGTTTATCGACCGTACTAAGCTGCTTGGAAGATGTAAAAAGGCGACGGAACCTTAGCTGACCCAGCCTGTTCCACTCCATCAAGAATAAGGACTGCAGATGGTAAGCCACCCTTTCCCAACAACAGACAGCGGGTATGCAGATCCAAACATCTAGCAACCCTTGCTGACCACAACTGCTTGTTTATAAACACTACTGAAACAGCTAGGTCTGCTTTAAAAGCCACGCCGGATGACTCATCAAGCAAGCACCATACTGACTGATAAGTAAGTTTCCTCAGGTAGTGCTGCTTGAGCCGCGCCCAAATAGTTTGGGCGAGTGGGCACTCGAAAAATATATGCATAATATTCACAACTAATCCACGACCAGGACATGCGTCCAGATTAACAATCCTCCACGCCCGAAGGCGTTGTAAAGAATGGCACCCATGTGCAATAACCTCCACTGAATATTGAAAACATTATTCTCAAAGGTCACCAGTTTTAACACTTTCCCGATCGATGCCCTAGGAGAACCAGGATACAAACGGACCACATCCGTACTCAAATTCAGAACTGAATTTTCAAAAAGAGTCCCACAGAATCATAACTGAACCCACAAAGAAAAAAAATAAAAGGCTCAAATTTCATTCGAATATTTCAATAAAATTTGGTTCCTGACACAATACAACTATTGGCAAGGATGATGAAATTGGCAAACCGTTGGCTTTAAAAAACAGCTGAAGGTGAATAAAAACAAAATTCGTCCAAATAGGAGGAGAAATTAAAAACACCCGAATCAGAGCCGCCATTCCGGCCGCCACAAGAAGTTGGTGAAGCATCGGGAGCCCTAACCCACCTCTCTCAAACGGGCAAAACAGAAAATCAACACACAATGGGTGACTGTTACTAATTTGGAAATACACACCCCACATGCAATCGACTATTTCTCGACGAAGCATTGCTTGCTCTCGCAAAGATGGAAAGAAGAATAACCACTGATTGTTCTCGCATTTAGCCATCAACAATTGAATGACATACGTTTTCACATAACCAACCTTCACCAACATATGATGTTCTGAAACGAAAAGCCTTATTTAGGCGAGACACACATTTTTCAATTACTGGTTTCCAATGCACGAAATCCATAGACAAGGTAAATGAGAAGGTATAACCCAACACGATTATTTGATCACCCCAAGAGATTGGAAATCGACGGAGATGATCATCAGCCTAATACCCTGAAACAATCCCTTTGGATTTCCCAAAGTTTATAGAGCTTCCAGTGGAATCACTGAAAGAATCGAAGCACTTTTTGTAAACATCTAGGATATTAGGATCTGAGGCAAAGAGAAAAATATCATCGGCATACGCAAGCGTAGCGATGTTTATTGACGCAGCTGGCCAGGAATATCCTCTCACTTGAGGGTGGCGATTTAAAAGCTGCAACAGCGGTTCAAGATAAAAAAATATAGAGCAGGGGGGACAGGACACCCCTGTCTAACACCTTTTAAGAGATCGAAAGAAGGCGAACATAAACCATTTATAGAAACAAAGGATGTAGCTGTTCACCTTAAAGTGAGGATAAAAACAAAGCAAAGTTTTGAAGACGAAGATGATGAAATATCTCCAACAAAAAGGCATGGTTCTCCTTGTCAAAGGCCTTTTCTTGATCCAGACTAAGAAGCGATTGATGACGCAAGCGCACTTACTCCATTACACAACGGATCATAAGAAGGTTATCAGACATCCAGCAGACTGAGCAGGACTGTCCAAGATCCAAAAATTCGAGGGTGATAAGTTTTAACCTACTTTGCAGGTTCCCAGTGAAAAGCCTTATAATCTGTGTTCAACAGAGTAATAGGCCTCCACTAAGAAATCTGCTCAGGGGATGGTATCTTAGGCAGAAAAATAATCCTGCCACCATAAACTCAGAAGTAATGGAGGAAGGGTCAGAAAGGATAATATTGAACATCTGGATAAGGCCCCAACACCTTCCATGTCTTAACATAAAAAGCATACGGAAAGCCATACCGCCTGGACTAGACTGAAGAAGGCAAAGAGACAGTAAGGACACAACTTCATCCTCAACAAACGGACGTGTAATGATAGTATCCACGTCGTCAGCAAACAGAGGCAGTGCCTTCACTCAAGATATCTTGACTTATCAAAAAACGAGGAAAAGTGGACGTGGAAAGCTGACAAGATGTCCGCGTCAGACTCCACTGTCCCACTTTCCAAGACCAAACGGCGGCAAGATCTCACAATCACACAACGACGCTCTTCAGCAAATACCGCCGATGACATATGACGAACATCAGAAGCCCACTTGGCCCTAAGAGCTCCACCTGCAGCTTTCCGCACCAAAAATGCATTAATTTCGCTTTTAACCTGGCGTGTGTCAGCAGCAAACTCTTCTTCAGGAGTAGAGTTTTGAGAAACCTTAAGATTTCCTCGAGCATGAGGAGACGACGCTTACGAATCCTGGCTTCATTTATGCCAATCCTTCTAAAAAATTTTCGAACCTTTTTTTTCAAAAACAGTCGCGAATCTAGGGTCGGAGGCAAATTGTGCAGATGACATTCCACAAATTGAACAAAAGATTCCATATCCCTCTCGTTAATTAAAAGAGAAACATTCAGAAACTACTGACAAGATGGAGATGCAGCAGCTCATGCCATCAGGAAGTGACAATTCAAAACAATAGCACTATGATCAGAGAAACTACAAGAACTTATCGTCATAGAACCTGGGGAGCCAGCAAACGCATTGTCAATTAAAAATAGATCTAATCGAGAAGAAATGTTGAAACCTTGACGGAAAGTAAAACCGGACTCCTTGTGGGTGGATGGCCATAAATCGAAGAATGCGTTCTGCTGACAAAGAAAAAACACTGGCCCAGAGGAAAAGATGTTATTATCATCTGGGTGACAGTTAAGTTCTCCTACAAGGGCTAACGGAATAGACGCAAGCAAAAAGGAATCAAAAACCTTGAAGAAATTACGTTTCTTAATTGGATGGCAAGGGACGTATATATTGAGCAGTTAGACGAAGATGGCAATAACGACCCCTTGCCCAAAAGGCGAGTTAGAGTTTATAAACCATTGGCTCTTTGGCAACGGTTGCGCAAGCTATCCAGATTGTACAGAGCTTGCGAGGGTGCCAATTTAACCTCCTGCAGGAGCAAAATGTCTGGTGAATGTAGAGCGATATATGTGGAAACAACTGACTGCTTGAAACGATGGCCTAAGGATCTAACGATATTATCCTCATACTGATGACTTATTAGAAGATGACGGATCTTGCCCCTGCGAAGATTTCTGAGCCTCAAGAGATGCAGTTCTGGCATTAGGTGATTGATCCCGCACGATGTCACCAGTGTCTTTGGCTGCTTCAGCAAAGGACGAATGTGACTTTTTACGATTTTGGCAAGATGATTTTGATGATCGACATTTAGATCTGTGCCTGCTATCCCTTTGGTCAGCATTCTTAAGAGGTTCAGTTGATACTGCTGGTGGGGCAGTAGAAGTTGTTGCAGGTGGTGATGATGGGGTCGAGATGTGTTCAGAGGTTGAGATGAAACTTCCAGTGGATATGGGAACTCATTGCCGATAGTCAATTGAGACCGATGTACATACCCGGATCTTCATCAGAACTTGCAACCTCATCCATCTGTGCGTCGGCTGTGTCTAACGAACGCAAGTCTCCAACCACAGGGACAGAAGGGGAAACTCGACGGAAAGTATCTTCTTGCTCGTCCAAGTACTTTGGAGATGATGGAAAAGCAGTATGAGCTGGTTCTTCCACAAGGGCACCCTGTGAGCATTGATGGTTTCTGCCCACTACACGATTACAAAAGTCACAATGTCGCAACGGATGGCAATCCCTCTTAATATGGGTGCTCTTGCGACAGTACCAACAACACCTTCTCATGCCCCTATACATAACAAATTATGTCCCCATGCATAAGCATGGAGTCGGGGATCTCTCTCTCTAACTTCTTATGTACGAATACATCTCTGCTTTGGAGACCGGGAGTGTCTGAATGGTCGGGACGATAAAACTTCACCAAAATCACGAAAGTAACTCGTCACGTATTTGTCTGATAACAGGGACAAACCCCTTTAACATTAATAACCAAATGCATTGGTTCTGCCTGAAAAATATGAACAGTGGTGTCACCCACCTTCACAAAATTGGCGGTCCGCAATATTTCTGGACTGACATAGTATCCAAGCTTCCGTAGCAGATAACTTCTGCAAGCAGATAAAGATGGCTTCTCAGACGGCAAACTCGGAGCTGTACCCGTCTTCTCATAAATAGCCTTCATCACGTCGCATAATGCATAGCGTCCGTCGAAGGTAAGAAAAGTCCAGTCCAGGTAAACGTCCACAGTTGAGAAAACACAAACGCACAAATCCAAAAGAAAGTCCGTTTGACTGTTGTACGTGGGTGCCCATGTCGTCATACACAATAGCAGGCTAACGCCAGCTACAGCAGAGCAAACACTTAATTAACTGAAGTTACACCAAAAAATTACACAAGCTGATAAACTTCTCGCAAAAGTATTATAGAGGAAACCAAACCAAAAGTAACCCAAGAGAAAAAAGCCAGACTTAAGAACTGAGATAAAAATACTTGGGGAACCTCACTCAAAAGCCGCTGCCTGATTTACTCATTGAGCAGAGATTCCCAGATTTAGCATATCGCCTCTGAAAAATGTTAGAACATAATCTGTTATTCCGTCAGCAGAAGGAAACGGACGTACGAGTGAAACTTCCTCCAAATAATAAACCTTTTACCCGCAAGGACCTACTCTCCCAAAGTTCCCTATTGATGAATCGAATGGGGACCATCAAGTCAAAGGGGAGGGCCTTCCCTGTCGAATCATCCAGCAGACATTTGGTCATTTGAAATTTGGTCAGCAGGAAATAAATGGTAGCTCATAATGCTTACTGAGCACAGTCCAACACCAGGATGCAATTTTACAATCAAAGAAAATGTGGCGGACCATCTCAGGTCAGACTCAGCACACTTTTCCAGACTTTTCTACGCCAGACTCAGCACACTTTTCCATAAGAGAAAGACCCCACTGATGAACGTCTTGCAATGTAAAAAACCCTTCATGCAAAAGTCGCAATTGGGTGTCAAACCACCTATAGTTAAACCTAAGGGAGTGAATCTGACCAAACATCTTTACCCACTCAGAATTCGGGAAACCTGCAAAATTCTAAGTCTTTTGCTACCTGTAGTTTATCAACATACCACGCTTTCTTAAGATTGACTAGTTGAGAAGAATCAATCTGCTTCAACTCTGGCACAATACGAGAAAACATGGCCTTCAAAGCAAAATAAAAATTCAAGGGATCCATGTAAACCACATGGCACCTATTGAGCAAAGATGGAAGATCACAAGAACGAAAGAACCCGTCCAAATGAAGAGGTACCAATTGGGTCCATACAGGAGTGGGCCGCTCAAAAACTTTACCAAAAATTGCCCAAACAGAAGAAACCATATGATCGTGAATAACTGGCACCCCCACGCCTCCTCTATTTTGAAGCAAACAAACCACATGATCTGACAGAGGCCGTCTTCCTATTGCAAAGAAGGTTCACTTCTCCAAAACCATGCCCTCCATGGATTCCTTCTATGCCTCTGTTATTGGCTCCAATGTGTCCATTAAAGTCCCCTCCAATGATCACTCTCTCTTTCTCTTCGAGTTGTCTTAGCTCTTCATCTATGGTTTTCCGACCCCCAACAAATTTTACGAACTCCTTCTGCAACGCCTTCAAATCAGCCATGGAAGGCAAACGGAGAAGGCACCGATATACTATCAAAGGGATAAGATGGACTTTCAAAAACACCGCTCGGGTTGCCGTAGACACAGGGAAACGAAACAGCCGAGACATTTTCTTCCTGCAGAGATATTTTGGCGTTCCAGAACATCTGATTGTTTTGATAAAAAACCTCTATGATGATCAAAAGGCTATTGTAAAAACAGAATTTGGAGAAACGGAGTGGTGCAGCGTCAGGAAAGGAGTCAGACAAGGACCTCCCCATTGCAGCATATCTACTGTGTTGTCAAAGGAGAAGACATGGCCCCTTCACAGAGGAAAATTCTTCAAGGAAGTATGCGACCAATTCCCAACTGCAATGCCATTAGATTTATTTAGATTTCACGATTGCAAAGGTGTTATAAAAGACCTGCAGAGCATACGGATCTGTCACTCCCAACACAATGTCATCTGCATATGCCAGCGAAACCACTTTAAACGAAATGAAGGGAAGCAATTAACCACAGATTGCAGGAAGGCGGTTAAAGAATTTAAGAAATGGTTCAATTGTAAAGGTGTAGAAATTAAAGTATTGCCGTAGAAGATTATTTTATGAGATTTATCTAAATATTGATGCTCAATATTCAAATAAAGTTTAAGAGTAAAGTTAAGTAAAGACAAAAAAATTCTCACAACATGACTGAAGTTAAAGTTAAAGAAGAAATAGCCGTAAATAAAGTAGAGTGGATTTAAAATCTAAACATCATTTAGACTTGACATTGCGTTGTGTTTACTATAAATAGAAGATTAACAAGATTATGATAAATCTAAGTCATAAATGGTTGTATGCAGCTGAAGTATTTTGCAGATAAGAAAACAAGGACAATTATCATTGCAAAAGTTAAGGTGAAATTTAATATCCCAGAAAAAATTAAAATGACAATTTAATGAAGAAAGAAAATTCATGAGTGATCATCCCCATAAAAATTAAGTAAATTTAAAAAAAAAACAGTGCTATAAATTTTTAGTGATACAAATGTATGTGAATTCATTATGAAAGGTAATAACCATATTACTTAAATAAGGCAACACACCATATTGCCAAGAAAATTACCAATTGTGCAGAATATTATTCAACACAACACACAGGGGTTTTTGAGAATAATTGTGTGGTCATCACAATCCAAAAGACACCCTTTTAAGCTGAAGATAAGCTTAAAAACCGGATAAGTGCACATAATGCAATGTAGCATAAGAAAGAAATTATTCTCATTCACATACAATTGTCAAAATTACATTTGACATCAAATTTGGCAAAAAAAAATTGCCTGTCCCTTTTTATTTTAAAAGAAAACTAGTTAAAGGGAAACAAAAATCATTTGAAATATATATAGAGAACAATTTGACTACTCTACTCTACCATTACATGGTTGAAAAAGGGACAAAAATTAAATGAAAAGAAGCCCCCCCCCGTTTTTTTAAAAAATTTTAAAAGTGAATTTAGAATTACATATTGGTTCAAGAAGGAAGACTAGAAGAAATGGTATATAAAATTAATTAAGAAAAATTTAGAAAGGTTAACTGTCCAGATAAAATTTAATTTTTAGTCCCAATGGGGTTTAATTTAGCGCACCACAGGTAATAAGTTAAGATTTACATTGAAACAGTTGGAGATTGTAAGCTACTTCCGGAGAAGAGATAATCTGCCATAGCCAAATAAATCTGTATCAAAGTTTGTTAAGGTATGTCCATCTCAACAGAAGTGTAGGGGAAAATTGAATCAGTAAAGTAAGAAAACAGTGGAACCAAGAAATTATCTTTGTAGAAATGTCTATCAAACATCAAAGTGGACAGTGTATGCTGTAGCGGCTAATGAAGATGTAAGAGCCCCATGGTTGCGTCCTGGCAGAGCAGAAGAGTAGTGGTAAAATTTTTCATTGTTGCTGAATTTATACTCCCGGAGCAACAGTCTAGAGGCACACGGCTAGCATGTGGTGACAATAGGAAATCACTCCCCATAGCATGAGTATGCAAATACAAGAACAGCACTTAAAGTTTCAACAACAATCAAAGCATTAAAGGGACATTATTAATAAAATTGAAACAACACAAAATTGTCTAAAAAAATTCCATTTTAACATACAGATGATTATAATCCTACATAAGTAATTATAATCGAAAACGATTTAATAGAGTGGCGACAATAAATAAGAAGTGTATACGCTAAATTATATATTTGTTTTATTATCTTAGATTCTGCCCAAAGCACAAAACTCTCAAATAAGTTTTTAATGAGAAATAGCCTGAAAAGTAAAAAGAAAAAAGATTGCTATTTTGTAATAAATTCAATCAAAAAAATAGAAATAATTAATTAAGATGTGGGACTACAATGATCAAACTAAATGAAATACAAAGTTTAAATGTTTAATTAATATAACAATAATATTAGCAAAAACCCGGGCAAGCTAAATAATTTAATTTAATTTAATTTAATTTAATTTAATCAGATCAGAATGTACAAGCAAATACAAACTGCCCCTACAGGTGGTAAAACCCAAGCGGGGGAAAGAATCAAAAGAAAAAGATTACATTTCGGAACAAATAAATCAAAATCTGATATTTAAAATCTTAAAAATAGAATTGGTTGGGTCATTAAAAATGTCTACATCTTTATGAGAAAGGTTTTTATTATACAAAGTAACAAGTTTATACGAAGGAGTAATCTCACCAATATTGGTCCTCGTACTAGGAGTTATTAAAGTAAGACACTTATGACTACTTTTTCTAGGAACTGACAGCACAGAACCTCGGGCATCCAAACAGCCCCAGAAACAATCCTCTTAAGGAAATTAAGAAAAATATTACCAATGATATTGGAAAGAGTAAACACATTTATAAATTCCATATTGAGATCATGCTTGTTATATTTTTTTGAGAGAAAATTTAAAAATGAAAGAAATTTCTTTTGTAGGAGTAAAAAGTTTTGAGTGTGATGAGTAAACCAAATTAACACACCATATGTAACTTTAGGAACTACAATAGAAATAAATAACTTTATGATAGTTAATGGATTTTTGAAAAATGCGCTAAGCCTTTTCAAGAGGCCAATTCTACGGGAAACATCTCTTATGATGTTATCAATATGCGGGGTAAAAGATAAGTTATAATTAAATAAAATGCCTACATCTTTAACTTCATCTTTTTTCCCAATGATATCATGACCAATCTTGTAATCAAAAATAAAATTTGTTACTTTCCTGGAGAAAAAAACTACGTGCGATTTGCTCGAGTTAAGACTTAATCCGTTCGATTTACACCAGGAGAGAATTGAGTCCAACGTTTCTTGCATTTTAATACTGTTAGTGCAAGCGTCACAATTTACATCGTCATGTATTTGCTCATTATTGTTGATTGCAATTGTTTGTTTTGGTCAATTGTTTTAAAAATGATTTCGCACGTTTTCATTGTTGATATTTTTGAGATATATTATTCTTGTGGATTGGCCTTTTTTTCAGAGAAGTATTAATGTCGATGACATTGTGCAATAAACATTCAAATTACACATGCTACTAGTTCTGAATTTCCTTTCTGCTTTTCATCATGTGTTTTAATTCAAGCTAAGGGACATGAATGAATTTAATGTGTCAAACTCTATTGTTGGTGAATGAGATTGGCTCGTTCATCTACAATTACAAAACATTGGTCCTTCGAGCCGGATTAGTTTTCGCAAAACCGACAATTACTACCTTTGTTGGCGGCCATTCTGTGTGCGGCTTCAACGTCAACGACGGTGAATATCGAACTCGTGCAACAATTTTAAGTATTAATTGTGTCAGCAATTTTTATCAACCAAGCAATGGAAGATCTTGTGAAACAACGTGGGGTGATTCAATCAAAAATTACTCGTGTGTCAACTTTTCTGCAGCATGCATCAGCATCAACAAGCAACACTGTGCAAGAACTCTCTTTAAGGTTAAAGCTTTTAGATGACGCATGGAGTGAATACAACAACGTGCAAGCAAAAATCATTGTATTGGCAACAAGCGACGAAATCGCATCTCATGAAACCGATGAAGCAGAGGTGGAAAATAAGTATGTGAGTACCAAGGCTGGTATACAAATTTTACTAGACGCTCTCACTATCACAACTGCACAAAAGAGTATGCCGTCATCTCCTTCAAGCGTGGCTGATGTTTCACAATTCCGTCCGGACATTAAGCTACCATGCATGGATCTCCCGACATTTTCAGGAGATTATCTTGAATGGACTACCTTTCATGATTTATTTTCCTCCATGATACACCGCAATCAAACCATTAGCAATTCTCAGAAGTTGCATTATTTAAAGAACGCTCTTAAAGGTGAAGCCGCATTGCTAATTCAGTCGCTAGACACAACTGATGCAAACTATGGTGAAGCGTGGAAACTTCTCACCGAACGATACGACAACGAATGACAAATTATATCCTGTCACATCAGGAAACTGTTCAAACAACCATTCATGAATAAGGAGTCAACAATTGACCTACGCAAACTGCTAGACACGACAGTCAAGCATGTGCGCGCATTAAAAGCATTAAAGGTGCCTGTGGATTCGTGGGATCACTTATTAGTCTTCATAGTAGGTGAGCGGATGGATATGGAATCTCAACGTCAGTGGGAGTTATCCATTTCAGGAAACAAACATCCTACATTTGAAGATGTAAAAGCCTTTCCTGAACAACGCTCTCATGCCCTTGAAGCAGCTACACCAAGTAAAAGTCTTCGACCAATGCTTGGAAATCGTTTACAAGGAACTGCACAAGTGCATAACAATGTTGTAAATGCATGTGGTGAGTGTGGTGCTGATCATCACCTGTTCAAGTGTGCTCGGTTCCTGGCATTAGACCCTCGTGATCGTTCGAAATCAGTGCGTGACCATTCATTGTGCTTTAACTGCCTTCGTCCTGGTCATAACAGCAAGGATTGCCCATCGAAGGGCACTTGTAAAACATGCAACAAAAAACACAATACGCTGCTGCATTTTGGAGGTGCTGCATCGATTACATCCAGTCAAGGCGAAGAGACTACCACCACGGGTAATGCTGCTTTAGCTGATAGTAATGCTGTAATGAACATCACATGCACTAACCACAAACGAGCATTACTTGCAACAGCAATTGTTCATGTGCAAGACTGTTACAGTCAAACCCAATTGTGTCGTGTACTACTCGATTCCTGTGCAGAAGCTAATCTCATCAGTGAAAAATGTGTAAAACGACTTAGCCTGCCACGCCAACGCAATACAACCATTATAAATGGCGTAGGGAACATCACTAGTGGACAAGCTCATGGACTGATGAAGTGTACGATTCAGTCAACGCATCAACCCATGTACAGTCTTAATCTCACAGCATTGGTATTACCACAAGTCTCTGGAGTGATGCCAAAACATGATGTTCATATATCAGATCGTCCGGACACAACAGCTTTACACTTAGCTGACCCGGAATACCATAAATCATGCCCAGTTGACATCCTTATCGGAGCCGATTATATTTTTGACATTTTGGGAAATGGCAAACGTTACACGTCCAATGGGAAAGTTTATGCCCAAGAGACCGTTTTAGGATGGGTTATCTGCAGCACGGTACCAAGACCGAATGAAGACTCATTCACAATTCAATTGACAACACTTGACACAGATCTGCGTAAATTTTGGGAATTGGAAGAAATTCCACGAGAACCATTTTACACCACTGAAGAACAAGAGTGTAAAGTTCACTTCATCGCAACACATAATCGTGATAACACAGGACGATACTCTGTGGCCCTGCCCATCAGGAAAACAGCTGGACAGCTCGGACAGTCATTAACGATGGAAACTAGACGATTTCTAGCAATCGAGAAACGACTACAACAGTCACCAGAGCGTTACCAACAGTATCGCGAATTCATACAAGAATATGAAAATCTAGGACATATGACGAGATTACCTGGCAAACCAAGTGCCAGCCTGAACTATTTGCCACATCACTTCGTTCTTAAGGAAGACAGCACGACAACTAAACTGCGAGTGGTTTTCGATGCATCGGCGAAAACAGACTCTGGCATTTCACTCAATGATAAAGTCATGATTGGCCCAAAAACCCAAGATGATATCTTTGATATAATTCTTCGCTTTCACTTGCACGCAGTCGCCTTTTCAGCTGATATTGCAAAAATGTATCGGCAAGTGACAGTGCATCAAAGCGATCGTCTATTACAGTGCATTTTGTGGCGTGAACAATCACATTTACCTTTACAGGCATATCAATTGAATACAGTGACGTACGGTACGGCATGTGCACCATATTTGGCAACTCGTGCTCTTCATCAATTAGCAGAAGATGATGGACACTTATTTCCACAAACAAAAAACGCACTCAAGAACGACTTTTATGTTGACGACGTGATGTCTGGAAATACAACAATATCCAACACAATTGAAATGCAAAGGCAACTGTTACAATTACTACAAAGTGGAGGTTTTGAACTTCGGAAATGGTCATCCAACAAACCTGAAATCCTTGAAGCACTCCCAAATCATTTGCGAGCTTCACAATCAACTACGAGTGTTAACTCCACAGTAACAAAGACGTTAGGCATTCAATGGGACACCACGACAGATGAGTTCTTCTTCAACATCACTGCACGCTTGGCAACGCAACCACCAACGAAAAGAACAGTGTTATCAGAGGTAGCAAAATTGTACGATCCAATCGGATGGTTATCGCCAATTGTTGTTCGTGCAAAGATGTTACTACAGAAATTATGGCTCATTGGCATGGACTGGGACGATCCGCTATCAAAATGAACAAAAAACCGAGTGGCAAACAATCATCAGCCAGCTTCCATTTGTAGAAAAGGTACGCATACCACGTTGTGTGATCATCAATAATTATTGTTGTGAAATGCATGGATTCTGCGATGCCTCTGAGGGAGCATACGCTGCAGTCATTTATGTACGATCCACCTCATCAGAATCAACTTAAGTGCATTTACTCTGCGCAAAAACTAGAGTCTCACCCATCAAACAAGTATCAATTGCCAAGCTCGAATTGTGTGCCGCTGTGTTATTGTCACGACTACTTTCAAGAATTCGACAGATATTCAAGGAAGCAATTCCAATTGCCAATGCATGGACTGACTCAACAATCGTTTTAGCATGGCTTAGAAGTCATCCGAGTCGTTGGAAAACTTTCATCGCAAATCGTGTTTCTGAAATTCAAGAATCATTCGAACCACATTTATGGAGACATGTGCCTACTCATTCGAACCCTGCAGATGTTGCGTCACGAGGCATCTTCCCATCACAGTTACCTATGCATGCTATGTGGTGGAATCGGCCGTCTTTTTTGACACAACCGAAGCAAGAATGACCTGTTAACCCGTACATAAAGGACATAACCATAGAAGAAAGAAAGAAGGAAGTGCAAATACGGATAATACAAATGCCTGATACATCGCTAATACAAAGATATTCTTCGTTGGGGCAATT
Organism: Rhysida immarginata; assembly: GCA_023313115.1. Lineage (NCBI taxonomy): Eukaryota > Metazoa > Arthropoda > Chilopoda > Scolopendromorpha > Scolopendridae > Rhysida > Rhysida immarginata. The sequence goes on along the minus strand of JAHWFO010042073.1, from coordinate 1,122,637 downwards.
ACAATGAATAACAGCATACTGTCTCCGGTTTATTACAAACCTCAAGGAGAATCGTCAAAATCGTGTGACCACATTTCTCACAACAACTGAATTACGACACGCGCTACAATTGTGGATCCGTATTACACAGCAAGAAGAGTGGCCCGAGCTCCATAGAGCAATCAAAGAGGACAAACAAATTCCACGTAAATTTCAAAAATTATCCCCATTCATTGACGAGAACGACGTGATTCGAGTTGGAGGTCGATTGAAATATGCAACTATTCCCTTTGATGCAAGACACCCAATGTTGCTCCCTAAACGCCACCACTTGACAACACTAATTCTCAGATATCACATGATGCTGCTTCATCCTGGAAATCAATTAATGATAGCAGCAATTCAACAGCACTATTGGATTATGGGTATCCGAGACGCAGTCAGACTATATAACCATCATTGTATTACTTGTGCCAGAGATCGAGCATCCCCTGTTCATCAACAGATGGGCGATTTGCCAAAGTCAAGGATAATACCTGCCAATGCTTTCGTAAATACTGGTGTTGATTATGCTGGTCCAATCATGATAAAGGCACACAAAGGTAGAGATGCAAAATCAACAAAGGCATACATCGCATTATTTGTGTGCTTTACAACAAAAGCAATTCATTTAGAACTGGTTAGTGACCTTTCTACTAATGCATTCATCGCAGCATTGACCAGATTCATTTCTCGACGAGGACGCTGCAACAGCATTTTCAGTGATAATGCAACCAATTTCATAGGAGCTGATCGTGAGTTGAAACAATTATAGCTCTTGATAAATAGTGACACACACAACAAATTGGTGGCTCACTATTTGACCAAAGAAGGTATTAATTGGCATTTCATCCCCCCTCGAGCACCTCATTTCGGAGGATTATGGGAGGTTGGTATAAGATCTATGAAAAAGCCCCTGCGTCGTGTCATGAATAACGTCATTTTCACCTTCGAGGAGTTATACACCGTTCTCACTCAAATTGAAGCATGTCTGAATTCAAGACCACTCTGCGCCATCTCAAGTGATCCTGACAACTTCGAAGCATTAACACCAGGGCATTTTCTAATCACCAGACCATTTATGGCCTTACCAGAACCCAACTATACCGCCCTACCCGTCAACAGATTAAACCGCTGGGAGTTGTTACGACAGATCCACCAACACTTTTGGAAACGTTGGCACCAAGAGTACTTAGGCCAGCTTTTGCAACGTAGCAAGTGGACAACAAAGGCACCAGACATCAAAAGAGGCGAACTTGTTCTTATTCGTGAAGAAAATTTGCCTCCTCAACAATGGACATTGGGACGAATCACTAATGTACACCCAGAAAGGGATGGATTGGTTCGTGTGGCAACTGTGAAAACAGAGGCTGGACTGTTTAAACGACCTTTAGTGAAACTGTGTCGTCTCCCAATCGAGGACTAATATTGACATTCCAGTATTGAAACCAAATGTTTCAACGCGTGGGAGTATGTTAGTGCTAGCGTCACAATTTACATCGTCATGTATTTGCTCATTATTGTTGATTGCAATTGTTTATTTTGGTCAATTGTTTTAAAAATGATTTCGCACGTTTTCATTGTTGATATTTTTGAGATTTATTATTCTTGTTGATTTGCCTTTTTTTTCAGAGAAGTATTAATGTCAATGACATTGTGCAATAAACATTCAAATTACACATGCTCCTAGTTCTGAATTTCCTTTCTGCTTTTCATCATGTGTTTTAATTCAAGCTAAGGGACATGAATGAATTTAATGTGTCAAACTCTATTGTTGGTGAATGAGATTGGCTCGTTCATCTTCAATTACAAAACAAATACATGCACGAAAACATTTTAAGATCCTCCGCATACATTAGAATTTGAACATCATTATTTGGCTAAGAAGCTATTAGGTCTGCAGAGTAGATATTGAATAGCAGCGGTCCCAGGGGAGAACCCTGAGGAACACCACTATTGATTTTACCAAATTTCCAGAAATTATTTACAGGATAAAGCATAACATATCTATCAGTTAAAAAGGAGCGCATCCAGGATAGCATATTTAATTGGAATCCCATAATCTCTAGTTTCTGGAGAAGAAGGTCAATATGAACCTTATCGAAGGCTTTAGAATAATCCAAGTAAATTACATCCACTTGATGACGAGTATCAATAGCTTTCGAGAGGTAAGAAGTTAACACAGCAAGATTAGTTTCGGTCGATCTGGCCTTGCGGAAGCCGTGCTGAATATCAGGAAGATAAGGATCAACAAATTTTGAAAGATGATTAACAACGAAGGTTTCGAGAATCTTTGCAGGAAAAGAGATAAGTGCAATAGGTCTATAATCTTTCGGTGTGGTCGGTTTCACAATTTTAGGGATAGGAAGAATAAAAATAGTCTTCCAATCGGTAGGATAAGTACCTTGCGACAGAGAGAGGTTTAAAAGGTTACATAAAGGGTTGCAAATCGCGTGAAGACAGCCCTTGAAAATATAGTCAGGAAAGCCGTAATAATTATAACATTTGGAGGCAGACAGTGAGTTCCCAATGGAGAGTAATTCAGAAGTTGTCAAAGCGGGTGCATTAAATTTCACCTCCACTCTATCCCAGTATTTCCGAAGAATCTGAGTGTTAACCTCAGTAATCTCACTACCTGCAAAATTCGACTGAAAATTGTCCAAAATATCTGTTTTCGATACCAATTCACCATTGTATCCTTGACGGAAGCCGTTACCCAAAAGCTTCTTGGTCACGCTCCAGAATGAGGCCGGAGAAGAGTTCAAAGAATTCTCGACACTTCTATAGTAAAGGTCATAATCAACTTTACAAACATGTTTATAATTTTTTCTGAGTGTTTTAAATTCATTATAATAATGGGGATCTTCAGTCTTTTTCCAAAGCCTATGCTTCGCAGTCTTCAAGTACCATAACTTGATAGTATCCTGGCGAATCCAGATTGGGAATCTGTGTAATTTATCATTTATGCCAGTTTTGTTCGACTTTAGGACAAAAATGTTAATAGCAACCAGAATGGTATGAATAAGAAAATTCCATTTGTCATCCACCCCATCTAAGGAGTAAAAATCATCCCAGTCATAAGTAGCAAGATAATTATAAAGACCAGAATAGTCGCCTTTCCTAAAATTAAAAGGAGACCCATACGAATCGATATAACGTTTCTGGAAGGTGGTGTTAACGCCAGAAATAAGAAGGACAGGATGATAAACATCAGGTGACACTGGCAGTTTCTTACTTGCAGTAATGTTAACATTAAAATTGGCGAACACCTTGTCTAGGGACTCCTCTCTCGCATTAAGCACAAGATTGAAGTTTGAGAGACCCATTTCGTTGCTCCAAAAAGAGGTCGTGCGTTGCCGATGTTTGGCGTAAAATGAAGAACTTGGGTAAATCTTATTGTCATCATAGTTGAAGTCTCCCAGTACAAGAGTGTTACAATTACAGCTCAAAACAAATTCAGACAAGTCACTCAAGAAAGTGTCATAATCAGAAGTTAATGTGTTGGGTGGAACATAAGTCACTACAATGATTAAATCTTTTCTTTCTCTAAAGAGCCGAGAGTTGAAATTCATGGTTGATGGCGATCGAAGACGAACGGCTACCAGATCTATGCCACTGACAGTAGAGCTCAAAGGAACGGAGCAAGAGTCAAAATTATTGGGAATGGCAGCTAAAACACCACCACCTAAGTTACCAAATGACCTATCAGATCTGTAGACATCAAAACCTTCACCAAACAACATGCAATCTGTGATAGAGTCATTAAGCCATGTTTTCGTAAGACAATACATAAAATTATTATTGAGGGTGACAAAATGGTTGAAATGTGACAGTTTGGTTCGAAGTCCTCTCACATTTTGATATAAAATGTTGAGAGGAACAGACATTTTCAATTTCGGAGAAGATCTTGAGCACATTAAGCTAAGCTAGAGGATGAGTCCTCCTTCTCATGAACTATTTGATCTTGGTGTAATCTGCCATAAAATTCAGACACTAAAGTTCCTGCAGGCCAGTGATTCGGATCAAACACCAAATCAAATTATCTTCAGTTAAAGATACGAAAAATGAAGCGTAGGTGTCAAATTTAGTTTTAAGCTTATGACATCTAATCAGATTCCTAGTGTCCATAAACTCAGACAAGTGAGAAATAAGAGAAGCCCTATCAATATCAGGAGAAAGTCTGGAGATGAAAATGTTCTTTAACAACGGCCTCCGCTTCAAGTGAGTGACTGCACTTATCCTCGCATCAGCAGCACATCCAAACACAGTTCGCTTGTCTCTTTTAACTTTAGACGATGATTTTAAAACCGAGCTGAATAAATGCTTATCAGAGTTAACTGTTGATCTCTGAACGTTCTGCTCGAATACCTGATTTCGAATGTTATTGATCTCGATCGACTCTGGATGTGCAGTTCCCTCTCTTACCTTCGGAAATCTAGTTTTATTAGCAGTGTTCTCCTTCAATTCTGAGGCAGTTGACTCAAGGAGTATGTCCACTCTCTCGTTTAAAAATTTGTTACTCTGTAACAGTATTGCGACCGTTCCCGTAAACTCTTTCACCACTGAGATAAGATCTGTAATGGCCGACAACACGAGAGCGAGGTTAGAGAGCTCCGTGTTCCCTTGGGAGGCAGGCCGTGGATCACAAACTAGAATTAAGGGACAAGTCACCGGAATCTTCAGCAGGTCCTGTCTCAGTCAACAGCGAAGAGCGATTCTCCTTGCACTCAGCACAAATCCAGCTTGTCTTGAGTGCATTTTTACCCACACCAATGCAGGCCGCATGAAAAAAACACTGACAGCGATCTGCACATTTAATCTTCGGTTGCTTCCCTCTAATGCTTTTCAGACATTTCTGACATATTCCTGACGATCCCTGTGTAGAATTTTTCTTCGACATGAGTGAAACCTACGGTTGACTTCCGAGCTACGATTCTATAGCCTGGTTCAATAATTTAAATGGTCCAATATAGCTTTAATGGCTGAAAGTCAAATAAAATAAAAAGGGGAAAAAAAAAGCAAATGTGATGGAAGAATCACTCGACCATCACACAATATACAAAATGTACAGCAGAGGAGAAAGTGGGCAGCCCTGCCAGATGCCTTTCTGTAATGAGAGAACTGCCAACTGCCTACCATTAACTGAAATAAACGACTCAGCAGAGACATAGAAACCTTGTATTAGCGCTGAAAATCTATGGAGCCTAAGATGGTTACAAACTTGAAAAAATAACTCATGGTTGAGTTTATCGAATGCTTTTTCCTGATCTAAACTTAAGACTGGTAAGGTTTGTCACGAGGTCACGAGGTTATCCGCCATGCGAAGCCCTGGGATAAAGTATGTCTGTCCGGTATCCAAATCTGCTACTACTGATTTCAAACGCAACTGCACAACTCCCGTAAACATATTGTAGTCCATAGATTATTGGGAGGTTATTGGAACGCCATCATGGTTCAACAAGGTTATTGGATGCCAATGAGAAACTAACGACGGGGAGGTACACATATGGAGAAGAATAATTTTGCCCTTTGTGAAGATGAAGATGACAAGATAAAATCATAAACTTTTAACAGAAAATCACCGATAACTGACCAAGTTTTTTGCGTAAAAATTATACGAAAAACCTTCCACGCCAGAACTGGACGTGGATTTCCCATCTGACGCAAAAAACGACAACACTTCCTGTTTCGTAAAACCGTGCATCAGAACCGAATCTTCCGATGAGAAAAAAAACTGGGAGCAATTGGATTCACGCTACCGTCTCATCAGTTGGTTTAGGAGATCAAGAAAACAAATCTGCATAAAATGTATGAAAGGCCGAGATAATGTCAACTTCGCCAGAAATCAGCTGGCCATCCACATGAACACTCGTAACCGGAGGAGAAGAAATGCGAACTCGCTCCTCAGTGAACACATTAGAGGAGGCCTGAACAACGTCTTTGATCCACAATGCCTTCGAGCGGATAGCAGCCCCTGCCGCTTCCCTGGCATAAAGGGCATTTAATTCAGATTTAATTTGCCTAATATCTTGAAACCACCTTGGGCTCCATAGATTTTCAGCGTTTTTAAAAGGTTTACATGTGTCTGCTGTGTCGTTTGTTTCAGTTAACGGTAGGCTGTCGATCGTTCTTTCATTACAAAAAGGCATCCGTCAAGGCCCCTTGTCTCCTTTGCTGTATATTCTGTATATAGAACCACTTCTCAAATTTCTCAATCGTCATCCTGCAATTTGCGGTTTTCGCTCCCCTTCATTTCGTTTAAAGTCGTTATGTTGGCATACGCAGATGACATTGTTTTGGTGGCGCAGATCCGTTTACTCTGCAGGTCTTTTATAATACCTTTGCTGCATTCAGGGTTTTGACTCGTGATTGAATCTAACTAAATCTAAAGGCATCGCAGTTGGAAACTGGTCGCATACTTCTCTGGAGAATTTTTCCCTGTTGTGGAGCCATTCCCTAAAAGTATTAGGCCATGTCTTCTCTTTTGATGACACAGTAGATACGCTGCATTGGGAAACTATTGTTGCTGAATGCAGGAAGAAAATGTCTTGGCCGTTTCGCTTTCCCGTCTCTATGGCAACTCGAGCAGTGTTTTTAAAGGCTTACCTTATTCCTCTGATTGTATATTGGTAGCTCATCATGTAGAAGGGTTTTTCCGTTCTTGTGATCTTCCATCTTTGCTCAACAGGTGCCATGTGGTTTACATGGCTCCCTCGCCTTTTTATTTTGCATTGAAGGCCATGTTTTCTCGTATTGTGCCTGAGTTGAAGCAGATCGGGTCTACTCAACTGGGCAGTATTAAGAAAGCGTGGTTTGTTGATAAACTACAGGTAGCAAAAGAATTAGATTTTATTGCAGGTTTCCCGAATTCTGAATGGGTAAAGATGTTTGGTCAGAATCATTCCCTTAGCTTTAACTATAGGTTGTTTGACACCTAATGGCGACTATTGCATAAAGGGTTTTTTACACTGCAAGATGTTCATCAGTGGGGTCTCTCTGTTACGGAGATGTGTGCTGAGTGTGACATTCCTGAGACGGTTCGACACATTTTCTTCGATTGTAAAATTGCATTCCGGTGTTGGACTACGCTCAGTCAGCATTATGAGCTACCATTTATTTCCTTCCATATAACCAAATATCTGCTGGATGATTCGACGGGGAATGCCCTCCCCCTTTGACTAGATGGTTCACATTGGATTCATCAATAGGGAACTTGGGGAGAGTAGGTGCTTTCGGGTTAAAGTTATATTTACGTATAGTTTTATTATTTGGAAAAAGGTCTATTCGTATGTCCGTTTCCTCCTGCTGAAAGAATACCAAAGAATATGTTCTAACACTTTTTAGAGGCGGTATGCTAAGTCTGGGAAGCTGTGCTCAATGATTAAATCAAGCAGCAGCTTTTGTGTGCAGTTCCCCAGGTACTTATGTCTCATTTCTTAACCCGCACTTTTTGATTTTTTTGATTTAGCTCATCATACAGTGGCACTACCTTGTGATGACTTCCATGTATTCCAAGTACAATTTATTGGCAACAGCTAGCGCCAATAAAAAATGTTAAAATTAAAAATTAAAAAAGTTAAACTTAACAAATTAGAATGTAAAAATTAAAGAATAAGCTACGATTTTGGCATAAATTTATAAAAGTATAATAAAAATCATTTTGTTATTTTATCTCACTGAGTTCTTTTTTATGAAATAAAATCACTTTTAAAAAGTGCGGTGTAAACACCGCAGCGCGGGTAGTGCTGTTATAAAATTTGACGCGAGTGACGCCGGGTTAAGTCTGGCTTTTTACTCTGTTACTTTAGGCTTGGGTTCCTCAACTATGCTTTTGCGAGGAGTTTCTATTCTTGTGTAATATTTTTGTGTAGCCTCAGTTAATAAGGCGTTTGCTCTGCATTTGCATTTGATGCACTATTGTCAGCTTATGTGCATCCCGTGTGTGGTCAAGCCGGAGCTTGGGCACCCACGGACAACAGTCGAACGGACGAAGCACCTGCCCGAAAGGGATGATTCTTGACGGGGGAAGGAAAAATACAAATTTCTGAGACCAAGCTTAGGCCATCAAAGTAATCAAAAATTACACTTAGAAAATAAACACATGTATTTTTTACCTATAAGTACTATTACACCGCACCAGAGCCCACCTCAATCGTCCGCAAATGCCCTTGGTGTGGAAAAGGCAAAAAGGGGAAGCAACGGCGGGGCTTCACTGTATGACACTAAAGGGCAGCTGTTGCGGTGTTTCACTGCAGGACACACAGAATCCCTTTGGCCAAGAGAGGGGTGATGGAGGAGACTGTGACGTCAGGAGCACACCCAAAATTATGGAAATCATTCATAATTCATAACCAATGCAGTAAACACCCCCTCCACATCATAAAATTATTAATAACCATATTTAATTCAATTTTTAATAAGGGGGTGGGGTTTTTCATTAAAAAATACATCTGTGGGTGTGGCCAGGTGTAACACAATGGGACTCCCCCTCCACATTCCATTCCCGCTGAAAACCGTACACACATGTGGTTGTGGCCAATTGTAAAAATGTTGGGACACGCCCTTTACATTCCAATCCTGTTGAAATCCGTACACACTTGTGGTTGTGGCCAGATGTAAAATTCTTGGGACACCCCCTCCACATTCCAGTCCCGCTATAACGGGACCCCTTCTGCTCACGTTTACGAAAAACCCACTTGATTCTTGTGCTAACGTCAAAATGCCTATTTTTACTTTACCTTTGCAACAATACCTGTAACACTCAATCACAGATGGATAGGACAAAGAGGAAGTGCTACGGAATTCCCACCTCAATCTCCTGATTTAACCCTTCTCGACTTCTACCTTTGCATGCCACAGACATTGATGAAATTAATAGATGAGATTGAAAATTCCATCAATGATATTCCATTAGCTACAATCCAGTTGGTATGACATTCTGTTCGACGTCGGTGTTGGGAATGTACTGTGGCAGAGGGTGGACATTTTGTACATGTAAGGGCTTAAGGAAGTTTAAGGAATAAAATACAGCAAACCTTGTCATTTCTATCTCATTTCGTTGCTGAGTTTATAACCTTTCAATAAGTGTAGACATCAATTAGGGACAATCTGTATACTCATGATGGCAACTTAGCCTCTTCTGAAGCCAAATTCCTGATACTTAATCGTCGAGATAGACGATAGTAAGTTATTTTTCTATAGAATCTCTACCTGAAGTGTCCATCAGGATGATTTTACCAATGAGCCAAACACACATATAAAAGCAATTCATTAATGGTAGCGAGTTTTATTTTTCATCTAAAATATGCATTCGAAACATTCTCATTTCAGAAATCTACCTGTTCGGATACTTCTCCGACTGCACTGAAAATATTGTGGATTGTCTACAGGGCTTAATGTTGATTGCCTTCTTTAATAATTATCTTAAATTAAAAATACGTGGGTAAATTTAATAATCCTTGTCAGAAACTTTTTAATGTTTTTACTTTTCTGTTAAAATGTAATTTGAAACAATCTTTTCAAGATCTCAATTCTTGGAACTTCTATTTCTATTCTTCCCTTTAAGTTTTACTACTTTTTATTATTTTTCTTTGGGAGGGTTATTTTGAAAATGCTTCTGGCTTAAGAAAAGAATGTCTCTAGAATTATCCACCTTTTCTGGAATGGCACTGCGCTTACAATTGGCTAAACTTAACCTTTATAATAATATTTTCTTTCTATGAAGCTTCATACTTCAAATTAACAATGTCTATTCTGCCACTTGTACAGAGGCATTAATCCTTTGATTCATTATGGAACTCTCTAATATGAAGAACAAGGAGTTCCAATTTCACTTTTTGCTAACATGAATTTGGATCATGCCTATTATTTAGCAGATATTTTCTTATTAAAGATATATATTAAAAATTAGAAGTGACTGCATTTTTTTCTTACATTGGATCTATATAGCCTAAAGGTCTTGTTATCTCTTTTTGTTTTTGATAATTTTTTTTACAATTAAATATTTATTATCAGCAATATTCTGAAAGGTTTAATCTCCGACATCAAAGCAATTACTGATTTAAAAAGAATTATTTATTTTTGTTTAATCTTTAGAAGCGAATCTGTTTCTGTTTTTTATAATAAATAAACTGAATTACTCTTTTGATTTGTTCTGTTTGTAATCTTGACTGAAAGGATACAAGGGTTTAGGTTAAGATTGACTTTTCTATTAAGGTAACAGATTTGATTTCTTGGGCTAACGTTCTAATTAAGGGTTATTGTGGAAATTCACAAGGAATTTAAAAGTTCACAATGTAATCAAATTTATTCAAATAACTACTACGACACGACATTTGGTGCCTTTAGACCAGGATAAAAACTTATTCTGGAATGAGGTATTTAGTGCCACGAGGACCTGTAAAACCTTTTCTAGAATACATATTTAAAGATCAAGATTTGTCTACATTATTTAGAATTAAAATGTGTTGCTTCTTGATTGCCATTATTCTCTTTTAATGTTTATATTGTTTGCTTTAGAGGATACATTAGAGGTTGACTCGTTATCGCATTCACATTTTGCATATTGTTTCCTGGGACACCAGCGAAAGCTAGGATCGAGACTAGATGGACTATAAATACAGTGGCATGGGGGCATGGCTCACAGTTGGTTTCAAACTTTCAGCGACTAAGTATGCCTCCAAAAAGTGACACTTGGTGGAAAGGGATCATATTTGGACTGTCCACGGCAGATTACCCGTGAAATATCATCGAAAAAAGTGCAAGGAACTTGGTTGCGTATTGACTGCAAGTGCTATCCGATATGCATGAAAGTGAGCACGAGCGGAACCAGGCAAGCAACACGCAAATTTCTGCCAACTCCATCAAACAGGCGATTGGAACACAGGCTTATCGAAGAACTATTAATAACTATCTCAACCAATGTCCTCATCTCATATTGGCACGATTTACGAAAAGAACCAAAGCACTTTTTGAAGCGCATCCAGGGTGGGGTTCAGTTATGGTTTGGGGGGCATTCAGTGCCAGTGGATAGGTGGAATTAGTGTTTGTAGATGGCCGCATGAACAGCGTCAAATACCAAGAAATGCTTCAGAAGTATCTTATCCCATTGGACCAATCATCGGAGGCCAAGATTGGATATTGCAGCAGGACAACGCCCTATGTCACGTTTCCAAATCGACTATGGAGTGGTTCAAAACCAAAAACATGAGGGTTATGAATTGTCCTGCGAAAAGTTCAGACCTTAACCCCATCGAAAATCTCTGGGGAATCATGGTTCAGGCCGTTTATAAGAACGGGGGGGGGCAGTTTGAGAATGTCCAGAGTCTCAAACAGGCTGTTCTTGAGGCTTGGGAAGAAACTTCGTGCAGAACTCTTGAAAAACTAAGAGAATCTATGAAGGACCGTGTGTTTAATGTGATCAACAAAAATGGTGGATTTACAAAGTATTAAATACGAGCAATCTCATGATAACTGAAGGTGTTTCTATCATTTTTTCCACCCTTTTTTCAAAAATTGGTTGTGGCTCAACTGATTTTTTAAATATTTCGACTGAATTGAAACCAGTGGTGTCAATGCAGTGTGGGCACAGGTGTGTAAAGTTTCGTGGAAATAGATTCACTATTAAAAAGGTTACGTTGAAAACACAAAAGTTCCTATCATTTTTCAGGACTGTAGATTAGAAGGGTTGAAAAGAACGTGAAAATTATAGGGGCAAACTATCAAGCTAACATCCTAAAACCCATTTACCGCCAAGAAATTCCCAGCTCTCTACGATACTGAGGCTAGACGTGCGTGAATCCGCCAAGATAAAGCGACCCAGCCATACGGCTAAGTCAACGGTTGCCTACATGACCAGGATGGAGTACACAACCGGAATTCGCGCTATACCATTTACGGACATACCCGTCAAGTCACCAGATGCGTCGCCGATGGATTTCTGGGGTTGGTGTTTTGAAACGGGGATTTTGTGACAGGCGACCTCTAAACACGGATGGCTTATGTAAAGCAGTAAAGGAAGTATGGTCAGGAATATCCGACAGTACTCTGCAATCAAGCCTCTTACATCCGATGCCGAGCTGTAGTGTAAAGACCGGGCTTTCAAGCCGAGCATCGTCGATCATGGAATAAAGGTCTCCTGAATTAGAATAGCCCATGAAATTCTGTGAAATAACGATGAATCAAGCTCTGTACAGGGTTATTCAAAACGAATGATGCAAAAAGAAAACATAGCTGTGACCAGTACAATCGGCATATATTTACAAAATAAAGATATCAAGTGAAAGATAAACTCGACACGGGAGCCCTCTAAACATCTAAACACGGGAGACATCTAAACGATATTCAAATTCTTTCTATACATGTGCCATAACCCCTTTAACAACTGCTTCAATCACTTAGGAAAATAACTGATTTAAGTCTCCTGTAAGTCATGTGGTAATGAGGTATGAAGATGCTGTCGCAGGTCAATGAATCACACACATTTGAAAGATGGGTAAATCACGTTTAATGCTGGAAGAGGTGTCTAGGGCGCATATGAAGACATAGGGAGTTACTGTAAAGATAACGAACAAACAACGCAAAGACCTTTTTGAGCCCACCTGACTACTTCTTGTGGGGTTAAGTAAATGATCGTGTTATTGTGCTCCCTTTTCGGCAAATCTGGAGAAGCTCAAATAACAGTTGCCATTCGTGAAGTGTCTGCAGATATGCTTCAGCAGATGTACAAGAAATTTGATGTGTGATGTGCAGCAGGAGAAGGATACATCGAAAACATAAAAAAAACCTTAAGATTATTATGAGGGGCATTCAATTCTGACTTGAAATTTATTTTTTATAAAATCAAAAAACCACCAGAAAACACACGGACCTTTTATCTTTCAAAGAACTTTTCTTGGTTCTCCACGCATTTTTTCCAGCGCTCTGGGAGCATCTGTATACCGGTTCCATAGGAATCTTCAGGCTGATGTCGAAACCATGACAGGACAGCATTTTTCACTTCCTCATTGGAGCCAAACTTCAGCCCTCCCAAGAACTTTTTTAAAGGCCCAAAATTGTGACAGTCGAAAGGGGAGAGATCCGGGCTGTATGGAGGATGTGGGAGATGTTGCATTTGAGTTCCGGCAATGTGTCCATAGTCAGTTTGGCTGTGTGTGGTCTGGCATTGTTTTGCAGAAAAACACCACTGGTAAGGAGTCCTGCGCCTTTTCCTTAGTGCCGGCTTCATGGACTTCGTCAAAATGTCATAATAGTAGGGTGCATTTATGTTTCAACGTTCTTCCAAAAACCGACATGAACGATACCCTTAACGTCGCAGAAAACGGTCGCCATTACTTTCGTTACAGTCCGTGTTGTGGTGAGTCAGTGAGTCTTCACTCTAGGCTCGCACACATACTTTCAGGAGTATGGTGATGAATCCATATCTCATTGGTGATGACAACAAGCCTTAGGAAGCTGTCACCTTCCCTGTCATATCGCTGCAGCAGCATGGAACAGATTTCTACCTGGATAGTTTTGTGATACTCGTAGAGTTGCTTAGGGACCCGTATGGCACAGATGTTGAATTTCAGCTTATCGTAAATTATGGTCTTCACATTGCCAGTGCTGATGTTCATTGTTGAAGCCAATTTTCAGACATGAATCTGCCTGCTATCCTTTAACAGCACATTTCTTCGTTGATGATGCCATCATTACAGGAGTTGCTGGTCTTGCCTTATGAGATTCATTGCTGGTGGATGCTCGCCCTCCTTCAAACTTTTGGCACCAAACAAAGACGGATGATCGAGACAAATGACTTGGTATACTGTCCTTGAAGTCTCTGATGAAACAAACAAGAAACTTAATGATTATTCGCTGTCCGCCATTTTGTTTAAACAAACAATCGATTCTCATAACAACCGGATGAGTGGTGCTGTATTTGCATGACAGGCGGTAGTTGCCATCCCAACTATGAAAGTTAAAAAAATAAAATCCAGGTCAAATTTGAACTCCTGTCGTACAAACATTTCAATGTTGCCCATTTATGTACCTTCACTTGTAAAAACAAAAAATAAAAATCGTTGAAACGTAATCTTTCTGTTACGCCCTGAATACAAGTTTATACAAATGCAACCTCTTTTGCTGCTGGGTCCGTACTTCAGCAACTGGGCAGTGGCCCAACCCCGATCAGAATTTTACTGCGAATTTCAAAAGAGCCACTATCAACATCTTTGGCACTGCGCCACATTTTTCCTATACATTGGAGAACTAAAAGTTAGATCATTTTCGACCACAAACCTCTATCTTTTCTAGAAAATACTCAACATACAAACCATAGGTTGCTACATTGAGAGTTTCAATTTTTAGAATATTACATGTCTGCAAACCATATTCAAAGAAAAAAATTACAGAATGGCACTCCAAAGAATGCAATCTAACCAGTGTTGACTTAAGGCAGCTGCCTTCGTTACGGATTTAAAATTTCTCAGAGGACTCATGAATTGCACAAGCGAAATCTCAATTTAAGAATACACAAGAAACATATAAATTATATTCATAAACCTTTACAGTAAAAATCTACCTAAATGAAAAAAAACAGAGTATGCATTGGCTTAGAATTTAAGCAAAAAATTTTTCTCTTGGCCATGACCTTCCCTTGTCCGATCATAGAGGAATAATAACGACTATTCGTAGTATATGCAAAATTTATTTTTGGCCTAACATGTAAACATGTAGAGTCTTATGATATTAAAAACTATGTCAGCTCACTTAAAATATGCCTAAAGACTAAACGATTTATCACAGTTTGTCGAAGTCGGCTTAATCCCGTATGTAAGTCACGTTTTGCCAAGTCTACAACTTGGGAGCCGAATCACAGCTGGCCTAATGCGACTCCAGAGTCCCAGTCAACTTTGTGGACCTAAGCCACGGAACAGGAGGCTCTGTGAGGGGAGTCCAAGTATACAAAATCCACACAATCAGTCATTGCGTATTGATGTCTCTCCCCCTTCCCCCAGCATGTTTGCTCTTCTCCCAGTCAGCTCCACTCTGCTCGTTTTGCTAAATATTGCTCATTCCTCTCATAAATCGTAGTGCACGTTTTACAAAAAAATACCGCAAAAACAAACGAAAAACAATTTTTAATACATAATTAATGTCCATAATATACACTGTGTGGCCAGTTTATTAGGAACACCCGCCTAATATTGTGTTGCGCCATTTCTAGCAACTACAACACCACGAATTCGCCGTGGCATGGATTCATTTACCAGCTGGAAGCATTAATCCCTGATGTTTGTCCATGCGAATGCAATAAATGCCCCCAGTTGATGCTTATTGGATGGCGGTGGGTCCAATAAGCATCCGTTTGGACCCACCCAAAGATGTTCGATTGGGCCCAAATCCGAGGAGTGTGGTGGCCAGACGAGTACACCCTGTCACAAAATTATAAAACCAGATGAAAATTGAATATTTTTAACAAATGCTGAAATGATGTTAATTTTCACCTATTGTAAAGTATCAGGGACAGAACATAAATGTTGTTTATGAACAAATAACCTGTTTATTCATTACTATCTAGTCAATTGAAAAAATAAAATTGCACTATTTCAAAGTTATAAGACACTGGTTTCCCCTTTTGGTGAATGGAATCTGCCCGCGTAGTTTAAAATTTTCATATTATTAACTTTATATAACCAATATATACACTGAAGAGCCAAAACATTATGACCATCACCACATTGGTGAATGAACTCGTCTGGATAACGTGGAGGGCACGTAATTAAGTGGGAATGGTATTTAACTGCTGCTGAAGAAGGTATGGTAAGGAAGGGATCCTGCACATAACTTTGCGAGTGATGGGAAAGATTGCTGATCTAAGCGAATTTAATACAGGGCAGACTGTAATGGCCTAAAGACTTGGAACGAGTATCTCCAAAACTGCACGACTGGCAGGTTCTTCAAGATCTGCCATTGTTAGTATTTATACAAAGTGGATAAATGACGGTGAACCAGCAGCAGTCGCCAAGGGGTTGGATGCCCACACGTCATCAAAGAAAAAGGACTTCGGAGACTGTCCCGCTTGGTAACGCAAGATCAGTGCGAGACAGTGGCTCAGCTGACAGCCCAATACAATGCAGGTGCAAGTGCAAGTTTTTTGGTACACAGTTTAGGGGACACTGTTGTATATGGGCCTGCGCAGCAGACATCCCACTCGTGTGTCTCTGTTGACCACGTGCCATTGTCAACTACGCCTACAGTGGGCCTGAGAACATCGAGACTGGACCATGGGTAAGTGGAAGAGTGTTGCCTGGTCAGATGAATCACGATTTCTTATTCATTGCGTCGATGGTACGCCGAATTCCAGGCGAAAAATTGCTTCACCCCTGTATAGCAGGCCATACACAGGTTGGTGGCGGCAGTATTATGCTTTGGGGAACGCTCTCATGG
Organism: Rhysida immarginata; assembly: GCA_023313115.1. Taxonomy (NCBI): domain Eukaryota; kingdom Metazoa; phylum Arthropoda; class Chilopoda; order Scolopendromorpha; family Scolopendridae; genus Rhysida; species Rhysida immarginata. The sequence continues at coordinate 1,106,194 of JAHWFO010042073.1, read as the reverse complement.
GCATCTCTGGGACCCGTAGTTGTGGTAGATCGGACCATGAAAGCTGCAGAGTATTTGGCCATCACTGCGGATCAGTTGCACCCTTATATGGCGTCTCTCTTCCCAACTGCAAATGTAATTTTCAAGCAGGATTACGCCCCCTGGCACAAGGCTCGAATTGTTTTGGAGCATACGGATGAATTCCGTTTAATATCTTGGCCACTTAACTCGCCAGATCTTAATGCGATAGAGCACATTTGGGATGTCTTGGAGCGGCAGCTCATAGATCAAACATCATAATATCTGAGTATCTCGACTTTGCGTGACTACTGCTTAGAAATTTCGTACAACCTGCGTGCAGTTTCCAAGACTGCAGTTCACAATGTCTAGTGAACAGACAAATATTTTGGCACTGCAAAACACCATGGCCATAAGAAATTCTTTACTGCCCGAGAAACTAAGAAATATCTAGATGTCAAATTGCTACTGCAGTAAGGACAAGCACCGGTCACTCAAAAGTTTGGAAAAGCCTATAAATCAAATCATTTGGTTTTCCGAGAGAAGATGAAAACGAAGCCACAGTTTCCACCGGTTCACTAAGTAGCTTGATTGGAATGATGTAGAGAACGAATGCACTGGATATCAGAATGGCACAATGTTGTGTTTTCTGACGAGAAAAGGTTCTGCTTAGACGGTTCAAACGGATATTCATTCTATTCGCATGACTTACGGAAGGAAAAGCTGGAAAGATTCTGCCGTCAAGAGGGTAGTGGATCTGTGATTGTGTGGGGCGCCATTGGTTGGAAAGCTGACATTGTGATAATAACGAAGAAAATGAATGCAGCCAAGTACCAGGATATGCTATTCGACCAATTAATTCCTTTTGGGCTATTGATTGGAGACGAAAATTGGTGTTTCCATCAGGATAATACTCTGTGCTATGCTGCACGAACCATTAAACAGTGGTTTCAACATCAACAAATCAAATGCATTCCATGGCCATCATATAGTCCAGACAGGACCATGTTGAAAATGTATGGGGCATCATGGTTCACAATGTGAACAGACAAAACCGTCATTTTTCAAATGTTATGGAGCTCTCAGCAGCTGTGTAACTTGCCTGGGATGCTGTGAGGTTCACAGACATACAACCGTTAATAGATTCAATGATGCCTTATCGGTTATCTGTAATTGTAATATATAATGGTGGCACAACAAAGTACTGAACGGCATAAAAATGGACAAAGGTGTGATAGTCTTATAACTTTGAAACAGTCCAATCTTATTTGTTCAGTTGTTTTACTATACAGTAATGAATAAACAGGTAATTTGTTCATAAACAACATTTATGTTCTGTCACTAATACTTTACAATAGGTGAAAATTAAAACCTTTTCAGTATTTGTTCAAAATATTCAATTTCCATTTGGTCTTATAATTTTGTGACAGAGTGCAAGTTGAATTCATTATCGTGCTCCTGGAACCTTTCCATGAAGATATGAGCTTTGTGTCACCGATCACTGTCCTGATGGACATTTTCCTTCCAAAGAGGGAAACAGTAACCATGCAGCGATGAACGCGGTCGACAACAATGTTCAGGTAGCACTGATCATTAAGGTTTGTTCTACAGATATCAGTGGACCAAGGGAACGCGACAATTACAGAGCATCCAGCAACCTGAACTGTGGAAACCAGACTGGAGGGGTCCATCGCTTCGTGCTGTCATCTCCAAACTGGAGGGGGTCATCTGCATGGTGCAATAGGAAACGGGTATCATCCGACCAACAGATATTCTTTCAATCATCAATGGTTCAGTGTTGGTGATCACGTGCAAATTGGAGATTTTTTGCGGTTTTGAGTGGAGATCAAAGGTATTCGGACTGGCCATTGGCTATGTAGCCCATTGTTGCCAATGTATGGTGTGTAGTGCGTTCAGAGATGTTATTTCGCGGTTCAGTGTAGTAATCCACAGTTAGTTGATGAGTTGTGACGTTTCCATACGCATGAACAAGCATTCCCATCCTACGCTCATCTCTTGGATCAACGAATCTCAGGCTGGATGTTTTTTGGTTGTTTAACGAGTCTTGGTAAACCTTAGAAATGGATGTTTGGGAAAAGCCTAGAAGACGTGTGGTTTTGCAAATAGTCAGTTCACCTCGCTGGGTACCAACTATCATCCCACACTCTGAGTCGCTCAGATCCTTTGTTTTCTCCTAGATAACGGTCATATGTCCAGTAAAAACGGAAGTGATTGTATTTCCAATGAAGTCCGGCAGGTGTCTCCACGTGTTGCGTTTTCTCTTAAACAATGACAGGTTGATGAAATCGTCAATAGAGGTCGCTGTCCTCAATTGAGTTTCTATCCATAAGTACTTCCGGTTGGAAAAAAAATTGCGACGATCTGAGGTAGCATTTGGCTTTTAACTTCTAATTTCATTAAACAAACGTTGGAATCCTTTCCAGCTGATAAATAGTCTTCTCTCCAGTGAAGGATTTCATTTTTCGCACAATAAATACCTTATGCGAACGGTTTGTTCAGACGTCCAATCCGTCTGTCTGTGGACACAATTCAACAATGCATTGCGTTGGAATGGGGAGCGTGGGTATAGTGAAGTGCTGTAAGAGACGAATCAGCCTAGCATTGGGGAAAACGTGTGGCAAGCACTTCTTTTCGGCTCTGTGCGTGGTCTAAACATTATTGAGATGGTGCGCATGCAGGCTACACGTGATTGACGATTACAGAAAGAAGATATCGGTGCCTAAACCAAAAGAATTTCTTTATTCGTAGGAAGCTTATAATTTAATTTGATAACTTGAAAACTAATTAACTTTTTCACACATCCGTTAATATGGGACAGAGCACAAACGAGTTGGAAGGTGAGATAGTTGGAATAGGTACTATAGCACGTGCTCTAATGGGTTTATTATGATACCCCCTTAAAAAGTTCCAATGACAAGATGTGGCGTATAATATTCTAACAACTCGTAATGACGTATCATGAACGAATATAACAAATACTTAATGATGCCCTAAATTTGTTTACAGGTACTTGTCCAAATGATATCATATGTCTCCTTTAGAACTCGAAGCTAAGATATAACATGTTACATTGTAACAATGCTGTTTATGTGCGTGACATGCCTGTTTTTCAATAAGATAATTTTAATCGCAACCAACAAGTCACAGAACACCAAAGCAGGCTATTAATCAAGACTCACTTACCATGTACAAGTCACCAACCAATGATCGTATAGTGTAATAATTCTGAAGCAAAAATAACTGTTGTGTCCGCAATAACATTTTAATATTTTATGACCAAACCCAAGATACCAACCCAAAGATCAGCCCAACCTGTTATTCACGTAAATAAAGTAAAAATGCGACATCCTTTATTATAAAATTTAAATGAGTATTTATTAACAACCAAGTAAATAAGTAAAAAGGGGATACATAAAATGGATATAAAACTAAAGTTATTGTGTTAGTAAAATAAACGTTTTAAAAGAATGCTCTCCCCTTTCCTAACTTTAATAATTTGAAGAAAATTTAAAGAGTAATCGAAAATTGTAAATTCTAAAGGAAAATGTTCAATCAATTTATACACAAACTCTTTTTGTAAATAGCTGTCTGTTCATTTGATGTAATAAGAACAGTTCTCCATCACACTCAGAAAACAAAATTGATGAATCAAAATCACCGATGAACAGGTCAATGTCTAATTCTCTCGTAGCAAACCACGGTGTTTCCCCACGACGCAGCCGGCTGTTCCCGCCTCGGCACTACCGCTGACCAGGCTGATAGTCCACCGAGACCTTTAACCCGCCATGATGCCGTATTCTGGTTTTACGTGATCCGTAAAAGGGCACAGTTCTTCATACAACCACCGCATCGATGACCACGCCAAATCGTATCTGTTAATATCTAGACCGTCATCATGTCGCCTTCCATTTATCGTTTCGCTACCCACTGTTGCCGCTATCGGGCTGGCTGCCCGACGTGAGGGCCTGCTCGCCCTGCTTCTCGCCTGTTTTGTTTGAACGATATGAAATCGAATTCAAGAAAATGAGAAAAGAGAGGCAATCCAGTAAGTCTCATTCTTATATAGGAATTTTAAAACAGTCACGAGGGAAGAGCTAAAGCGACTATGCTTGTAGCTTAAGGAAAACAACATGTTAGAGCTTTTCGTAAAAGATTCTCTGATTGGAGAAATCTATCCGCCAAGCCAACGCTTCAAACGAGCGACGCCTCAACTGATGCTACACGTTGCCAAGGCAACCGAGCTTCAGGAACGGGAACACCCTCCCCCCTTTGTTCTCAAACGAGCGCGAAATGAAATAAAAAAAAACAATAATCAAATTAACTGCAAAATAATGATGAAATGCAAACTAATGACAAAATCAAGACTAATTGTGACAAACTTGTCTAGAATAAAAAGTAAATACCTCAGATACCAATGATGAATTTATCTGGGAGTAAAACAAGCAAAATATTCCTCCAACAGGGAAGACAATGAAAAATGTGCTTAACGTAATCATAATTAACACGCAGATTCACATAATTATTTGTGAATCTGCAGTGCCGAAATCAATTTCGTCACAACATATCAAACATCCCATAACGATGTGTCATGAATAAAATTATCAAGTAATAAATAATTGTTGGAATTAGTTTAGTAGTATGTGTTCTAAAGGCACCATATGGTATCATTGGAACTTTCCATTTTAAGACATGGCATGTAATATCAAACAACTCGTTACAACGTCTCATGAATGAATACAATGAGAAATAATGATACAGAAATTAGTTTAGCAGCATGTGTGCCAATCGTACAACATGGTACCGTTGAAACCTTCAATGCTAAGATTTGGCATGAAATATATCAAACCACTTATAACAACGTGTCATGAGTGAATATAACGAGTAATTAATGATAGTGGGAATTAGTTTATAACACGCGTTCTAATCGTGCCATATGGTACTGTTGGAACTTTCAATGCTAAGATATGGCATGTAATATATCCAACAACTCGCAACAACCTTGCATGACTGAATATAACGATTAATTAATGATGTTTAGTAGTATGTATCCTAATCATAAAACATGGTACCGTTGGAACTTTTCATGCTAAGATATGGCGTGAATTATAACAACCAACTTCTTATCAGTTGTTAGGCCTATTGTTATCCATACCTTAATGGTATCAAGTGCATATTAATTACAGTAAGACATATTGCTAATTGCTAGTAGCTAATCGCTCTCTTTCATAGTAGATGGTAATGTAGATATGCTTTAATAACAGAATATGAATAAAAAATAGACTCTTACACTGAACAGTTCAGTAATTGAGGCTCACTTGGTTCAACATTATGTAGGAATGTCTACAAATTCTAGAATTTTTATTTGTCCAAACATATAAGAATAACTAGACTCTCCATTTCACCTGTTAATTCTTCAAGTTTATTCGTATAAATACTTTTTTTAACGTTAGTTTACATAAATAGTAATTTACCATTTGGTTATCATATTTATATGTTTTCTTTAAAGTGTTCTAAAATGTATGTTAATCCTATGTATCCATGTATGATGCCTCGAATATATAAAACAAAAATATGCTCCTTTTATCCGCTTTGGCAGTAAAATTCTTGTTAAAGTTTCTCTCCGTCGATAAATTTGGGACAGAGTATGAACAAGTTCGCAGATGATATAGCCGAAATGTATGTTGGCACTACAGCACGTGCTCTCACGGTACGATTTTGATAACCCTTCAAATTTTCAATGCTAACATATGAACATATGCCAGGTAATATATTAAACAGCGCGTAATGGCGTGTCATGAATAAATATAACGCACAATTAAGGAGAGTGAAAATTAGTTTAATTTTACTGTTCAAATGGTACCATTTTGGTTCCTTTGGGACTTTCATAGGTCATGTAATATATCAACAGAACTCGTATTGGCGTGTCATGAATATATAATGAGCAATAAATGGAAGTCAAAAGTGTGTTAGTAGTATGAGTTCTAATGGTATTATTTTTATACCACTGGTAAATTTCAATGCTAATATGTGACATGTAAGATATCGAACAATTCGTAACGATGTGTCATAAATGAACATAACTAATATTTAATTAACCGTATCCGGAATTGCTTTAGCAGTACTTATTCTACTAATGCTGTATGGTACCTTTGGAAATTTACAGTACTAAGATATGGCATATAACATATTAAACAGTTTGTAACGATGTGTCACGCATGAATATAAAGAGTAATTAATGATAACTGGAACAGGTTGGTAGCACGTGCTCTATGGATACCATATGGAACTATTGGAAACTTTCAGTGCTACGATATAGCATGAAATATCTCAAACAACTTGCAACGACAAGTCATGAATGAATAAAACGAGCAATTAATGATACTCGAAATTCGTTTAGTAACACGTATAACATTATCAACATCGTACCGTTGGATAATTTCAATGCCAAGATATAGCATCTAATAACAAACAACTTGTAACATCCATGGTGGTCAAAATTGGTTTAATGCTATGTACTTTAATGGTACCACTACAGTACCATTGAGAACTTTCAACACTAACGCGCACATTCAGAATGACCGCTCATGCTCTTGCCCTTACTCAAATCACTGTTGAGAACGAATTCAATTATATGAAATTTGTATTCAACTATTGTCTTGAGCGCCTAAACCAATGCGTAAGAGTGTTCATTCTGACTACGGGCATAAGATATGGCATGTAATATGGCATGACTCTTAAAGTACATAGCAATTACTGTCTATAGCTAATTGATATCAAGAGCAAATTGCTGTTAGGCTGAAGATTATCAATATCTGAGTTCTAATTAGACTCATAGTTGTAAAAGCTAATCGCAAGTAGCTAATCGCTCGCTTCAACAGTAGATGATTATGTAGAAACGCTATACTAATAATACAGGGTGGTTATAATTAAAGTAACACCATTTAGACCCTTCTAGCGGCCATTCTGGTAATCAGATTTTAATGAAACTTATTATATATGTTATACAGAGCATGGGGAAAACAATTTTGCAATAAAAAATTAGTTCACATTTTGACCGCTACGTCAAAATATGGCGCTGGCCATGTAAGAAATTATCTGAGAATTTTTACTCAGAGACATTATGCAAACGAGATGTAAAATCAGAAAAGCTTTAACATGACAGTGAAATTAAATGTAAAGTCATTCTTCTCGATGGCTTTAGCTAAAAAGGATCGAGCTTCATTGGTGAAGTAGTTTTACCAAAACTGGAATAATGCTTCTGCTCCACTAAGAGAATATCGACGTTTGAAAAACTTGCGAAATGAGCCTATGTACATTAATGGTTTAAAAAAGATAATTAAGAAATTTGAAGAAACTGATGAGTTGGGTGTGCTGCCAGGGAGAGGACGGAATCGAACTGCAAATGAGACTGGAAGACGTTGCTGCTGCTGTAGTGGAGATTGCTTTAAGTTCCTAATATTCCGTGGTCTATGGTACAGAAAGTTTTGCATTCCATTTTAAAGTGGTATCCATACAAGATCCAGGTGGTTCAAAAGTTGCTTCATGAACATCCGGAAAAACGCAATGATTTTGCTTGCCAGTTTCTGGCTAGAATAGCCCTCAATAATACATGGCCACGGAACATCTTGTGGTCAGATGAAGCGTATTTCTCACTAGACAGAGCAGTGAATGCTAAAAACTGTCGCGTGAAAAGCCGATGATTGTGCATCAAAAGCTTTTGCACTCTGACTACGTGACTGTATGGTTGGGATTCACTTCACATTTCATTCTTGGCCCCTTTTTCTTTGAAGACAACACTCCTCAAAGCACTAAAAGAAGTTCAATCATTGGTGATCGTTACTGCGAACTTCTGCAGCAGAATTCATTGCTGCTTTACAAGAAAGACAATGTTTAGACACTACTGTCTTTATGCAACATCCCACATTGCACGACAATGAAGGAGCTGCTTCATGCTCATTTTGGAGATGATCGGGTGATTTCGAGAACTTTTCCAACTGCATGGCCTCGTTCACCGGACTTAAACCCTTATGGCTTCTGGTTGTGGCGATATTTGAAAGATGATGTCTATGAATATGGACTATCCCTGAATTGAAAGCAAGCATAACACGCCATATCACTGGGATTCTTCAGGAAACCATTCTCTCTATTGTGGAACATGGAATAATGCGCCTTCAAAATGTCATTGACTGAAATGGAATGCACATTGAACAAATGCACTGATTTTATAAATTTCTCTGCTTCTAACTTGTTTTTGTCATTATTCATGCGCCATATTTTGACGTAATGGTCTAAATGTGAACTAATTTTTTACTGCAAAATTCTCTTCCCCATGGTCTGTATAATATATATCTCAACTTTCGAGAAAATCTGATTACCAGAACGGCCGCTAGAAGGGTCTAAACCAGTGTTTCCCAACCTTTTTAGTGCTATGCCCTACCTAAACTTTTCTAAAATTCTTTTGCCCCCCCCCCAAATATATATACATAATTTTCAATATTTAAAAACTGGACCCCACGGTTGGGAAACACTGGTCTAAACGGAGTCACTTTAATTAGAACCACCCTGTATATGAAGAAATAATCGACGCATGCGCAGATAGCTTCGTTTAACATTATCGTAGGAATGCTTATGACAACGCTTCAATATACATTTATCTGCTCGAATATAAAAAGAACTGACTCTGTGTATTTACCCTACTGGTTCCTCAGTTTTATTCGTTTAAAGTCTAGTTTTTCGTCAGTCTCATTATTTATGAATTTACAATTCAGGTTTTATGTTTATATAGTTTTCTCTAAAGTGTTTTATAATATAAGTTTGTTCTCGGTATCCATGGCTAATGCCACACTGCTATAACACGAAAATGTACTCCTTTTATCCAGCATTGGCGAAAAAATCATTCTTGCTTCTTTTTCTTGTTTTAATATTGAGACTTCTTTCGGGATCTCATCTTAATCCCTTATCAGATAATTTGTTTATTCTGGTATTTTCACTCTTTTAAACGAATGTTGTATTACGAGGGGTGATCACAAAGTAAGGTTATAAAGCCTACAGTGAAACGTGTACATTTTATTTCATATAATCAATACACGCAACTGATAGTACATAGAGTAGGTTATTATTCGACATAGTCTCCATATTGGTTTAGGCAATTGTCGGTTAGTAGGATGAGTTCGAATATTCCCTCCTGGCAAAAATCCTGTCCTTTCATGTTCAGCCACGTTGTTGCGATACGACCAGCACTTCGTACAGATGGAGTCATCTGCCTTCATGACAACACGCGATCTCAAGCGACTTTCACCTTTTTACTCACTTGAAGAAGCACCTAGGAGATCGACAATTCGCTTCAGACAAAGAGAGTAAACTCTTTGCGACAACGTGGCTGAACAAGATTTAATAGTTTTTATTCTTAATACTACTGTATAATTTGTTATCTTAGATAATAAAAAAATATATGCTTTTGAAATAACGAAAATACGCTTCCATAAAATGAGTTAAATATTAGCGGGAAACGGTAAAGTAATGTGTATACTCAACTACCAGAATATACACCCCCTCTCCATCAACTAATCATTGACAGAAAAAGAGAGAAATATCCATCATTCCTCCCCAAACCACCATTGTACTTTTAACCATTTTTCGTATTTCATTGACATTTTCAATTTTCAGAGGATGGAAATGCTACTTGAATGATAAATCAAATATTTCATATTTTAGATAAAGTTTAAGACAGGGTCTCCTGTAACTATTGAATTATGTAATATTGTGAAATGCTGATATTTTAAATTTAATATTTATATGTTGTTTCAAGTTTTCTTTAAAAAATGCATAAATTCAATAAATGTTTCTCTAAGAAGAATTTCTCCTTAGTTGAAAATTTTTGTTGAACTTCGTATTTTATCCTTACAATTTTCTTAAAAAAATCCATTATAAGCGAATTGTGGTATTCTCAATAATATATTACAATATTTCATTTTGCTAAAACTCTACTATATCTAAAAGATTTTACAACCAGCTGTATCATATTTGTACTACTATATTAGTAATGAAAATGATCTATCAAAACATTTTCCTACTTTGGCTTATTGATGTCTTTTGAAATTACTAAATTATGCTAATTAGCATCCTGAACGTGCATATACACCCTTCTTATAAGCAGGTTTAATAATTTTTTTTTAAATAAGTTCCTTAAGTTTTCTTCTGTTAAAATGAGGATTGTCAAAGCTATCCCCAGAATAATTGAAGAAATTACAAGGGAATCTCTCGTACATGTATGTCACAGATTTCCAGCAAATTGAAATATGTTACTCAATTGAAGCTACAATAGATGCTTGCGAGTGCGGATTTTTGTTTCTTCCAAAATAAACCACGAAAACCAAAATATTTGAGCACACATATTCATACAAGGACTTCATTGTTAAAGCGGTGTATTAATGCACTTAACGGAACTTCTTTCTTCCACTACTCACAGCAATAAGCACAAATCCAATTCAGATGAAATAGACAGCAGCAGATGGCAATTGAATGGCTTCTCAAATTTCTAAACAAACTTAGTTTTTAAAATAGATTATTACAATTAGCTAATTGCCTTGCTAAAATATATCTAGAGTAATTAATAATCATTTCCTTAATATATTATTTCATTTTATTAACTAAATCGGTAATAAAACACCGACGAGTAATACGTGCGTCGGTGAGGGAGTATGTATCGCGGTGCTTTATAATTTTAAATAAAAATAGTATTCATGGATGCCTGCACATCTTATAAATTATTTCAAGACGAATAATTGTACAGCAAAATTAAGGTTTTATGGTTAATAACAGTGCTCTAACTGCAATTCTTTGGCAATCACCGCTAATAAGTTTGCTTCCCCTCTTTCCGCCATGTTTTTAAACTCTGTGCTTTTCCAGGGCACTTCATTGCCGTGCAATGCTATCGCTTCCACTGTGTGCTTGCGCGCAATAAAAAGACTATCTGGGGTTCCCTTGTTAGTTTTAGAAACATTACAGTTTTTTCATTCATTCATTCATTCATTCATTCATTCATTCATTCATTCATTTATTCATTCATTTATTAAGTTTAAGTTAAGTTAATTCATTCATTTATTCTTACTTACAAAAGTTAAGCTCTATGGTTTTTTACGTTCATATGTTCTAATTTAACGTGCTAAGACACCTGACGGGGGTTCATGATTTTTAAAAAAGTGTGTAAGGAACATTGACAAGACACACGATGAGTGATTACATACATGCATTTTTATGCCTATTTTTTATTATTATTTTATTTTTATTTAATACAACTAAATTAAAGTTTACACACGTTTTTTGGAAAATTCTGGTCACTTTTTTGCCATACGATTGTTCTTGCTACGTGGTTGGTGTCACAAATAATAATAATAATAATAATAATAATAATAATAATAATAATGTAAGAAAAACGGCGGGGAGAGCACCAGACAGCCAGAATCGGCTGAGAGATTAAACCCCTTGTTGTCCCCCAACAGGCGTAAGCCCAAAAACGGGGTTAATGAAACACAAAAACGGCAAATTACAACACTAAAAAAAAGAAAAATTTAGAGAGAACTTATAAAAAGTTCAAGGTCATAGACATAAACGAACACCAATTAATTAAAAATTTAAGGTACCTTTAATAAGATAATTACATTAGAAAAATTAATTAGTAATTAATTATCACGCATAATAATCCAATGACTGAGTTAGCATAGACACTATCACAAGACTAATTAAAAATGTGAAAACTAGAATCGTTAAAAATGTCATGTCCATTCTTACTAAAAATGCCACCATTAAAAGCTAAAACTAACTTACAAGCTGGATCAATTACAGAAATATTAGAGCGCCAACCAATTGTTTGAAGATAAATATTAACATCCCTATAATGTCTGGGGGCACGAACCCCTAGAAGTTGAAGGATGTTCGGGGCCCAGAGATGTCCGTTAAAAATACATTTAATAATATTAATATAAAAATTTTTAATAATATTATGAATATTAAAAGTGTTAAGTAAATCATTCAAAAAATTGACTTTGTTAAGTTTATTACAAATAAATTTTAAAAAAGAGGTGATCTTTTTGGCTAAAAACTTGACATTTTGTGTAATACCTGGATACCATATCCAGACTGCATAGAATATTTTTGGAATGACTATAGTTTTAAGAAGTAGAGTAAAGGTCGAACTTTTTGTAAAAAAAGTAGACAATCTTTTAAGAATGCCAATTCGACGGCACATTTCGGAAATAAGATGCTGCTCAATATGAGAGTAAAAAGAAAGGGTCTCGTGAAAATATATACCCAAATCAAGGGCTGTCGACCGACGATCCATTTTTAGGCCACCTAAAGAGTATTGAAATATAAAATTTGACATCTTACGAGAGAATATTACAAAAAACGATTTTGTCGTATTAATATGCAAACCATTACACTTTGACCAAGAATCGATAAGGTTAAGCTCGTTTTGTAAGTTAATGCAGTCACTCGGGACAGTATTCTCAGAATATATTTTAAGATCATCAGCATACAGCAATAATAGGCATCGATTAAGAATCAGCCTATGATGTAGATCGACAATGAAGATGTTAAAAGAAACATGTCCCAATGGTGAGCCCTGCGGAACGCCACTCTTGATACGTCCTATCCTCGAACGAGTGGCCGATACATTGATACAAAATGACCTATCTGTTAACAGCGAGGGCATCCAATGAAGAATCCAGTTCTGCATTCCCATAATTTCCAGCTTATCTATGAGAAGCGCGATATTAATGCTATCAAATGCCTTACTGTAATCGTCGTATATCACATCAACCTGTATTCTACGATCCATTCGAGAAGCCAAAAAATGTGTAAGTTCGGCCAAATTAATTTGAGTCGAGCGCTTTTTGCGGAAGCCAAGTTGCTCCTCAGGCAAAAAAGGATCAAAAAAATTAGACAAATGAAAAGAAACGAAAGATTCGAGAAGTTTAGCCAGAAATGGTATAATAGTAATTGGCCTAAAATCCGCAGGAGCCTTAGGATTAGACATTTTGGTATTAGTTGCAAAAGAACAGTTTTCTAATCTGAAAGATAAACGCCATCCTTTAAAGAGCGTTTAAATAAAATAGAGAGGGGTGCTTTTAAGGCTTCAATACACCCCTTGTATATATAATCAGGGAAACCCTTATCATTTATGCCCTTTGTAGCTTTTGTATTTCTCGATAAATGAATAATATCGGATTCTGTAATAGGAGGAGGAGCAAATTTATTATTTATTTTATTCCAAAATGCGTCAACAGATTTAACGTCGGGATTCAATACTTCTGTATTTCCCATACTTGCTTCAAATTAACTAACTAGATTGTTCATAAAGTTTACATCAGCAGGTATAATGGGATGTGCAGCTTGTCCTAATAGTTTACGAAAAATAGACCAAAAAGAGGGTGGGTTAGTGAAAACGCCATGTTCGATAGATCTAAAGTATTCGTCGAAACTATCTTTACAAGATTTTTTGAAATGCCATCGACACTGTTTAAACTTCACATAGTCTGTATCATCTTTGCTCTTTTTAAAATTCCTATGTAGCAGTCGTTTTAATTTCCAAAATCTAATGGTCTCGGGAGTAAACCAGAATGGATAACTCTTTTTCTTTATCGACTTATTAAACCTATTCTTCAGGATAAAAATCTCAATGGCAGAGTTAATCAATGTTGTAACATACTCCCACATTTCGTTAACATTATGAAGTGAGTGCAAAATATCCCAGTTGTAAGAGTTAAGAAAATGAAATAACGATAAAAAATCACCATGTTTAAAATCAAAATCATCTTTAATAGATGCAGTACAATCAGTATAGATTATCAGGGCAGGGTGATATTTATCTTCCAGTACAACTTTTAAAATATTTCTTTTGACACCTACCTGAAAGTTAGAGTAGGCCTTATCTAGAGCAAGACCATCTGCGTTATTGATAAAATTCATATTGCTAGCTCCAATTTCAGATGCCCAAAAGTGCGTAAGGCGCTGCCTCTCTTTAACGTAAAAGTAACTATAATGATACATTCGTCCAATGTTTTATTATTCCTACAGCTCTGTGTACGGTAACCCACTGGTAAATACACAACGTCTACCTGGGAGTCTGTATTCTGTTGTTTTCAAGTGAGCCGAATCGGTTGATGAAATGACATCATCACCAGACTCGGTAGAAGAAATTTATAACAGCCTTCTACTCGTCTGCCTTTAAAATTCAGCTCTGCACAGTGTTTGGGTTGTATGGCGTTGAGATGATATGCGCTACACGTGCGAGGTTAAATATTATTACCTGTCCTGTCTGCGTTCTAAAACAGTTTCCGATCACGACAATGGCCTGTACTTTTTGATTTTGTAAAAAAAAAAGAAATTAATACACTTTCTACTTCAGTTACTCGTTTTAAAAAATGATAATAGTAAACACAACAATATGGTTTTTGTTTACATGTAAAAGTTTGAATGTATACTGTGGTCAACAGCATTCATTTCTATATCCGTTTTTGTTCTTCAGTTTCTTTTTACTGACTTCACACTGTTCGCGCGTTTTTTGGTCGTTTTATCCAGTTGAGGTAATTACATGTCACTTGATGTCTTTTTTGTGTGCGTCACACTTTGAGTGGGAGGAGTAGGTGTAGATACGCTGACCTCGTTCATTCATTTCTGTTCAACAGATGTGTGACTCCCATGTTTGAGAAATAGTTTTACTTCTCAATTTAAAAATGCTACCATATGTTGAACCTAATACAAACATGGGGCAGAAATTAATTTATTACAGATGACATTGTTGATTCATCAATATACAAATCAAGTTGGCTTTATTGGTTTCAGATGGGTGGTCATATATTTGATGATTCCTTTGTCCTGCATGCTTTTTCTGACACGTTTTAATTTTTCCAAAAATTCCTTCATTGACATTACGATTTTTTTTTACTTGTGGGCGTTTTTGTTAAAAAAAAAACATGTTTATTTTCTGTTTTACCATTTTTTATTTTGTCTGTTTTTTTTTTTGTTTTTTCATTTGAAAAAAAACAAACTCATTTATTGTATTTACAGTTAACTTAAAACGCTTTTTTTTATTTAACAATGTTATTTTTAAATACAACTCTGTTATCTAAAATGTTTTTAATGTTTTTAATTTCTCGTTTTGTTTGTCTTATCAAAATAACATTTCTCATTCATACGGGCACGTTTCTTGGAAATTGACCCCTTATTCTTTGTCCGGCCACCTGGTGGTTTCAAGATCGTATGAGGGATTCAATCCTCCTTCTACTTAGATTGAGATTGAGAGAGAGAGAGAGAGAGAGAGAGAGAGAGAGAGAGAGAGAGAGAGTGAGATAGTCGAGTTGAGGAAGGGGAGGGGGGTTCCAATTGATGTGTAGTTGATTTTAAAAATTTTTTCTTTTATTTCTTCATGTTTGTTTGTTTTTTAATTATTTAAATTAAAAATTTTTGTATTACATAATTCCATTGTATTGTGTCAATGTTGATTTTTGGTTATATTACTGCAATCAAATGTTTTCGTTTTTAAGGTGATTTAAGGTGATTTTCAAGCGATAGCACTAGCCTCAATACAGGGTCATTTTCCAATGTTTAGGTTTTTCACAAAAACTAATATTAACCATTCTGCTTTGGATTTTTCACCCGATTTCATTTTAATAATGATCAAAACATTGAAATGTTTCTTTTTAATTTAAAAAACTAAAATAAATCAAAAGTATAATAATAATAATAATAATAATAATAATAATAATAATAATAATAATAATAAATAATAAATAATACAACAGCTATGTCTGCTTTTAATACAGGGGCTGATTTTTTTTGAATTCTAAGACCAATGGGTGGTTGTCAATTTCCAAATCACGTTTTTTTTATTAATACTAAAAAAAAATTTGTTCAACTCAGATTTCATGATTTACAATTGATAATTTAATGTTTTTTGTACCATTTGTTTTAAGTGAATTAAAAATTCGTGAGGTTTTATTTTTTCACAAATTACCATGTCCGACAGCATATTTTTGAATCTGTCACTTTACTTTTATATATGGGTATGATGATGGCAGTATTTTTTGTACAGACTAACCGTCACTTTCTCAATAAATTATTTTTGGTGTTAATTATGGTGTGCAGCACACGATGTATTGTGTGATTTCCCTTAATTTTATGTTTTTTTCTAAATTATGTGATTTTACTTTATTTTCTAATATACAAAATGGGTTTGCCTAAATTTGTCACGGTAATGTGTCATAAATTTTGAAGTCACATTCCGGTTTTGTTATTGTGGCTTAAGGCAATTTTCTATAATTTTTGGTGATTCAGTGAACTCTGACCTAACAGGTCAGCTCCTATAAATAACTCCTTATCAAATTTTTGCACTTCTGATTGGTCGAGCTCATTTAATGTATGCAAAACTGTTCCACATGTTAATTTTTGGGAAGCTTTTTATACTGGCTCTCCTAGTTCTTTTCACTCTCATCCTCCTTCTCCTGCTCAATGCACATACATTCACATGCACAACTGTCTACTTAGTTATTTTTTTCAACTGTTCTTGAGAAGTCTTTTCATCTGTGTTTAAGAGTGAGTATTTGCTTTGTGTGTTTACTAATTTATATATTTTTTTTATTTTTAACTTACTTACTTACTAATTTCTGACATTTCTCATAGGTCAACGAAAGATTTTTTTCTTACACCATTTCACAAACTCATCGCATCATCCCAACATCATCATCATCATCATCATTGTTTTCTTGTGAATAGTGTTATTGAATTTTTTCTGACTGTACACTGGTTTGCGCGTTTTTACTATTTTCATTTGCTGTCTTTTTCCCTTCATTCTTATTTACTTGCTGCTTTTCCCTTTTCCCTCGTAAAGTTACTGTTTTCTCATTGTACACTGTGTTTGCATGTATCACTGTTTTCATTTTGGTGACTTTTCTCCCTTCATTCTTACTTACTTTCTGTTTTTTTCCCTTTCCCTTTAAAGTTACTTGCCCTCTCATCTTCTTTGTTTTTTCCTCCTGCACAGTGGCAAATACTGAAGTTAATTTCGCTTCCCTTCCCAACTCACAAAATTCTGACAATGCGGACCTTCTACCTGGATTTTATCGTACGACATCACTCAGTGCACTTGATGTATGTCTCGTTTTGCGTACTTTTTACAAAAATCCGTATTCTCAATACGTCTTCACTTTTTGCTCAAATTTCTGTGATTTTTGTTTTTGCAGGCGTGCCGTGAATTCAATGATGAAAGTACTCAGGGTACCCAACTGAAGCCACGTGATCATATGAGTAGTGTGTCTGCTGCCAGTTTCATTCATACTGCGAAGTTATTTTTGATGATTGATTTTTCTGACAATGTTTTCACACTTTTTTTGTCTATTGGTGCTCACACTCGCTTTCTTTGTTTTAGCATCGTAATTTACAATGCAGCAACGACAACATTGACTACAGTGTCATTCCTCCTGATCCAACTTCACCTAAACGACGAAGAACATCAACATCGTCGGTCATTGACGTTGAAGTTCATTCCAACGCACCTGAAACCATCAAAACTGCGACATGTGTTTCTAAACATTGCCCGGATTTCGAGGACTTGTTCCCTGTACCTAGCTGTCAGCTGACGACGAGGTAGAAGAATTTGGGGATCCAGAAAATAGAGTGCGGGCCGACCAGGCAACCGGATGGGATCATCTGAATCAGGTAATTATACCTTTTTAATACTTTGATTTGTAAGTGACTCGCTCTCTCTCTCTTTCTCTCTCCTTACCAAACCTTTACAAGTGATTTTTCCCTCTCCCTCATTCACTCTCCCTCACTCTCTCTCTCTTTCTCACGTTACTAAAACCTTTTAACTACTGCTGTTTTACCTTCTCATTACTGAACCTTTACAAGTGTTTACCCCTTTCCCTCTCTCTCTCTACTTATTTAAACCTTTACAAGTGATTTTACCCTCTCTCTCTCTCTCTCTCTCTCTCTCTCTCTCTCTCTCTCTATCTCTCTCTCACATTACTAAAACCTTTTAACTACTGCTGTTTTTACCTCTCATTACTGTACCTTTACAACTGTTTTCCCCTCTACCTCTTTCACTCTCCCTCACTCCTTACTAAAACCTTTTTACTTGTGCTGTTTTTCTTACACGTTGCTAAAACCTTTTTACTATTGCTGTCTCTCTCTCTCAATCTCTCTCTCTCTCTCTCTCTCTGTCCTCTCTCTGTAGTCCTACCACAGGTCTCTCGACTACGTACATTTCACGTACACGACTCGAGTGTACCTTTTGAACGGCTCTGTAAAACATTTCGGACCTTTTCGTCAGGATATTCCAGACCTGTCTAATGACATCATTTTTACTACAGGACCTCTTTTTCGCGAAATTGCTCATTGTAAAGCTGAAGCATATACTTTACATACATATAAGTGAAACAATACGAGAAAGCACTCACTTTCGATAAATGTGTTAATGTCAATTTCCTTGGGTACATAGAGCCTAAGCGTCACTTTCTTTCCTTTCTCTTTTCATTCCAATTTCAAAAGACCGTGACAGGGCTAGATCGTCATGGGTTTACAAAACACACATTGTCGGGTTTACATGAGATAGGTGAACTCAAGCGTTTTTGACAGCAGATTAAAGAAGCCTTAATGACAGTTGATATACCTGACTTGGCCACAGTGTTTGTGAAAGCTTATCTTCTCACCAAACCTGTACAGAAAGTTTGCGTCATTCTTGGGTCACTCACTGTCTTTCCTCGTGATTTTCATGTGAAGTCACAACTACTTTGCGATCCTGTAGACGATCCTGGTTTTAAATTCAAAGCTCTTATGAGATTGCATTTTCCTCACTTCTTTAAACGTAATACTGGGTTACTTTGTTTACTTTAAAATTAATTGAAAATACTCAACACACTGATTGTATTTGGTAAATAAAAATTAGAGTATTTTGTATCAACTACTCAAAACCCAATATTTTAAGTGTAGTCTCTTCTTGTACTTCTGCTTTTTTTTTCTTTTCTACTCCTTCTTCTTTTCAATTTTAGTTTGTTGAAATCATATCACACCTGACGTCCACCAAACTAAGTATTTCAGTGCTCGAACATCAAACAGAAAAACTCAGTTACCTTTCCGTAGTATGTCAAAAGAAAAAAGTACACTTCATTTATCTGGCATAAACTGATTACCGCCCCATCTTGAACTTTTTTCTAAGAATCCACCATATTTACGAGACGGAGATGGTGAATTTATTAATCACCAACATTTACACTAAATGTGCCAAAGAATTTACTGTGACACCCTTTACGAAACTCACTGTAAATTGTATTTTTCACAAGGGGGCATCAGGGTGTTCTTTTATAAAAATGGAGGCAGCCATTTTGAATGCTCGCTTTTACTCACTCTACCCGAGGTTCATGCGATTGCAGAGAGGGTGAAATTGTTTTTACGTCATAGTGCAAAATTTTTGTAAACCGTAAATTGAACGATTTAAAGTAAAAAAAAATAATATAAAAAACAAATGTTTTTGTGATTTTTTAAAATTTTTGTATAAATAAACTCAGTTTTTTAGATTGGTTTTAAATAAATTTTAATTTCAATTTTAATTAATATATTTTAATTTTTTGGATTTGTTTACTTCACTTTTGTGTGGCATGCTTAACATTTGCATTGGGTGAATTTATTTAAAAAAAAAATTTATTTTGTTTGACTGGGGTTAAAATAATATATTACAGTTTTTCAAAAAGTTTTCTTATTGTAATTTGTGCGGTGATTTTTACTTACTAGCTTAAAAAAAATATTTGTGTGGTTAGGTAATTTTTGAAAATTTAAGGTTTGGAGTTGATAAATGAATTTTTTTTACTCTTCTGATTAATTTTTCATAATACTTCTTTTTTAGTTTTAAAAGTTTGCTTATTCAATCTGATTTTTTTTTTATTTATGCAAATTACTGATCATTACGTTTGAGTGAAAATTGGTAAATACCCTAGGTATTTAAACTACGATGTGTGCGTTATAATTTTCTTTCGAACTATTTTGCAATTTTTACACTCTCTCGTATCTGAGGATGGACTCTCGATGGTTAATGTACATACCCAAGAGGTATTAGACGTCTCTGATGAGATAGAACACCCCGTGCTGACTCAATCACAGCCACTTGATTTATGTGTGCGTTGGGGTCTACTACCCCTAACAGAAAGTCAGCCCCTACACCTCTGCGTGGCAATTCCGTCTGAAAACTCACCAGTAAACCTTTGTTTGCGGGATTTACCCATACCACCACAGTCACAACACCATCAGCTACAACCACAACTGTCCTCTGTTCCAAGCCGTTCAAACTACCAGGGTCCTTAGGAGGCTGAGATAAATGATGGACACACAAGGGTTACGTATCACCTGGCACCTCACCCGCTACCTGTCCAAACACCTACACCCACTCATCACCCGATTACAACATCTCAATCCTCCTGAAAAAGGCTGGCCACCAATTGACCTGAATATCCTTTGAGTTGACCGCACGAAGTATTCGCTAAAGCGACAGAATGGACAGGGCGTGCAGAGTGCCAACCCCACCTCTCCTCCTCATCAACCTTCACCTAACCCTTCGACCACCATCACCACACCTACCCCATCCCTCAACCCGTCCGACTCACTGTTTACCCCTCACCCATCGTCACCATTATCCCCTACTCCCGACAACGCCACCTGACTTTCCACCTCCAGCCAAACAACACGATCAACCACCCCTAACCCCCTCAACTCAGTCAACGATCCTTCCACCACCAGCTCTAATTCAAATCATCTACCATCGGACCTAAGCTCATTGTACGTACTACGTGCGTGAGGCAACCACCAATCTCGAAAATATAAGGTCCAAACGAAGACTTATGGAATTTGAACCGAGTACTGTTGCCTGCTGTGCCAAAAATGGTCGAATCGATTTTTGAACGAGTGTTTGACATTATTTTAAGAGCACAGCCACAGACTATTACGACCTCGGACGTTAATGCATCAGAGAACCATCTTTGCTAAATCCTGCTACTTTACGATTTGGCAAAATTAGCGAATTTAGCGGTAAGATGGTGATGGATGCACTAGTTTGAGCCTACTGCCTTAGAGCAGTCACATAGCGGGGTGATGGAGAATGAGGAATTGGATATCAGCATGGTGCTCCTCCAAAAACCCATCCCTACCCACGGTGGTAACTTTCACCGAAGAGCATATTGCGATGAAGGGCTCTACAGTCCAAATCAAAAACTCTGATGCCCTGTGTCTGCCAAGAGCATTGGTCGTGGCTATTGCACATGCTGATATGATTACAGCAAAAGTAAAGTGTCAGGTGATACCAATCTGATCAAGTAGACCGAGCGTAATTTACAAGAACATTAGGGATTCAAGTAACCCTCGTCAGGGTATGGTTGCTGAATGTTTGTTTGTCAAGGGCCTAGCTAATGCCGGGTCATACGAGAGATTATAAAAATTTTAATAAAAGCTTGTTAAAAAATACAAAATCGTCGTGCACACCTGTGCCTCTGCACAACTTATTTTACCCAGCCCGGTTCCTCGACCCCAAACCCCCTTGTACCCTACATCTGTTCTAACCAATAATTACTACGACGTGATTACAAATCTTAAAGGTTTTTACAAAAAAAGTGGTTTCTGTGACTGCTGTGGTGGTGTGTTCCACTACAACCGTTCAAAAAAAAAATCACATCTTTGTAGGGGGAAGATTGCTTGTTGTGTGCAGGCCTACACACACTTAAAGTAAAATTTTTACGTAAGGTAAAATTCACCTACATGCTTTGTAGACAATGTAATTGTTTTTTCAAAGGGGATCTTGCTAAGAGACTCATCTCGATTCAAGCCAATCCCTCAAAACCTGCGACTCCACCAATTGTCAGAAAACAGTATTGTGATAGCTCATAATCAGTCAGCTTTCTATGGAATTTACGTGGTAAAATTCCTCTTTGACCACAACATCAAGCCCGATCGTAGCACGAAAATGCTCGTGATCGTCATGAAGGAGTTGGGTATTTGAGAGTATTCCCTGGAGCGTTTGGTAGAATTGAGATGAAGAAAGGTTTCTTTCCGTTCTCACTGTTGAACCAAACACTCCATTACGTAGGGGACCTCCCTGCCAAACACTTATTTGCCCCTTCTGAAATGAAAGAAAGTGTTTTCAGCGAAATCGAGTGCTGGCACGCCGATGAAAAGCAGCGTGTCGGTTTTAAGTGGAACATGATGTCGGAATGGGCCTTTTGACCGCTCAGGAGATTTCTTGATATTTCCTGTATTACATCATCATATGCGCGATTGAAACTGAGGCTGGAGGGAAGAAAATCCCAGGTTCTGTAAAAAGTGAAGTGGTGTCGCAGTGTTTTTATACTTTATGGTTCAATTTTGTACAAACGTTTTGTGCTTTAGCCTTTATAACAATTGAATTTCAAAAAATAAAAAATTGCTATCATCACATACCATCTCATATTAAATAAAAAAATAATGAAATTTTTTAAACTCAGTGGTAGTAAGTTCTTTGTGTTTAAATAAAGATCAATTTAATTTTAACTTAAAATGTTCAATTACAATGAGATATAAATAAAAATATAAAAAGCACTTTGTTTGCTTAATATATAAACGTCCAATTATTTATAATGCTAATCTTCATTATACCAAGTATTTATAAAATGACAGTATTTTTTACGAAAATAATACATTCAATTTTTTCCAAAAAAGAAATCAATTGTTTTAATTTAATTACTGTATAAATTTTCCACATGAATATATTTTAAGTCCATGCTCTTAAAAATAATTTTACATAACATTACCTTCAAAATCAAAAATATAAGATTCTGAAAACAAGTTATATGCCTTGTTATTAAATCTTCCCAGCCATTCAGTTACTGTAAAAAAATTTATGTTTGGCAAAACTGTTAAACTAATAGAGTAGTGTTTCATTTCTTCGTTTTACAACAGTGTGGCCAGATCTAGCATAATTATGCTCAAGTGGCATAAATTATAAACCTTTAACATCTTGGTTAGCATAACTGTTCATCAGCATAATTTAAGAAAAAATCAACCATAATACGCTAGCGATCCTTATGTGAATTCCTTCTTGAACAGCAGAACAACAGCACTTTATAAAATTATGAATCGCCTGACAAGAAGGGAGAAGACACAATTTATCAATTTTTTTTAATTAAAATATTTTTTGTGGAACTGTGTCTTCTCCCTTACTGTTCTGTTAAACCTTGTCCACATTTTCTGGTACATTATCCGAAATTAATATACTATGAATCACCTCATCAGCCCAGGAACATTGTCAGTCAGGACAAATGTGTGAATTTGGATTAGTAATTATATAAGAGATTTATTAATAATTAAATTTAATAAATCTCTTTTTTATTCTCTCTTCAACTTTATTAAACTATATCTTCAAACCAGCGTTTCTAGCTACATCATATATCTTCAATCCAGTTCTTCAAACCCAGTTCTATGTCAGTTCACATGCAAACTTCATTAGAACATATAATTGGTGATTTTTATTAATTTATTAATTTATTTTATTTATAATTACTTTATTTACGACATTGACAATTAAAAAAAAGATTTATTAAACTTAATTATTAAATTTAATTCGATTACTATCTTTTGCTTTCTTCTGAAGCTTAACAAAGGAGTAAGTAATTTTCAGGAATTTAATGCTTGCCAAAATTCTATCTGAAGTTCAGATTCTGAACATAAGGAAGCATAAAAGGGATAATAAGAAGGCAATTTTAAATAAAAAAGTATTTTTTCAAGAATATGTTAGAATTATTCTTAAAACGAAACTTAAAATCTGCATTCTTGTTTTGAATTCTCTGTGAGCAAATTTTGTGTTTATGTAAGAAAAATACATGTAATAAATAAAAAAAATTCTCTGTGCACAAATATATAACTTTAGAATAATTTTGGCATTCTGATGATGCCAATTTAGCACATTTTTAATGAGCGTCTGGAAAAGTTTTAATTTTTTATCTGGTCACACCGTTTTACAAGCACTTTTCACCTTGAAGCAATGTTTATTTTGAAGAGGGCTTCCCTCGAGCCTCGTTTTCGTGCCGCATAGGGATGACGTATCATCTCGCCCAAGTCTTGGGGTAAAAAGGTCCATTGTGGGCGTACTGCGTCTCTGACACGGTGCTGCTTCGCAAGGGTTGCCAGAAGTTTGCCGACATCATGCGCTCGTTCACGGGTTACGACCCGTTTCAAACCAGCATCAAAATAGCTGGATTCTTGAACAAAGTTTTACGAGAAAATTACCTCGACCCGTAATTTATCATTCCACCTGGGGGCTACGTAAACGGAAATCGACAGAGTCGCAAAGCACTCCAATGGCTCATCTAGGAGCAGATGAAGACCCCGCATACCAGAATTTACTCGTCTATGAATGGGGTGGAAAAAATATGTGGTCCGTATTTCGTAGATGGTTGGGCACCCGATTGAAAGATCGTGTATGAATTTCTTGGGTGTTACTACCACTCTTGCCTAAAATGCACTCATGCAAACGCTTTATACATGGACAATCGTCTGACGAATGCTGAAAATTATCAGCGCACGTTAGACCGTCTGGATTATTTGAAACATGAGTCGCCAGATCATTCCCTCAATGTTATCTGGGAATGTGAATTCGACGCCAGCGTGAAACACGAAGTTTTAGCTCGATTGTGTAAAAGATGTACAGATCGAACAAAAACCCCACATCGTGCCACGTGATGCATTTTAAGGAGTGAGAACCGAGAATATCTCGGCGGATCTCCAAGAGGCAATGGATACAGAGAGGTTGTCCTACCTGGATTTCACCGCTCTTTATCTGTGGGTTAATAAATACCGTTCTTATTTGCAGCATCATCCCGAAATCATCACCGGTGATTTCGACCTCTGTCCAGGTGCATACTTTGGGATGATTGGGCCCCAAGATCTTTTCATGACGGTGCTCCCATATCACTGTGACAGCTGGTTGTTTTTCCCACTCTGTCTGACGTGCGCCATCGAACAGTCGAGTGCTATTTGCAGTCATACAGATGATGAGCGCTCGTTGACGGCTGTATGGTGTAGCTCTCGAAGAAGTATACGTCGTCAAAGAGGTGTACGAGGTCTGGCACTACCCCCGAAGATTCACGTACGACTGCAAAACGGGAAAAACATGCTTTTTTTCAAAATATGTGAACACGATCATCAGGGATAAGATCCAGGCCTCACTTCCGGGTGTATGTCCAGATTTCAAAGAAGTCCAATTCCCACACTTTTGAAGTATATAGCAAAGCCTCTTATAGTCTCAATTTTATCCCATCTGATTCTAGCCACCTGTGGAATCAAAAACATTCCACCTTCATTTCAATGGTTGATACAGATATATATCTTCCCTTACATAATGCGGCCTGAGATAAAGAAACCACCTTAATAAGGAAGATCACCACCAAAAATGGTTACAGTCAAGGCACCATAAAGAAACTACTTAAGAAGAGGATTTTCAAAAAATTCCTTAAGGACAATACTACACTTGTGAACACTAAAAGGAAGTCTAAAACCATTTCATTACCCTTCAACAACCAATTAATCAAAGGTCTAAACTCGATATTTAGTAATCACAATCTTTCTCTATCCTACAATAACCCCAACCAGGCTAGACTATTACTAGGTAATCAGAAGGATTAAATTTCACCACTCTAGAAGGCAGGAATCTACAAGAGGAAATGTTCCCAATACCCAAAGGTTTATTTTGGACAAACAGCCCGCAACTTAACAACCCGATTTAATGAACAAATGCCCACCAGAAGTAGGGAAGAAGCAACCTTTCAGCCGTGGCTAAACATTCTCTGGATGTGGGACACGAAGTCTCCATTCAAAACCTTAAACTCGTTAAAGCAATAAATCAAAAATGGCTCCTTGATGCGTTTGAAAGTATGGAGATCTCATCAGCCAACAGCGGCAATTTGGTCAACTTAGACAAAGGACCAATCAGCGAATCCACATTACCCATTCACTGATATTTAACTCTTTTTTAGAGTTTAACTTTTTCTGTCATTGGTTCAGTTCCCTTATAAATATCAGTGCTTCTTGTCTTCACAATCAGTATCCTCTGGTGTGTTACTTCTTCTACCTGCTGAATGATGAAAGCTTCGCCCTCAAAAAGCGCTTCTAGGACTAGGTCGTATTTTTCTTTTTATGTATTTTTCTTTGTCTTTTTTTTATTATTTACTGCTTGTTTTGTTTAACAAGTCAATTATTTCTTGTACTATACTTGACATATCCACATTCATTTCCCACAATATTTATTTCAGTTTCTTGCAATTAGTGGTTTTTTCTTTTTGTTTTTCCCCAAAATTTATATTTTTATCAAAAGAAAAAGATGTTTAATTTAACAGAAAAACTTACAAATCAAGAAGAATTAAAAAAAAAATATACAAATAAAAAATCTTCTTTAACAGACACTTGTCTCAATAAATGTTCTGCATGACATTTGTATCCGACAGTGCACCATGGTGGAATATACAGAGTCCAAATAAATCAGGATGAACGCCTGACACATCAATGAGCAGTATTCTATGACGTAAGCAAAAAATTTACTGATATCTTGGTGGAGCATGTGAAACACATTGCAGAGTTCAGCAACATCAACTGCACCTTCAAAAACATGTAGTCCACTGGGTAAAAGAAAACCCAAGATATAAACTGCACGAGTTCTTGCTCATTGAAACAGAACCATCGTGGCATTCGAAACACGAACTCGGCGTGAGTCGGTGTTGTTGCTGACCGGCTGGTTGTACTTTCAATATGGCAGTGCAGATAAGCGCCTTCACGATGATCGCATCAGACGACGACGTGAACGTTAGGCAGTCAATCAAAATAGCAGTGACTGACAACGTGAAAAAAGGGGTAAATTAAAAAAACAGTAACAAAAACAGAGTAACAAAACTGAGTTTGCATATCTCTTGAATAATTGGTCCCGAACCCTTGACATGCCCACTCTCCAGCCTCTATTCAGACGATGTATGTGACCATGCACTCTAGGTGGAGGGGTGGAGGGTGGACACTTCACCGGGTTTCACTCAAAAACAAATTAATGCAAAAATATTCAATGTGTAATACTGTCTTTAAAAATGTATTTTTATGAACTGTAAAAAAATTTGAATAAAATACAATTAAATGCGTGAAATATCTATTGTTGTGTAATTTATTAGATATTAGTAGGAAAAACACAGACAGACACAAATTCATTCTGAATTTTACAAAGAAATAAATTAAAAATAAAAATTGGAGTGATTAAACAGAATAATTTAAAGATCGACAACATGACTTCCATTTGGACTTTTGAAATGTCTTAAATGAGGCGTTGTTAGTAAACCCATCTTGAACGACTTCGCGTTAAACCAGTAGATCGTTTAGGATCAGCTCATTTGTATAAGAATTGTTCACGGTGTCCTCCATAGAATGTCCTCTTGCAGCTAATTTCAGGTAATATAAACAGTGATGACCGCATGTGTCAGAAGTCTGATGTTGCAATATTCTCGTGTTGTAGATCCATATTTTAGAGTGTATAGCCATGAACGGATGGTATTGTTCTTGAGGAAACATTCCGAAAGAATCAAAGACGCATGCTTGTTTGACCGAGGGTATAAAGAAGGCTACCCAGTGAGTGCTTGATTTACTGGAATCGTCTGTATTTATCTATTAGTAATGAAGGGTAAACAGAATTGAGAAATGCGGTCAAATCAGTGGGAAAACAGCTCGTGCCAGAGAACTAGTGAAGTGGTCTCTCTCGAGCGCACTCCACAGCTGTTGTGTGTCCATTGAAATTAATTTCTGAAATCAAAACTTATGTATCTGTCTTTATTGATTTCCAGAAGATTCAATAAGTAATCAGGTTCACAGAGTTAGCTACAGCTTCAGAGAACTGAACTTCAATGCTTAGCATGCCGTTGTGTATAAGACTGTATCTATCTGTATAATAATTCTTGTCCGCTGAAAGGTCGAAGGGAAAAAATGTTTAACCAGCACTGTAATCAAATTGAGAGACATCTACATCTTTGTCTTCTTTCCAAAGCCCGAGTGCTTTCATGCAGTGAACAAACTCTCTCAAGTAAGACCCCACCTCAAAATTTGGTTTCAGAGGGTGAAGAGGAATTGATTGAGTATCTAATGACAGTGAGAAGAAAGATAGCTTGAAATGTTGAAAGTTGAACGGGTTTGAAGAAAAAGAACCATTCGGTGCTGCACTCACTGTAACCGCAAAAATCAAGCAGGTCGGAATCTGGCCTGCAATTCAGTTCTGTATGACGTGATTTCTAGTGCCGGCTGCAATGCTCGACAATCTCACTGCAACTCCTCCGATAGGGTAAACCGTATTAGTGGTATGTAGAGTCTTTGCATGCGCTAATAACGTGGCCGTGTTAACTTTAACTCTATCAACGTTCACTGTTGGTCTTCGAATTGTGATCTGATAATTAATTTTAACCTCGTCAGACATCAGTGCAAAGTTTGGTTTACTTCTGTAAAACCTCAGTCTAAAATCCAAAGAGATTAGCAGCAATCGACTCTGTCTAAATGGAGAGACCCCCTTCCAAGTAATAAACACTTTTGAGCGAGCTTTTGCATATCATAATTCTGCTGTTTGCGTCATCAACATTATCTATTGTTTCACTTGTGTCTTTACAATAACTTGTTGTTGTGAGCTGGGTTTGTTTAGAGGTTCAACCATAGTTCAAAAGAGTTTCAAAATAAGCTCTGTATGGGTATAAGTTATTGCTATAACTGATTAATGCACCCCCCAGATAACAGTCCACTTGACAGAATAACGAGTGTAAGAAAAGGTTTACAAGTCCTGTTTTATCATTGGATGGTAGTAGCCCATCACCTTTATTGATAACGACTTCTAAACTCAACGTAGTTTTATCGAGGTCAATGTAAAGATCCAATAAATCAGGTATAAAGAATTCGACATGTCCTTCTTGACTGATGATGGCTGTCAGTTGGTATCCTGTGATTTGGCATTTTTCCTGCTGACCACTCGCGTGAGGAATAGAAAAAATGTCAAGATCGCTGTTGAGGCATTCGGTACTCATCTGATGTATCATTGAGGCCATGGTTTGGTAGGTATTAGGCAAAAACTGATGCTAAAGGGCGTATGTTTAAAACAGAATTTGCGTTCCTTTTTTTTGACTTCTTTTTCATTGTCTGCTTCTTCTGCTTCTTCCTTTAGGAATTTTTCGTCTTTGTTGAGCGTTGTTATTGGCCTTTTCGTCTGCGATGGGACGCCGGAAATGACTCCACGCTGTTGCTTCTAGGTCTTTTTACAGACGAATGACCAGATGTTGAAGAAATTTGTCTTTTAGTGCTACCTCTATCCCTCTGAACTCTGACACCAATTTCCTGGAGGGCACTACCACCTGCCTCTTTCATTCGTGAGAACAATGACTGTTTGAGATTTTGTCCTTGTATCACATCATTAAAAACAGATATACTACCTCTGAAGGCACGGCGACCAAGAATTTTACCCACACATTTGAGTAGCGGTGCAGCAAAACGAAACAGATTGGAAACTGCAGAGCAGATACCATTACCTCTCTGAAACACAGTGCCTCTAAACACAGGTAAGCCACTATTCTTCTGACTTAAATAGTAAAGTAAAATGTCCTCTTGGTTTGGTTTGTAGGGAACCTGCATCTTGAACCGAATAATGTGTATTGTCGAGGAGTGAGCAAAATATACCGACTTCACTCAACGGCAGATTCTTACGAAAATGTAATTTCATGACTGATTTTCCAGATATAAACGAGAACAAATCACCGAGATCAGAATGAACAGGCACTTCAATCGTGTCCATGACGTTTTCACTTAAGGGAAAGTAGTCAGGTGAAAGAAAAGTTTGATAAATGACATTCTTGTCTAGCATGCGAAACCGGAATGATTCTGAGGAGCGGTGCCAATGTGTTGCCCACACCTTGAGGTTGTATGCTGTCTGTATACGGATAATAACCATGTATGCCTCTTGTAAGGTCGATTGGTGTCGAGCCTCCGCCTGTATCGTGCTCCGTATCAGAGAGAACTGTCTGTAAACCTAATGTGTAGCACATACCTTCGCTAAAAATAATGTATCAACCCTCCGAGCATTTGAAATGAAAATATTTGTTAGGGGTGAGATTGATGGTGTGAAATGCCCTTTCTTTCGGAGGGATCAATTTAACGAGCTCCTCAACAACGTCTCTTCAAATATCGTAATACCCTTCAGGAATTTTTAAGATGCGTTGTGCTGGAGTTTCAGGTGGATCGTAAATAACATAGCTAATGAAACCATCGCTGCGTTATTTACGGGTATAAACATAAGAATTTTCAATTTCTTGTTCAGAAACTTGTCCGGTATGAAACCAATATTGGCACCTGCAGGGAATTCAATGAAGTGTTATGTGCGACCAGTGAATCGAGCAAAACCATTAACCAACTTTGCATCGATATCGATGGCTCTAAAACTCTTTTAAACACTGAAGCCATCAAACCTGTTTTGCAATTTGGTACTCTTAAATTCAACAACTTTCTGGTATAGAGAAGCGGACTTGGGATACCTTAAGATGGCAGTAAAAGCTGACACCCACTTAAACAATGTATTGTAATTGGAGATAGAGAAAAATGTTCCTGAAAGAATGTATTTGGCGAAACATTAAATACCTTGCAGAATTCCGGTGTATTAAATCGAATCCCGACAATCGAGGGTAAAGTCATAGCAAAGTCTTGTGCCGAAGAAGTGTTGTCATGGTAAAAGAGAACATCTTTCAAATGTGCTTGTAAAACCAGTTCGACTTCAAGTATGACAGATGAGAGCATCGGATATGTATCGGGTGGCATAATGTTGAATTCAATTTGCTGCTCAATTTGATCATCCTTAAAACCAATTTTAAAAGTGCTGTTTACAGCTGCAATGTTCTTGAAAAAGGCAGGGAAATGCGTTTCTGTTAATGCAACCTCCCACCTGCTTTGGAAACGAAGTGTACGTGGTAGTCGCGTGATAAAATGAGCCATTGTATTGAATTGTTTTTTGTCATATGTAGCTGTATTCGAAGGTAAAGTAACTTAGAAAACCGTGTCTTCATATATGTTGATGAATCACAAACGCAACTGACAGAGATCATAACTTGTTAAACGTTTAAAAGATCTGTCTCTCGAACCCAGCTGTTCACACTGTCTGTGGTAACCCTGCCATTTCAAAAAAGCTTCAGGAACACCACATCTTGTACGTCTTCGAATAATTCTCTCAATGTTGAAAACTTTAGGCATTTTATCCTTTTGTAATCCCTGTTCATAGAATATGCTTGCAATCTCAGCACCATTGTAATCTTCTATTTGATACACAACAGGCTTTTAAAAAAAAGACTTTTGAAACTTCAAACATTTCCGCAATCCAATTAAGTAGATAACCCGTATCAAATAGGGTTTTCACTTTTGAAATATGCACGTGATCACCTATTTGTAGGCTCGGTGTTGTTTGCGGAGCTGCTGTGTAATATCGACTCATTTTCAACCACAGTGCTGGTGCATTTCGATCATTAACTTCTTACGGTGCGATACCCAGTGATCTGTGAACACGATTGTTGTTGCTTAGCACGAGATAAGGTAAGACGTCGAAGTACCTACGTGTGTTGGCATACGAAAAAAATTAAACATCCTGGTTTTTAAGGTATGATTAAGTCGTTCGGCTGTTGCGGCCTTCACGTATAATTAGGTTGTAAAGAAATTATTGTTGAGTTCTTTAAAATAGTCTTGAACTTGTTTATTTAAAAACTCCTTCCCTTTATCACTGTTCACTCTTAGTGGTACCTGACCATCGGTAAAAAATTTTTTGAAAGGCTTTTTGAACTGCTTGCCCTGTCTTCGTTTTTAGTGGTACAACCCATGCAAAACGAGACAAAACATCGATGCAGGTAAGGAGAAATTTATAACCATCGTTCTGTGGATAACAATGTCTAACAGGTCTATGTAGTGTGTAAGCTGGATCACCACTTAACTATTCACCAGTCTCTCTTTCGGAATATTTTGTTTGTAAAGCTAATCCTTGCACACCATCGAACCCAGCTGGGTTTCTAGGGCTAGAAAATGTTTCATCATCGCCAGTACTGAAATAAAATCCATTTGCAATGTGCAACTGTATTTATAAAAAATTGCTATATCAATTGTAAATTTTCAATTGAAACAATGCACCCATTATCAGAAAATTAAAAACACAATACGCCCTCAAACAGAAGCATTTTTATTTAGAAAAAAGTGTAAATGGGCTTGCAAAAAATTTTGGTTGCATGAGAAACAACAGTTAATTTGTAATTAGGCAATCAAATTGAGGGTGCCAGTATGCCAACCATGCCCTGCTCTAAGGGTTATATATAGAAGGAAGAGCAGTATATATTTTGAGACAAAATCACATAAGCTTATATTTGCACATTCAGCACATGGACTCCCTTGCCTGTCACACAGGATGTGGTGCTTCATTACATAGCCCTCTTCAGGACAGGGATGCTTCACTGCATGACACCCTTGGCATAACCAAGAATTATGAAATTAATATTATTTGCAACTGCAGGACATCACATGATTAATCAAGAAGATGTCATCAACTAGATCAGTGACCACACCTCATCAAAAAGTAATCAAACAGGACTCCACCCGTGAGGAGACACCCAAATCAAGAAAATTCAAAGGTAAATAAAAAAATTAATTAATTAATTAACCTACATTAACTGAAGGTAATTAAAACCTTAACAGCCCCAATGTACCAAGAGTACAACTGTGACATCAGCAGTCACGTGAACAGCACCACTGAGGGCCAGTGCCTTTGGAATGTGGAGGGGAGGTGGTGGCGGCACCTTTGATCTTTCGGGTGTGGCCAGGTGTAAAAACAATGGGACACTCCCTTGACATTCCATGCCCACTGGATATGGTTGTCCTCTGCACAAAGACGTCTCAATCAAGAACTTTGCTAGCAATGATGATCAAATTAACAAGAATTACATACAACAATTAACGAAGATAACAAAGATCAATGCACATGCGCAGAAGTGCCAATTTTGCTCTTAAAAAGTGCTTTGCATTTTAACATATAGGATTAGATTGGCACGTGAAAACAATACTTTCAAAAGCTGCCCAAAGCGCCCAGCAGCAATTCATGGATTGCATCGTCGCGACATTGACTCCCTGTTACGGTCTCGACAGTGAAGAGCTCTTTCATTCGACAGCCCTGGTCCAATTCCTCATTGGCGTGACACTGGAGAGCCGTATATACACAGAAGTCATGTTCCTCTCCCCACTTAACCCTATAAGGTGCGCTTAACAACAGATAGTGCATTCAAAAACCAACCTCGTCTAGTTGTACAAAGTAGATAATCTCTTTTTCTACTTGGATTAATCCATTTCCGATGACTGAATTTGTTTAGAAACAAAACGTTTTCCAAAGCACGAAGAGACCGCATATGTTGTTTTTCTCCATGTTGTTTTTCTTTGGCTAGAGTGACTGGAGATACACTGCGCATGCA
The DNA here is from genome assembly GCA_023313115.1 of Rhysida immarginata. Taxonomy (NCBI): domain Eukaryota; kingdom Metazoa; phylum Arthropoda; class Chilopoda; order Scolopendromorpha; family Scolopendridae; genus Rhysida; species Rhysida immarginata. The sequence continues at coordinate 1,072,625 of JAHWFO010042073.1, read as the reverse complement.
CCTCAGTTTAAGATCAACTTAAGTGGAAACTTAAACTCAGCTACTTTTAAGTAACTGCATAGTGAATACGAATTACGCTTAAACCCGACATTAAACCAGTTTTAAAACGTGGTGAATACGGGTGTAAGACAGTTTAATTTGTTTAGTTGTGTCATGGAATGTCGGTGGTTGAAAGAAGAGACATTCTGTCAAAGATGTTACCCGGCAGAACCACTACTAGCCTTACACGTAGAGATGATTGATGATCCTGAAAAAAACGAGGCACGAACCTGATAAGTTTCGCCAGATGTGTCTACTTATACGAGTTTCTGTAACGAAATGAGGGAAAAGTGACAGAAGGAGCAAACGAAAACTGAGAAATTACCTCAAATATAATCCAAAAAAGGGGGAAAGGGAAAAGGTAAAAGAATTCCGAACACTAATAATAAAGAGATTATATTGGAGTCAAGGAAAGCGGAATGCAGGCATGTTAATAAGGTGCCTGCAGGATACATTAACAAGTAAGCCAGCAACCCGGCGAGTTCACTTTGCAGTATATTAACTTACGTCAAAAGTTAAAGCTCTAATAAGTTTACTTAAGGAACTTTGATACAATACATTAATATAGATGAGGTTATGTATGTTAATAATATGACATATATATGACATATGACATATATATACATATGACATATATATATATGACATATATATGACATATGACATATATATATATATATCAGGGCTTTCTCCTGGGTATCTGGCACTCTATAGGAGTTTAGTCACTGTATGGTGCAACTTTGCATAGACTTGTATAATTTTAAAATTGATTCTATGTTCCTGTCGACCCATCTTGACTTTAGAATAATTTTTATTGTGAGCTGATGTTTACTAACCACTGTGTTTTTTGTAGCTGTATGTTGGTTAGAGCCCGCAGCGATCTAACTTGTCGGTCCATGTTGACGCATTCAGTAGCGTTTTAGAATAACGAATTATACACAGCTATATCGCTAGAGTAATCGAAAATCTTGTAGAACACAGTGTCCTGATTATTTTGAGCTGATAAGCGATAGTTGTAGGCCTTTTGAATGTCTACTGTAATGCATGTGACACATCTATGTGAATACAGGCAGTTTACTTTCAAAAAGAGGAGTCCAAACATACTTTTAAAACCCGTGCCAAGGGGGTGTCACAATAACATCAAGTGCTCTGAGTGTGTTTTACATATCACAATGTGTTAAAACCATAGTGCGGTAAAACGAGGAAAAAACTTGATTACATTTTTTTGTACAATGATGCAGGGCACTGAAATTACCCTTGGAGAACTGTGTGACGTGCTCCTGGAGAATTGAGAATTAAAACTAACTTTAGAGATTTGTTCTGAAGACACATTATTGTCAGGAACATCATTACTGTACATGTAGGTTCTCTTTATTACTCCATCTATTATCGTTTGAACTATTGATCGTTGACCATATTCAATTACTGAATTAGGAATCATTATTAAATTGTCAGTTTGTATGTATTGGAGGTCACATGTTTTGAGGAAAGTTTTTTTATTAGAAAGGAAACGCGGTATTGGTATGTGACTGATAGTTGCATGGATCACCCTGTACACACGCATAATACTGTATAGTGTTACTTACAGAGTATAGGTTGTTGCGTTCCTACCGGGGGCGGAAGCGCGTTCCCTCCAAGTTAGAGTAGAAGAAGAGCAAGAACAGGGAAGTTTTTGTGAACACCGTTTGCATTTTCCTCATTTGCAGATACAGGGTGTAGGGAGCCACAAGGGTTAATGTGGCCTTACTTGTAAAATAAAGGGTTCGCCTGACGCTGTCTGCATCTAGAGTTGGAATGATATTTGCATTTGGCTCCCAAATCCTCACCACTTCGGGGCTAAGCTTCCAGACTCTAGGGAAAATTGGGATTTCTCTTCCCGACCAGGAACTCTACGTATCGAACTCTGCGCATATTTGAAGTTAATGTGTGGGAGGACCCCTCTCTAGTGGAAGGAAAGGCTCAGTGACCCTCTCAGTTCATGGCGGTCGGAGTGTGAGTAGAATTCTGGCTATTCGGAAAAAGCCCCACAGTTTGTTTATTTGGTTTTTAAAGCTTTCCTATTTTGGGTAAAATATTTTCATTACTTTACTTTCCGAAATGTAGATTTTATTTTTTTTCTTAGCTTGTTGCCAATTATTGTTAAGAGAGGCTCGCTCTTTGCTAGGTCGAAATCCGTGTTATTGTTGGGCTAGTGCGAGGACGTTTCCTAATCATCATAGCTTTTACGTGCTTAGATTCGAAGCTGTTTTACTTTGTACTTCTACTTTGGCTTTTGCTGCGAGCAGTACGAGTGGTAATGGGGTCCTTAGGTTGGACCTGTTCGGCTTGTGCGTAGTTTGCCAATGTTTATTGGCCCTCCAGATCATGCTATGGCAGCAGTTTAGTTTTTTGGTACGACCTCCTCGTTTGAATGATAAGCACGCATGTTCTGTCGGTCGCCAGTAATTATTATTAATTAAACAACCCGCGGGTTTTTCCCCAACAGGCCAAAGCCCAACACGGGGTTTCTATAATAAAGGACAAACACAAACATCCATGCCCCAAGCGGGATTCGAACCCAAGACTTGCTGGTTGCGAGAGCGATAAGACCTGCGCCTCAGCATAGCTAGAAACACTGATAACCCTCCAAAGATAAGAAAAGACGGATTTCCTTAGTTATTCGAACGTCCGTCGCCATGTTGCTTCATAATTTCGTGTCCTTCAAGGCCAGTTCAGTAAACATCGCTTTTGAACTACTTCGCTTCCAACAAGACAATCTCTTGGAAGATTTTGCACCGTGGGCAAACTGAGATGAGCGGTGCGCAAACCCAACAGATTAAACAGGCCTGAACATCGCATTTTTAGGTTCCATCGCAGTTGACTGGATGAAACCAACGGTTATAAGGAAAAAGAAGCGCAGGAGGGGTGACTCAGATAGTGCAATATTGCATTACTCTTGTCTTTTTATGAACTATGCTTGCTTTGGTTTCATTGCATAAACTGATCGGAGATCCTCGTGAACTTACTATCACGACGAAAAGCGTGTTGTCCACGACAATGCGTTCAGTTCTTGAAAGGACTCCCATTCCCATGGCAGTGTGTGCCATTTCGGCCGGAAGAGTTTGCTGTTGTCCCGTGCGATCCACCCGACTGTCCTGGAGAGTTATACACTGCGTAAACATGTCATCTTGCTTACAGGAGCGTGATTTAGTCCCTCTCCTTTCTTAGTTAGATCGCCCGTAAGAAATCCTTCTATTACTGTTAATTGTGTGTGATGTCCTGTATCCCGAGTTTGTTTTTTGTTTTTCGTTAATCTTTTCCTTTCTTTGTATCGATCTGGCTAAGTTCCCTCAACAATGGTGAGAGTCGTTCCACTCCATAGTCCTTCCATCCTCTGGTCCCCAAGACCTTCGTAGCGACTTTCAATCGAGGACGTCCAACCATCCTTCTAAGCAGAGCAGTCGCTTTTGTTTCCGTATGAATTTTTGAGCTTCAGCGACGGCAACAAAAGTAGAAAAAGTTACCATGAATTCGGAACGGTTCGATAGACAATTTCTTTGTTTTTAAAAATCGTTTGATAATAATTTTTAATTAATATTTTTTTGTGGAAATCTTCTTAATACATTTTTGTTTTAGTTCTCCGATCTGAGGAATTACATAGAGCCGTACCTTCCTTGTATTATGTTATTCTTTCTTTCATTCCAGGTGACTCCCAGCCTAAAAAGAGCCTCCTTTTCGTTTGCCGTGAAGTAAAAGCGTCGTTTGCAAGCGCATTTTGTTTCCAACAGTGCAAGTTGTGATTGTTTCTAGCTATGATTATGTTAGCGTAATAAAAAATCGTACCTTGCTCATTCGGAAATAGTGTTCCCGTGCCTTTCCTTCAACCTCACAAATACACACACGCACACGCAAGCACATTATAGCGTTTCTAGTAAAGCTGTTAGCAATGGGGTTGGGGGTTTGGAAATCTTAAAAGCCTGTTCGAATCCGATAGGGGGCGGGGTGTCGTAAACTATTTTGGTAATCTTCCTGTTGGTCGTTCCCTTGGTAAATCGCGGGGTATTTTTGCCGTAATGTATGATCTAGTGAACTGCCATAATCCCTCCTAAGGTAATAGGATAGACCAGTTGATTTTGTGCAAAAGGACTCGCACTTCTCCACAGCATCTTTGGTTGTGTGTGCACCTGCCTTCCCTGTTTTTCACGAGAGATTCGCGCGGGGTTCGCAACTTACGTTTTTGTGAATTCTGGCTCATAACTCAGTTTGAGTGTACGCCCACTAGGTAGTTTTAGTCTGCGCAACATCAGTATCTTCGAAAGCGTAACATATCTTTCCGAAACTGTCCCACAGTTTTTTTCGAAAGACAACTTTCTATACAGTTTTTTGTCCCGAAGAGATACGGTTTTTTCCCGAAGAGATAGCAAGCCACTGGAAAGATTCTCGGAAAAAAGACTAATGTGTGTGGTGGTGCGCGGTTGAGTATCATAGCAGCTGTAGTGTTGTGGTCGTGTTTTGAATGGGACGTTCAGAGTAAAGGGAACTACAGTCAATGTATCCAGAGAAGCAGGATTTGTTGAGGCAGCAGTTCCCCAGGCATTTAGTGGGGATCACCTCACTCAAGACGATAGCCTCCGAGGGTAGGGGTAGATCCACAATTAGATAGAGGGGTTCTCGTAACTGCTCTGGAAGAGTTTTGATAGGACCACCTAAAAAAAATCAACTTCCTGGACCTCTGCATCAGTAAGAATCACCAAACGATGAACAAATCTACCACGCGAACATTATCCCCTGCCACTGGAATCACCCTATGCAACGTAAGATTGCTGCAAAAAGACAGAGCTTCCATCGGGCTCTGACATTCTTTATTACCCAAAAAGCTAGGAAATAAGAAATCGCCACTACTTTTGCAATAGCGAGGCCCAACGGATTCCCCAAACACATAACTTATTCCATCCTGAAAAGTGTCAAGACAAGCTTGAAACAACGGAGAGAAAGTAAGTCAAGAAAACCAACATGGATTTTGCTACTTTTACTTACAATAATCTCAGCATCAGAAAAACCGCCAACGTTTTTCAATAGAATGGCCTGGGAGTGGCCTATAGAACCACGAATAATAGTAAATTCTTCCTTAACCCCAAGAAGAAGATCCAAGAAGAAAATGTGTATAAACTATGTGGGGTGTATAAGCTCAAATACCCGGACTGTGAAGCCCATTATATCCGTGCAAAAAACGATCATTTACTATCAGATACAATGAACATAGAAGATCCTGCTTAAATAAGGATAAGAAATCAGCATATGCTGAACATCTGGTCACTAACAGATACAGATATGTCACTCCCAAATGAAGACTGTATAATAAGTATATGGATTGGAAAGAACCCCGAAAGAATTGCCATAAAAGAAGAAATCGAGATAAGGAAATATCTAAGACTGAACAAGGACAAATTACTAAACAATCAGGTTTCTTTCGATAGAGATACTATCACAGATTTCATACTAGACAAGACAGACCGGAAATATATAACTCTATCAGGTCTGCCCATTGACCACAATTCGTCTTTAAATTTTTGTTTTATATGATATCCTCCAATTGTAAATTGTAAACCACCAATCAGTGGTCCGTTTTTCTGATTGGTGGTCCTATCACTGCTTTTACCTATATATACTGATGATTTTGTATTTTACATTTGTTACTTTCGTTATGGTGTAAAACCGAAACGCGTCGGCAATAAACGCTTAAGTATCCGTATCACTCTAGATGTCCACTTATTTCTCTATTTAATTCATACACTGTCATATCACTGAATTATTACCACTTGCTTAGCTAACCTTTGCCACTATAACTGCAGCTAGGCATCGTGGCATGGACGCAAGAAGTAAGCAGTATGTGTCCGATGGTATGGCAGTCCATTCCACATGAAGCTGCTGTACATGACGATCAAGGTGCTCCCACAGATGTCAATTGGATTGATGTCCGGCGAATAAGCAGGCCAAGGGAGCACTTGAAAGTCAGTGGAGTGTTCATCGAACCAACCCAGAAGGAGACGTGCTTGTGCCAGGGTGCATTGTCCTGCTAATACACGTCATTACATTGGGGAACATCTGGTCTGGTACGATTGACAGTTAGCCACAGGCATTCAAATTGCCCTCTAGACGAATCAGTGGACCTAACTGCTCCCAACAGAAGATCCCCCACACATGCACACAATCCCCACCAGCGTGTTTCTGGCCCAGAATAGCCTGCTGCAGTATCTTTTCATGGCGTTCACGATGCATTCGCCATCGCCCATCAAACTTATGGAGCAAATACCGTGACTCGTCGGAGAAGGCGACCTTGGCCCGCTCGTCTGTGGTCCAATGGTGGTGCTCACATGCAAAGTCTAGGCATCTGTGCCTGATAACATGGGTGCAGCAACCATGCATCGACTGTTTAGGCCCATCCATAGCAGTATGTGTTCAACGGTAAGGTCGGATACACGAATCCTGCCACCTTTTACGAATGGTCGTAGGCGCCGCTCACCCCATTGGTCGATGGCTCGTGACCCTTTACAGTGATGGCGTTGGGACGCGATTTCTGTCCCTGCTGTACAACTTCACTACAGCGGACTGTGAACAGTTCACAAATCACGCCGTTTCGCAGATGGTGCCATCCTTGCTGCGATAGCCTATTTACTCCCTTTTGGGATGTCCGTTAACTCCGTTTACCCATCTTGAGGCTCGTGCACCTGCCATTTGATGCACCAGCTTTAAAACTTTCTCAGCCTGTTATGCAAATTTTGCAATGTGTAGTCGTTGTTGGGGCGAGCCATGCGTGTGCCTTGAACGTGTGCTGGCATAGTTCATTGATATAACAGTGTATTTATAATAAACGGTCTAAATTTACAGAACAATTACAGACAATGATCATTATAGACAATCACTCACTCGCGAATTTCTCGTGAATCAGAGGCTGAGGTCATAAAATGTAACCAGTGAGAAGAGTTAGCGATTAGTCTGTCATAAATCCTGGTAAGAAACCCGTCACGCCATTTTAACGAGGTCGAAAACGCCAGTTAGTGCTCTTATGCCAAACCAGTTACTCCTAACCAGAAGAGAAAGCAACCTTGACTCTGGTCCTCTGATCTTGATGGAAGCAGCAAATGACTGATAATTGAGGTAGAAAACTGAAAGGATACGGGAAAGATATGTAAGCAAATAATGAAGCGGCTTTTTAAGCTATATTTATGACTGCATCTATTAAACAATCAGAAACGCTTGTATAGTCCACCCCCCTCACATTTTATTAAAATGCCTAAAGATTATACATAAAGAATAAGAATAATATTTAATTATCCATTGGCGAAGAATATACATGATAACTGAAAAGGGTGAATACGGCGTTCATAGAAAGTATTATAAATATTTATGTGTATTTATTACGTGAGAGAAAAGTTAATTATTAATAAAAGTTAAAATAGTGATTTATAGAGTTATAACGAAAGAAATCAATTATAAAGGTATATTGTAGAAGCTAATGCGGAGGCAAAAAGAAGATAATATGAAACTGTCATGCTTACGATTTATGTGAAAGGCGTAGATTAAATTATAAAAAGGAATTAAAATAATATATTATAAACAGATTCAAACAAGTTAAGACAATCAAAGACAATAGAGAGTGCTTTAGTGAAATTGCACCTGCACCTGACACCTGGTCAGAGCTGGCGATGAAGTTGTTTACGAGTTGTTTTCCAAGAAAACAATCCATATATGGTCACTTGCACTCATCTCATAACATGAGGTGATCGAAGAAGAACAAATGAGAATGATTGACGATTGACACCTGCGGACCTATCACGTGTACTACGAGTATAAATAGACTGCGGAAATAATCGGTCTTCACCCCAGATGAGAAGTTTCCACGCCAGTCAGATTCATGGAGATTCACTCTCGCCACAAGCCAGATAGAGATTCATCTCGTACGAGAACGAGAGAGTGATGCCGCATTCATGAGCAACCAACCCCGGAGTGAGAGAGAGAGAGAGAGAGAGAGAGAGAGAGAAAGAGATAGACAGAGATGCCGCACATCTTCCAATGTTATGTAGAGCAGCCACTGCCAACTTCATACATGTAGAGCGACCGCTGCAGAGTGAGAGGAGAAGCCACGATTAGAGCAAGGTAACGTGATTGCTCTTCCGAACACACCACTCCAATCACCACTCTCTAATGATCTAGGGAATATTCTTAGTTTAGTTTATATATAATGAGTTTTTAATTAAATAGCGTTAGAATAATTGTGAACAGTTAAGCACTCATCATTTGTAGGTTAAATAATTGTTTACTTTGAGAATCAATACATAATTTGTTATCATCATATTTGTTGATAAATATATTAATCCTTTCATATCAGGATAGAGAGATATTATAATTAATAATACAGAGTAGTTAATAAGATAATAATCATAATCGGTGTAAAGCATTTAGATAAGAATAAATTTAGTTATATAATAAGATCGTTATCGTTACTGTTCATCTTACTACAAGTATCTTACCATCTTACTATACACATCCTATGTGTCTATCACACTAAGACCTGGAGGAGGGGCCTTGTTTTCTTCTCCAGGGACGCACACCCACTCGCCCAGCTGTAATTTATAGCTGGAAGGTGAATCAGGGCCGCCGATCATTTCGACTTTAATTCGAACCATTAGGCATTCATTCAAAATTATTAAAAATTCGTATCAAATTGATAATTAATTATATTTAACGGGGCCCGGGTTGTCACAATCAGCACTTCGAACAGGATATTTAATCAATAGAACAGGATAGATAGATAGGAAAAGAACAGGATAGACAAATAGTAGGAACAGGATAGGCAGATAGAGAAAAGATAGGATAGAGTGAGCGAAAAAAGAATGAAAAATATTTTTTGGAAATTTTTATTACTTAGGAAAAACTTGGTAATTTGCATATAAAAGCATTAGATATTATTATTGACATTAGAGTGTCATTTTAATTAGATATTATTTATTAAATATTCAATATTAGTATATTTTAAATTAATAAGGAGTATAAATTTCAAGGTTTATAAATGGAAGGTCTTAATTTACCTGCAGAGAATGAAAACATATGGCTATTTAAGGAAATACCTTTGTATGATGGTTGTAGTGATATAAACGAATTTTTTCAAACGGTAGAGGAAATACCCTCAGTTGCCGAATGGGAAGACCAAAAAATAGTAAATGTAGTGAGAATAAGACTAAGGGGTGATGCACGTTTCTTTGTGCGTGAAACTGGAGTTGTCCAGCTAGCTAGAAATTATGAGGAATTTTAAAAAATGTTGATAGAAAGATTTGACAAAACTACTCCCGAACAGCATGAGAGAAGCTTCTGTGAGTGTCACCAAGGTGATTCTGAAAGTGTTGCGAATTACGCGACTCGTATCATTTCTCTAGGAAATAAAATACTTCCCCTTGTGGAAGAGGAAGGAGTTGTTGGTAACGCAAAACGAGAGGACAGGTAGATTTATAGATGGTTTGATACCTTCGATAAAATACAAAGTGTCGTGTGCTCCTCCCCACATGCGTCAAAATTGGACGGAAACAGTAGACCTAGCAGAATAGATTAAACAGGTGGTGGCCTTACAGTATAACAGAGGGACATCAGGAGTTCCAACTAGTTTCGCCATTTATTCCCGGCTTTGTCAAGGATATATACAGCAAGAGGCATGCAAGCCTTTATATACAGAACAGTGGTACAAATTATGCATATACATGAACCAATAGGATACAAAAGAATTAAAGAGGAAATAATGGCCAACAGGATAAATAGAAAAAGCACAAATTTTGAATTATAATGGCCAATAGAATAAAAAGGGTGTAAACGCTAATTTTTATAAATTATACAAAAAGAAAATATACAAAAGGATGGTGCGCGTATACGCGGACCGAAAAGAGAACTTATCCGGTTGTCTGAGGACAAGAGGATTTACAGAAAAATAAACAGGCAAGAAATAACAAAATGTAAAGGAAAACATAAACCATAATAAAGAAACCGAGAAAAAAGGGGTTCATAATAGATCAGATAAAGAGTTAAGTATTGCATATACATTAAAGTCTGTTTGATAATTGAGAAGCAGGTGGGGGGAGGACTTCTTGGCCTTGAATATTTCGATCGCTTCGAGGGTAGCAGTTTTTTCTGGCCTATTGCAGATATGCAGGACAGACATAACATCTTCTTGCGTCTTTAAAGCGTGTCCGGAATCTTCGAGATGGTTTGCGTAGTGGGAAATACGATCTCGTTTTCTATACGAGTCACTGTGTTCTCTGAATCGTACTGCAAAATTGCGGGTCGATAATCCTACATAGAATCTGTCGCAAAACGCACAATTCAGGCGGTAAACTCCGGATTGGGAATATTTGTCGGTGTTGACGGCAGTGGGTGGATTCAGGATGCGGGCTGATGGTGTAGGAGTACGAAAAGATATTCGAAGGCCAAGGGACGATAAGAAGTTAGAGAGCTGGGAGAAACTAGGGCCCAGATACAATAAGGATGTCCATTTCTTGGGAAGGGGCGAAACAAGAGGGGAGGGGGAGAAGAGGGCCCGTCTGCGGCGGTGAAGAATACGGGAAAACATGGAGGTCGAATATCCATTGGCATGGGCGAGGTTCCGGATTATGCGGAGTTCGGATGATCTGGATAGGGGGCTGAGGGGGAGCTTCAGGGCACGGTCAATAGGAATCTTAATGAGGCTTGTTTGTGGGTGGGGGGGTGTGAGGAGGAATGGTGTATTAAGTTGGAGGATGTGGTCGGTTTACGGAAGACGGAAAAGGAGAGGCGGTTAGTGTGGGGGTTGTTGGTAATGAGGATATCAAGGAAAGGGATGGATCGGTTAGTTTCTAGTTCAAAGGTGAATTGGATATGTGGAGAAAAGGAGTTAAAAATGTTAACGATATTAGTGGGGGTAGTAGATCGGGAATTAAAGAGGATGAGGATGTCATCGACATATCGGAAATACGCGATGACAGAGGGATTATTATCAAAATTTGTGCTTTTTCTATTTATCCTGTTGGCCATTATTTCCTCTTTAATTCTTTTGTATCCTATTGGTTCATGTATATGCATAATTTGTACCACTGTTCTGTATATAAAGGCTTGCATGCCTCTTGCTGTATATATCCTTGACAAAGCCGGGAATAAATGGCGAAACTAGTTGGAACTCCTGATGTCCCTCTGTTATACTGTAAGGCCACCACCTGTTTAATCAATAGGAACAGTATTATGATCCACCCTTCTACTAGCAGAATAGATCGAAGACGCAGAATATCGATTGAAAACGCAATATAGTTTAGGGATTTGGGATAAAGAAAATATAAAACCTGAGATAACACCTGAATGACGTAATACAATAGATTCTATCTTGGAGGAGATAATTAAAGGGAAAATGGAATCGCGAATCAAATCAATGAGCAATGATTATGTATAAAAGGAAAATTATTGTAATCCTAGAAGCTATTCTATTAGCAAATGCTATTGTTGTAAAAATTTCGTCATATTTCTACCCTGCATAATATGAACAGAGATCGCAATAAAATATGCCGGTTTTGCAAAAGACCAGGACATATAGTAGAAAAACAGTGTAACTACAAAAGGAGATATGGTAGAAGAAACTTGGGAGAGAGTAACTAATTTTGTACGAATGGTAATGAAAAAAGACATTTGTCCCGAGCCTGTTTTAAAGTTTATCGTACAAAAGAGGAAGTAGAAACGAAAAAGAAGCAAAATATAAATCGCATGCTTCAGAGAAGGAAAAAACTTAAAGAAACCAAATCTGAAACTATCATGAGAACGGTTACAGAAACAGAAACAGTGAAACTCCTAGACAAATTCTCTACTCAAGTAGAAGAGTTAAAAAATGAAAAAGGAAATATTAAAACGGAAATATAAAACCAGTTAGAATTATTTAATCAAGAAGAAAACAAAAACTCGCGGTAATCAAATCAGTCAGAAGGAATGTTGATTTGGCAGGATGACTGAAAGAGATAGAAACGAAAATATCGAAAATTAATAAGACGTTGAAAATTGTCAGAAAAGCAAAGAATGGGAAAAATTAAGAGCAATAGACAGTTAGTAAATTGTCTCATGGGCTTAGACACTGAAACAAGTGATACGGAAAGCGAAATTGACGAAAATGTAAAATTAACTCAACCAGTAAATAAAAATGATGAAAAAATTATAAATTCGACACCCCCTCTAATGTTATCAGTTGAATTGCCAGCAAGGACACTAAGCAATAATCCATATCGATCAAAAGCATTTGAAACTGTCAAAAAGTAGGAAGGAAAAATCGAGAATTTCTGTAAGAATTTATTAATCAGATATGTGATAATTAATTAATGTGTAATATTAGATCTATAATTTTACATTCAACGATAATTTTTACAACATCCCCAAGGGTGTATTGATGGGCTCGCCCATCAGTGCAGTCATATCAGAATACTTCTTGCAAACCCTGGAAGAAAAGCATGTCACACCACTCTTCATAAACGAATCAATTGTTTATTACAAGAGATGTGTTGATGATACGCTCATTGCCTTGAACCGGGAGAAGACAAACGCAATACAGATTTTAAATCATTTTAACGGTTTCCATGACAGTATCTCCTACACGATGGAAGAAGAAAAAGACAACTCAGTTAATTTCCTGGATTTAACACTGAACAAAAACTATAACACCAAAAAATTGGAATTCTCCATATACAGGAAACCTATGGCCACCTCTAATATAATCAATTTCGAATCTAACCATCCGCCACAACATAAAGCAGCGGCCTTTAACTACCTTTTCCACCGTGCGCTATCATATCCTACAACTGCTAAAGACAGAAACGAGGAACTAAGACTTACTTACGATGTGGCAAGAAAAAATGCTTTCCCAGACCAGATCACAAAAACTATTTTCCGAACGACGAAACGAGCACTTGAGTCACGCAACCATATTGTTGATGGTAAAACCGAATCTCCTAAATATACCACATTTACATATACGGGCCCAGAGATAACTAGGATTACTAACATCTTCAAGAATCACGGCTAAGAATTGCGTATAAAACCGCAAACAAATGCCGATGTCTATTAAACCCGAAGGAAAGGATTCAACATAATGATGTCTACAATGCCTACGGGGTCTACAAACTCACATGCCCAACTTGTGGTTGCTTCTACGTGGGATCCACCAGAAGATCATTCCGTATAACATTCAATGATCACATGAGATCTTGGGTAAACAGAGACCACAAGTCGGCCTTTGCAGAACACGTTATCGACAACAAACACAGTTTTGGTGAAATACAAGAAATTATGTCCATTGTCAAATTCATCAAAGATTCACAGAGAATACTCACGTATGAAGCCCTGATAATTAGGAAACACCTCATGACTGATAGAAAAAAGATTCTAAACAACCACCTCAGTTTTGAGAAAAACCCAATACTCGATGCAGTCAACAGAATAATAAACCCGGAAATGAACATAATCCACAGCCTCCCGGACGGAAACTCTTAGCTACTGTTTTGCTTTGTTGGCTCTTATATCTGCCTATGGATCTTTTTCCAGTTTTTGCTCGTATATCCAGTTTGCTCTTATATCCAGTTCTGCTCTTATATCCAGTTTGCTCTTATATCTAGCTTTGTTCTTGTATCCAGTATTGCTCTTATACATATAAAGTTTCTATAAAGTCGATTACTTTTTATTTTGTAATTTTTATTACTATTAGGTACATTAATACCAAACAAACCAAACCAAACCAATCCTAACTCTGTAGTCGTTCATAGTTCCTAATGATGAGTTAATACTCGAAACGCGTTGAACAGTCAATAAAGACGCTACCAATATTGCTATTCCTGGTCCTTCTCTTTTTATTTAATCAAGTCAGCAATATAGAACAGAATGCAACCTTTGAATAAATTTTGGTTTCGGTGAATAATATGTCATTATTGATCTTTAGAATTAAAAAACTAGAATATTGTTACGTAAAGTTATGAATAGTTTTAGAAATTAAGAATTAAGGAAAACTTAGCTTATACTTTCAAACCCTGATTGTATGAGGCACTCCGTCGCATTTATAGGGATGCGGCAGAATTATAGCTAGTTACGTGCGTCGGGATTTTAAAATCGCTTAAAATTTCAGATTAGGAGCGATCAGATGTTGATGACCATTGTTTGAAATTTATAATTAGATAAATCAATTTAAATTAGGGTGAAACAAAAACGTAGTTATTATTACCGTATTGTCAGTGATAGGAATATAAAAAAATATAAAACAATGTGAAATTAGTGTTTTGATACTTCTTAGAAATTAAAATTTTTATTACGAAGAACTGTAAAATTTGATGTATACTGGTAATCTAGCGATTGAAAATAGTTATGAAAATACATTAAAATTACAAATATAAAACAGATGTTCGATTAACTCTATTGCTGAGGAATCATATATATATTTCTTCGGGTTCAGACCGACTCACTGTACCGGACTCATGGGAGAGAATCAAGCATCGGGTTCTGAGCAATGGCGTAAGGTTTAAGAGAACTTATTCTAAAATGAAAAATAATATCTTATAAAATAAATTTATTACTATTTTATGAGTTAATAGCTAAATTATGTGAGTGAATGATTTAAAATAATAAAATATCTAGTCCATGTTTAAAGAGGATTCATGATTCTAACGATTCTAGCCCTCGACAGATAAGAAAAAGAAAATATAGAGTAGGTCTTGAGCATTAATTTATGAAAAGTTAAAAACCATAAAATGTGGGTACAAAATACATTAAGCTAATTAATTAAATAGATGGAAATGTTTAAATTAAGTAACAATAAGGTATTGTTATGAGATTGCGTTATAAACGTTTTAATGTTTAGTTTTAAAGAGAACATTATAATAGAAACGAACTGCGAAAAGCTATGACAAATTGCGATACGATTAGACCAGATTGAAGCAGAACAAAGACAATGAAGACGTTACGACGAGTGACTAGGTATTGAATGACAGGCAGGTGCCTGAGTGGAGTTGCGTAGGAGGAGATATCCCCTCTCACGAGGCTTGTCGATGTTCTCTTTCAACGAGATCTTGCACCCCCTACAATGATAATGATTAGATTTTAAATGACATGACTTATTAAAAATATATGACTTATTGGTAAATTTATTAAACATAAAGTGTAGGACGATATAAATGAAATATGCAAATTAATTATCAGAAGGACGATATGTTAAATATATTAAGTATAAAGAAGGGCTGTTTTACCACAACAAAAGTAATAGAGAATATAACAAAAACAAAAATAACGGAAAAATACAACCTGGAAGCGCTTTTCGAGAGCAAAGCTTTAATCATTCGGCAGGAACCAAGGAGAAAACGTGGAAAACCTAAAGTGAACTGATTTGAAACCGACAATCGAACAGTGAAGTGTACATTTGTTTGGATGGGACGAAAGCAGCGCTTTCACAAAGCTCATCCAATCAGAATAATCTCCAAATGAAATACACTGAGATAGTCAAGAAGCCTAACCAACCAAGCGGTCTTCCATATTATACAAGAAAGAAAAAAAGATTGACGATTGTCAGAAACAAAATACAAACGAAATAAAAAACACAAGGAGAAAGAAGATTATCACATCTTTCAGTAGTCCGGGAAAGAGACGTTGCTAATATCTTCAAAATTGACGTCAAGAACGTGCCTCGGTTTACGATACTTCGTATGCCAGTTCATATTCAATGAGTTCTTCAGTATTCCATTCACAAGTTTATTGTCGTGAGTCTTCATCTTCTGTATCATAATCAAAAGGAGACCCTGTATAAACTTTCCGATATGGGCCATGTTTAAATCCATGTGGATGGATTGGATTTTCACCGTCCTTCTGTCCAGCTGAGCAATGGTCCTCAGAGTAACATTCTGGAATGACTGTAGTTCACTCCATCTGGTTTTACAGATAGTCGCCCATGCAGGTATGCCATAGAGGAGTATGGTCTGGATAATCGATTTGTACAGAAGTAGCTTGTTGTCAATGCTGAGGGCGCTGATGCGACCTATGAGAGCTATGATACTGTACTTAGCCTTCTTCGCTTTGTTCAGAGCATAGGACATATGCCGGTTCCATGAGAGTCTTGAGTCAATGATAACTCCCAGATACTTGTAGGTGTCCACCCAGTCCAGTTTCTTATTGAACAGAACAAGAGAATCTGGGGGACGCTTGAGCTTCCTATTGAGGTACAAAGCCTTGCACTTTCCGTCGTTAAGTTTCAACTTCCAGCAGTTAAACCAGTCCTCGAACTGCTTCAAGGCGCACTGCAGCCGAGTGATAACGTGAGCCGGCTGGTGTGCCCATGTCATAATGGCAGTATCATCTACATAAAAATACAGATTACAATTATCGGGTTTCAGGAAATCATGTACAAAGTAATTAAATAGCACAGGCCCAAGGACAGAATCCTGAGGGACACCGTTCTCTACAACACGGGGCGTGGAAAAATTTTCTCCAACTTTGACTTGATAGGATCTGCCGTCAAGAAAGGATTTCTCCAACAAAATCAAATCGGCAGGGAACCTGTCTCTGATCATTTTGTACACAAGGCCCTCATGCCACACATGGTCAAAAGCTTACCTAACATCGAGAAATACCACCCCACAGTATCTGGAGAGGTTCAGGGGGGTGCTCATGTCTTCAACGAGCCTCCATATCTGCATCGAACAAGAGTGGGCAGCACGAAAGCCAAACTGCTCTTCCCGAAAAAGGTCATTCGAACCTGACGAGAATCGTTTTCTCCAACAATTTGGACATCGTGGGTAGCAGGCTAATAGGTCGGTAACTCACCAGAATTGCAGGATTTTGCCCCTGCTTGGGGACACTCAACACAATAGATTGCTTCCAAGCCACAGGGAAGTAAGAAAATTTCCAGCAGACGATAATGATATTATTGAGATAGTCAATGAAGTTCTTCGGGAGATTTATAAGGGCTATATTACTCACCTTCTCTCTTCCTGGAGCCTTCTTCTTTTCCAGTTTACTTATGATGAAGGCGACCTCTCCAGTCTCGATGCTGTTCTTCATTAAATGCTGTGGGACTTCATGAAAGTTGACAATACCTTCTTCCACACGCTGAGACATGATTTGGCTCTCGGGCTTATCGTTAGTAGGAGTAACAAACTGCATTTCCAGTGAATCTTCAATGATTTGGGCCTTGTCCTGATCAGTTTGCACATAGTCACCTTGTTGTGTACGAAGTGAAGGAAGCGTAACATTCTTCTTCTTCTGTAAAGCTCTGACCATACTCCAAATGGAATAGTCGCGAGCCGTCAAGCTTTTGAGTTTTTCATTCCATCTAGTGTCGCGAAGTTCTTTTATCTCCTCTTGAACTCTTCGCACTAAACTGTTGTACTTAGCTTTGAGCCCAGGTTAACGATAGCGTCGCCATAGTCTATGGGTCCTGTTTCTTTCAGCAATTAGTCGTTGGATTCCAGGAGTGAGTTGGATTCGATGAGAAGGTTTATTCTCTGATGGATACTTACTAGCTTCTATGGCACTGTTAATACATCTGGTGATGTCATCAACAAGTTGATCGATGTCCTCTGTACAGTAAGCAACTTGGGGGTGGTAGCCATAGTCCTTAAGAATATCTTTGTATAGCTTCCAGTCTTGATGATGTACGAGTTCCTCTCGGAAATTTATGTCAACATTGTCAAAGTTCAACGCCACAGGCTTGTGGTCAGTAGAAAGGTCATCAATCGTGAAGACATTGTACGGTTTGAAGAAACCCTTCAAGAGCGAGATGTCCAAAACCTCACTACTAGGGGAGTTGTTGGAGTAGTAGGTGTCCTCCACAGGTCCAGCAGTGATGATATCATCTCTACCTTGTATGTTCCTATAGAGAATCATGCCGTTGTAGTTCTGCGTTCTGAAGTTCCAGCTTGGGTGTTTGGCATTTAGGTCACCAACCAGGACGACTGGAGTGTCACCACTGAAGAGTTCATCAAGCTCGCAAATGTCAAGATAATGTTTAGGTGAATTGTAGAGCGCCACGAACTTCACTTCACCACAGGAGACGTCATTGATAATGATGGAGGCCGATTCCATACCTGCATAAGACTTGGATATTAATTTTTGGTGTTGAATTCCCTTCTTAATGATGATCGCAGCGCCCCCAGACGCACATCTTGCAGCATTTGAAGCCACTTGATCCTTACGGTACACACAATAGCCAGGTAGCTTGAAGTCTTCGCTTGGTTTGAGGTGAGTTTCACAGAGGAAAGTAACGTCGATTTCTTGCTTTATCAGAAAGTTGTGAAACTCGATACGCTTTCGAGGAATGCCCCTAGCTTTCCATATCACGCACCGAAGTTCACCGTTGTTGATTACAGTATAACGTTGTGCAGCCATACTAAAATTAGACAGATAAAAGATACGTCCTAATTGTTTATACATACCTGGTAGGACGTTGATGTTGAGGCCTTTATCTTCCGGCGTAGATACAGCGGCAGCATTGGATTTGCCTGCTGTCACTTTAGAGCTAGACATTCTTTGAAACTAGGGGTATTTTGGACATTTCGTGCAGCTTAATGTGTGCTGTCCACCACATGTGATGCACTTTGGGGGGGTCTTGTCCTTTGATCTTGGGGCAATCTTTTGACTAGTGCCCCTCAGCACATTTATTACAACAAGGATCTTCCGTGCAGCCCATGGATACGTGTCCGAAGCGCTGGCAGTTGTAACACTGTAGTGGCTTCTTGTTCCCTCGAAAGGCCTCCACTGAAAGTGCCAGCGGCCCAATACGTGTTATGTTTTTCAATGACTGGTTGTGTTTGACTGGTTGTGTTCGGTGTTCGGGAGTAGAACCAAAACCATCGGCATATCAATGGATCCTTTGGCTTTCCTCAATCGAATAATTTTTCCGGGAAGTAGTTGGCTCTTTTTAGGTCTTCTTGGAAGTCATCGAGGTCATACGTAACATCCACATTACGAATTACGTATTTCAAGACCTTCTCCGACTTCAGTTGATGATGCTGAATTTTTAAAATATTATCAGACTTAATTCCAGATACTAACCAGATATTCACATTTAACCTTGACGGTTTCAGCTCTGCTGAATGGTGATCTTTTCCACTGGAACATGCTTCTCGAGCTCAGTTAAAATCGTTGTAAATGGTACGCCATGAATCCGTACGATAATTGGCAGTACATACCTCTTCGTGATCCTATGGTTCTTTATTAGCCGAGCGACCTTGTACATTGATCGGATTCCTCATTCTAGTCGCGCTGACGACTTCTTCGTTTACTCTGGAGACGGTCTTTAGGTTATCGACCCTCGTGCCTTTTCTGAATTTTTTATTAGCAACATCAATCCAGGGACTGCTATCTACTTCTTCATCGGTTCCATCAAAGTGACTTCTCTTATAGCCACAGTTTGTCGAGCAGTCTCTATTTTCAATTATATCCATAGAGTCTAAACTTTTAGCACAGGCAATATTATTAAAAACATTACTTACCTTGCTGTTATCAACAGGTGTATCTTCCTTGAAGTTACCTGCCTTCAGAGTCCCGGAGCATTTCCCAAAGGCTTCCTTCAGTTTGCTTATGTTTTCAATGACATCTCTACGAGAGTCCTGGATTTCCTTGTTGATACCTTCGAACTTCTCTTCAAAACTTTTATGTAGGGATTCGACTTTTTTTTCCAGTGACCTACACTTAGCATTTATTTAATCCCGAAGAGCTTCTAACATTTCGTTGAACACTAGGTCAAAAGCAACAAACCTAGCATCCAAGCAGGCATCCCGGTAGGCCTTTTCGCAAGACACATTTTTCCCATCTGCCACTAGCAATGACACATTAACTGACTCTAACGTGGTTAATTTGGACGAAGCCATCATAATCCTAAAATATAATTGTATATAACCTTGCAGCTAGGTGTGTGCTAAAGAATCCGTCCTAAGAAGGGCGCACCTAGCTTTAAGGAAAAAAGAAAACAAGTCAGGTTTGCGAGAAAGTTAATTCTACGCCAGGGACCCACTCGTGAATGATTAGAATAATAATAGATGATATGAAAAGTCCTTAGCTAGGTTTGTGAGGAAATTAATTCCAACGCCAGGGACCAGCACATAAGACGTAACAGAAGGTGAATATCGCCCTGAAAAGGACGCACCGTGAAATGAGAGTAATAAAATGGTAACTGAAAAGAGAGTAGAGGTGATACCTTGAAGAGCTAGTCCTGTGTCCTGTCCTCCATGATATGATGATATGATATCCGAGAGAAATATGTATATAGCGAGAGAAATACAAGGCAGACCAATAATAGAAAAGAAATAAAAACAATATTATTGGTTGGCTAATTGAGACCACCACTGAATTAGAGGGGAGTCACCAATAGGGCGTAAGTCGGAGTTTAATAACGTGTTGTTCTTGGATTTATGGATAGCCATGCTCTCGAAAGCATCTTGCAAGTGTTTTTTATTGATAGATTGTAACAGTTTTAAGTTGTCGATGGAAAAATCGTGACCCGTCTCTATTGAATGTTTGGCTATGGCTGATTGACTGCATCTACCGAATCTTCTGTGGTCGAGGTGTACCTTAAATCTGGTGGATAAACTGCGTTTGGTCTGACCTTAGTAAAACTTAGGACATTGCGAAAAATGGATGACATAGATGCCTGACTTCTTTATATCCGGTACCTTATCTTTGGGGTTGCCCAGCAATTTTCGTATTTGGTTGGGGTTGCTGAAAGAAATTTAATTATTTTCCCGTTATTTTTGTTTTTGTTATATTCTTTATTACTTTTGTTGTGGTAAAAGAGCCCTTCTTTATACTTAATTACGATTATCCACATACCTCTTTATTCTTGGTTTCAAATGTGGACATTTGTCCTTGTTTTACTTTCATGGACAATTGCCCCAGTTATACTTTTTTGTATAATTTTGATTTACTAGAATTATCATCTCTTAAATATATAATAAATAACTTGTGTTATTAAAAGAAACAATACATTAAGAGGCAATATATGCGATGCGATGAATCGTTGACTTGATGACAAAGTGATGTTGAACTTTAATTTTTAGTTCAACATATTATTAATGTTTAGTAATATTTACGATAGTAATTAGAAATTAGGATGTAAGAGGTGCTGATTAGAAAATATGGTGATAAGGTTTAGCATAAGGTTATTAAGACAGCTACGCCGGAGATTTCGTTGGAAAGGAGAGATGAGGGGGGGGGGGTTCTAGAAATTTTGGCGTCGACTACAAAGGTCATTTTGCGCCTTTTACAAAAGTTATAACAGTACGCAGCCCGGGACAAACACAAGCATCCATGCCCACGGCGTGATTCGAACCCGCAGCCAGGCGGACTCGAGAACTAGAAAGCCTACGCCCTAGCCCTCTCGGCCACCTGGCCGGCAAAGGAGAGATGACATCGGAACGACAGCGGAGACGCTGACGAGTTCAACGAACCACCCCCCACTCGAGCGAGAGCGAAAGAGCTTCCCGGCAACTGCCACGGGAATGCCAAGGAGACCACCGAGCGACAATGAAAAAACACCCGCCTAAACGCACGAGTCTAGTCGCATGGAATCATGAATAGACCGAACTGGTCAAGATGACTTCACAGTTTCAATAATAAGACTACATCATAATATAACCAATAGAAGATGACATCTTAATTTAATAACTAAAGACGATATTGTGACCCAGCTAGTCAGGAGGACATCATAAACCGTCCCGAATGAGACGACATCAGAATCCAGCTGATCGAGTGTAGTTACTCTTGAACTATTGAATTATATATATTATAAATATGTAAATAACGCGTAATATATTTGAATATATTTAATCCTTTTAAACCATTTTTGATTAGAAACATTTGAAAAATAAACGATAAAGAATTATTTTGGAAAATTTGCTATCCCGAAAGGGATAGGCCAATTTTTTAGTGCCTGGAGGAATGTGGAGTTCACCCCCTCACATTTTATTAAAATGCGTAAAGATTATATATAAAGAATAAGAATAATATTTAATTATTCATAAAAGAGAATAATACTGGCGAAGAATATATATGATAACTTACAAGGGTGAATACGGCGTTAATAGAAAGTATTAGAAATATTAATGCATATTTATTACGTGAGAGAAACGTTAATTATTGATAAAAGTTAAAACAGTGATTTATACAGTTATTACGAAAGATATCAATTATAAAGATATATTATAGAAGTTAATGCGGAGGTATAAAGAAGATAATATGATACTGACATGATTACAATTTATGTGAATAAATCATAACAAACGGCGTATATTAAGTTATAAAAAGGAATTATAATAATATGTTATAAACCGATTCAAACAAGTTAAGACGATCAAAGACAATTGAGAGTAATTTCGTGGAATTGCAGCTGCATCTGACACCTAGTCAGAGCTGACGATGCAGTTGTATACGAGTTGTTTTCCAAGAAAACAATCCATATATGGTCACTTTCACTCATCTCATGACATGAGGTGATCCAAGAAGAACAAATGAGAACGATTGACGATTGACACCTGCGCTGACCTATCACGTGTACTACGAGTATAAATAAAAACAAATTTCGGAAATAATCAGTCTTCAACACAGATGAGAAGTAGTCAACATGTCAGATTGAGATTCACCAAGGATGAGAGGCCGTTTCCACGCCAGTCAGATTCATTGAGATTCACCCTGGCCACTAGCCAGTTAGAGATTCATCTCGAAGGAGAACGAGAGAGTGATGCCGCATTCATGAGCAAGCCCAGAGAGAGAGAGAGAGAGAGAGAGAGAGAGAGAGAGAGAGAGAGAGAGTGATGCCGCACATCTTCCGATGTAATGCAGAGCAGCCGCCGCCAACTTCGTAGCGCAACCGCTGCAGAGTGAGAAGAAAAGCCATGACTAGAAGGAGGTAACCTGATTGCTCTTCCGAACACACCACTCTAATCAGCACTCTGTAATTTCTTATGAATATTCTTAGTATAGTTTATGTATAATGAGTTATTAATTAAATAGTGTTAGAACAACTCTCAACAGTTAAGCACTCAGCATTTGTAGGTTAATTAATTGTTTAGTTTGAGAGTCAATACGTAGTTTGTTAGATACCATATTTGTTGATAAATGTATTAATCCTTTCATATCAGGATAGAGAGATATTATAAGAGTAGTTAATAAGATAATAATCATAATCAGTGTAAAGTATCTAGATAAGAATAAATTTAGTTTTATAATAAGATCGTCATCGTTAGTGTTCATCTTATTGTCTTACAATCCACACCCTATCTGTCTATAACACTAAGACATGGAGCAGGGGCCTTGTTTTCTGCTTCAGGCACGGACACCCACTCGCCCATCTGTAATTTACAGTTGGAAGGTGAATCAGGGCCGCCGATCATTTGGACTTTAATTCGAACCATTAGGCATTCATACAAAATTATAAAAATCCGTATCAAATCGATCATTAATTATATTTAACGAAGCCCGGGTCGTCACACGCTTACACGAAATGCAGCCGTAAAGTTTCGTGTAAGCGTTATAATTGGCTAATGGATCCAGCGAAAAACATCGTCCTTGTATAAAATCTGTTTCAATATTTGTTTACTTATGTAAATGCACAAAAAATTGATCATTGCCTATAATTGTTCTGTAAATTTAGACTGTTTGTGAAAAGTACTAAATATTTGTGAAAAAGTACTAAATGTTCGTGAAAATGTATTAAATGTTCGTGAAAAAGTACAAAAGCAATGTGAAAAAACTGCAGGACATCATAGCCTGGCCCATTAGATTTATGACTTAACCCATGGCTGTGGCTCGTGGGCAGAGAGTAAGAAAGCCCTGATGGACCACTTGGAACCCACCTAATGGGAAGAAAAAAACACGCAACAGGTATACAATTTGAAACAGAAAGCGGACGAGCCTTTCGTGATTTTCTTGGGGACCCTTCGGAAATTGAATGCGCGTTTGTTATACCCTGAACAAAATCACCCTCGAGAAAGAGTCCGAGTTCATCATGTAAAAGGTCCTATGCATGGAGGTTCCTGATAAAGGAGCAGTTCTCGCGCTCTGTTCTGCGTGGGAGGCGAGGAACAAGAAAAAAAAGAGACTAAAACAACGGACGGTAATCCGCGATCCTCGCCCGATGCGAACACTAGTAGGAGTGAGCCAGAAGTTCGATTATGCTGTTGGGGGTGTGGCAAGCCGAACACCATGCAGCGGAATTGTTCCTGTCAAGCGCAAAATCCCAAGGCTGAGATCTACATGGTGGGGGTTCTTCGGGGTGGGAGTGGAGGTTTTTTTTTGCGATGATGGAGGCCCATAACGGAACTGAACAACCGATTCTCTTGTGAGCATTGTTCGGTTTTTTGTGGGTGGGGGCAGTTTTTTGTAATATATTTTTGTGGAATTGGGACCAAGGAACTTTAACAAGGAGCTGGTTATAGAATCGATGGGTACTTATGTTTTCACAATGTGCGTCCGTCCGTCTGTCCGTTTGTCTGTCCGTTGGTGCTCTAGCTTTCGAACGCTTCTGAATTTTCGACTTCCGTTTTTGCCATTCGACAACTTAGGGAAATCGGTAGACTGAGTTCCATTGGTGGAAAAAATCGGTCAACAACTTCCGGTTCAAAAGGTCAAAAATAATATAGGGGAGCACGTTTTTCACTATACAATTCCATGTAGAAATGGCCTGTGCATTGCCAAATGCTGTTCTCCCTTTAAGATTCTATAGCTAAAGCAGAGAAAAGGCTTGTGAATTACAGCTTTTTCACATTGCTTTCGTACTTTTTTGACGAACATTTAGTACATTTTCACAAACATTTAGTACATTCTCATGAACATTTCGTACTTTTTCACAAACATTTAGTACATTTTCACAAACATTTAGTACATTTTC
>JAHWFO010042073.1:967508-1044165 GCA_023313115.1 Rhysida immarginata | reverse complement strand
ATGGCATGTAATATATCAAACGACTTGGAATGATGTGCCATGAATGAATATAACGTAAAATTAATGATAATCGATATTAGTACCATGATTCGTGTTTTAATGATGCCATTATGAAACCTTTGGAAATTTTCAATGCTAAGATATGGCATGTACGTACTTACGCTTTATATTATCAATAGTTAGTTTTTGTTAGGCAAATTTTTATGATATATTGTAGCTAATCATTTCTTCAATGGTACATGCTTACGTAGAAAAGCGTTGGCAATGGTTAATGAAGAAAGAATTAACCCATACACAGAACGCTTCAACAATTAACGCATATTTCATTAAATAAGAATGCTTACAAATGAAAGGATTCGTATATGTTTTAATCTATAGAGAATTGCTATTTTCTCCATTTAGCTTTTCAGGTATTTTTATTCGTTTGAACTTAATTTCCATTAGAAGTTCGCCTTGCTTAGCAACCACAGACACTCTTAGCTATTTCATCTAATTCTTAACAACGAAAGGCTTCTTTAGAAATAAAATGCTTTCTTTTTCGTTCTCGAATGCTTTAAAATCTTATCGGTCCTGGGCATTTTGGTTGCCTGACTTGTTCCACTTCTGAACTCTCTACTGTCCCATGTTAAGGTCGATGGTGCCTGTTGGTTGGTTGTCGCGAGGGCCAGAGGTCGGGTAACGTTTTTTTGCGTGGATAACGAGGAAGTTGATATAGGGCAGCTCGGTTCCTAATTCGAGTAACGGATGCTGAACAATGAGACCTGTGAAAGAACAGCCTGTCGGATTTTTCTGTGAAGGTGAGAACTTAGGTTGTGCTCAAGGGTTTTTTTTCTTCTATCTTACGTTGGGGTTTGGGTATTAGTTAAAGGGTTTCTAACATTAATGTCAAACGACTAGAGACGTTTACATTAGTTACTTTGTTAGGAAAAGTTTTAGTTTAGGGGAGAGGATTGTTTAATTCACGCATGAGTTAGATCGGTAATGTCACCCTATATTACGTTTCCTCCCTCCTCGTGCCGAACTTTTGGAACCTCTGAGGATTTCAGCTAAAGGTAAGTCATTGACATACAGTACTGAATTTTTTTTTGGGATACGACATTTCGTGTTTGGTTTCCAAAATAGTATTCGTTTGGCCTAGATTGTCATTTTCGCAAACTGTGCATTGGACCATACTGATCCTGGGTGGGCTCTGTTGTAACTATGTCTAACCACCTTTAAATAAATAAATAAATAAATAAATAAATAAATAGCTACTTTGTTCGGGTTAAACTAAACTATGGTGTAAGCACTGGAAAGTCATTTGAAAAACGAAGAACTGTATTGTTTCAAAGAGGGAAAAAAACGAATATTCACATTAAATAAAACCAAATTACACAACAGATGCAGAAATTCAAGATGTACAGCAGGAACGATACAATGCACACCGATAACATCAATCAAACACCAACAATTATTGACACAACTTATTCTAGGAAATCTGAGCAATGGTGTCGTGTATCTCTTTTGTCAAGAGGAGAGATACGGTAACCTCCGATAGGTCGAATGACAATCCGTGGGAGCGTGAGACAATCGTTGAACTGCATCATCGAGAAATCTGAGAAAACACATGAGGTAGGCGAGCCTTCACATATTGATCCGAATAAGTCGAGAACCATGCAAAAGGGACCATTAAAATACGATTCAAAGACAGTGTTTGTAGGAACTCGATCTAGACCAACCAGCATATCGCCATCGAAAAGTACAGTATAGCAAGGGAACTTTGTTTGATGAGACTTCACTTCGAGTCGAGCCTTCAAGCGCAGGTGCAGCCACTTTAGGATAATGTGTGGAGAGGGCTGCTCGTCGTCTTACTGGTTTACCATCCTGATGCTATCTGATTTTTTATGGTTCGCAACCAAAAGAAAGGTTTTTGTGGTGAATAGCTTAAGTGAACAAACCTGTCCCGTTTATTCTTTTGATGAGCACGCAAATTTCGTATTAGGAACCTGAGAAAAGATAGTTCGAACATTATATTTTACAAAATATTAAATTATTATATTTAACATATTGTTAAAATCCATGATCCTAAAATTCAGAACAAAGATTGACAACAAAAAGGAATGCAACAATTGTATTCGAGACACTGAAAGACAAAATGTAAACACTACTTATCAAAAACTAATATTACCAAAATCAAAGAAAATTTTCAATAGTATTTAGTAATATCTAGTAACCTCTAGTACCAAACGAATTTTACTCTATGGGCATCGAAAAGTTGGTCTCAAGTTGGGACAGATGCTTATATGTGAAAGGTGGTTATTTTGAAAAGTAGAGCAACATTCATCGTTCAAAATGTATAAAATGATTTTTGCAAATGTATAAATGATTTTTGCAAATACATGATGGTTTGCCGTGAAAAATTTACTCAATTACTTTTAGATTTCTTATTACAGCTTGCTGACAGACACCATTACCCTGGAGAGGTACGATTTGTTCATTCCATGAAAGTGAACATGCCTGTCATATACGCAGGTCAGTCGTGTCTAATTTTAGAATTTTTAAAATAAAAACTGTAGCAAGAACAAGTAGAGCATTTCTTAAGGAAGCATCATTTTGGAGGATTAAACAAACAGTGAATGTATGTGAAATAAAGATGGTTAGGGTAATTTGCACTCGTTTGATTAAAGTAATTTTATCCCAAAATCTAACTTGTAATGACGGCCTATCTTTTCAAGAAATTAAAAAAAATTAAATTAAAAAATCGAGGTAAAACTTTTCTTATTTTTTATTTGCTTCCTAATATCGGTTTGCCATTATGAATGATGGTTAAGAATGATTCAGAACAGATATCTAGATAAAAAAATTCAAAAAAGTTTGATGATAAAAAGTTAACCTAAATTACAAAAGAATGTAAGTGTGAGTTTTTAATTCACAATAGTAACTTTTTAGCTTTCGACATATCTCACAAACGCGTTGATGATTTCCCAAGCACAAAATGAAGCAATGATTTCTTCTATCTGTAGAGTTAAAAATTAACCAACCTGTAAAGCAAAGAGCATAATAAAGAAGAAAGTAAATTTTTAATACTGATAATCCAATACGTCCTTCCAGGGCCTGTATGGCTAGAAGCCGACTAGTTGGGTCCCTGGATGAACCTGAATTAACGACTGCTGTGAAGATTGTTTATCACGGATGGTCACCCATCTAGTGAATAGCCGTGCCTGATGTTGCTTAACTTCACACAAGTTTTGTTTTTTAAGTGAAAGCCCTCCAGGCCATGGCCTCCCGCAATTTTAAATGAATTTTAAATTCAGGAATATTTTAACGGACTGGTTTTGCTCAAGCGTTACAAGGATCTTGCTGTCATCTACTTTGACAACAGGAATAACTCAATCCAATAATTAGCTTACAGTATACTCTTAAATCATTAACCTTACTTATCCTAACTAAGAAGTGGCACACAATACTTTGGTTACATCCTCCTAACTTGGTATGGGGAACAATGAAAACAATTTTATTTTCAACAAAACTCCAAGTTTTGTAGTTAGATTATAATTATAAAAGGTTTTTACCCTTCGAGCCACACGAGATACAATTCAAAAAACCAAAAAATTAAAGGAGAATAATTAAATAAACAATTGAACAAATAGTTGCAACTGCCTTTAAAACAGAGGTTAGTCAAACAAATTGAATAAAATCAGGTTTTCAGATAGATCTATTAGTCCATTTATCAATTGTTTTTAGTGACAAACATGAACTGAATTCAAAGTCAATTATTCTTTTTCCTTTCAACTAAAATCACACTGTTTGTTTCTTTCGATTTCCTTTCCCAACTTTATCATCACGCAATTAATAGTGCCTGACGGTAAAGTTAGGAAAAGAAATCGAAAGAAACCAAAAGTGTGATTTTTAGCTAAAAGGAAAAAAGAACAATTGACTTTGAATTCAGTTCATGTTTGTCACTAAGACTATTAATTTTAGGAACATAAGAAAATTTTCGTCGAAATCGGGGCCGGTGAATATGAACAAAATCAAGAACACTTTTCGGGTAAGTTAAGTGTTCATTATAGGTTCCCTTTCTCAAGGAAGCAAGAGGGGTAAAAATCGTGAGATACTTTCTCTTTCACTTAACAGGTAAGTATTATTTCGCTTTGTTTTTTATTTTTCAATTTTTTTTTCTTTTTTACTTCAACGTCTTAAACTGTTCCTTTTTATTTTCTAGGTCAAATCACTGAATGAGGTAACTATTCAGTCTCGTCTTGGATATCCGTCGTCAGGACAGGCAAAATCGAGTGAAGTTGGTGCAGGACAGCGGCACCAACTTCAGGAAAATATTGGGAGTGGGCAACTTTTGTATACCCATCCAGAAGAATGGCCAAAATAAAGATACTGTGAGAAATTTGAGAATACACAAGCTTATTGCAAAGTGCAGAGAAAAATATTGAGGGGGCATGCACCCCCTAGCAATATTTTTTTTGGAAGGGTGGGGCAGAAAGGTCGGCGCCTATGGTGCAGGAGCAGGTTAAGGTGAATAACTTGGACTCGGAGATACTTGAGGATATGGAGGGGATCGACGAATAAGGGGGGGGGGAACCAGGTAACTGAGCGCATTCATATTAGGGGTCGGCTGGGGAACAGTTAATAGGGGATCCCACCCGAGGCCTACCAAAGCATCTACAATTAATCGATGTGTGACGAATATTAGCGACGATCGTATAACGATTTCCGAGACAGGAACCCATTAGTGGATGGCAGAAAGACATCTTTTTGACACGGAGGTGTCATAATAAGGAGATTACGTCGGCTCGAACGGACAACATAAGGTCGATTAGTGAAGAAAAAATGGCTGCTAAAGAAAATAAAGCGAATATGTCGATCGTCACTATTAAGTCTCAACTGGAGGTCCCTTTATGAGAAACCTTATTAGAACAATTGCGAAAATTAGCTGCAGGGCGACTAGGATCGAAGAAAATGCAAAAAGTGGAGCTGACTTGCAAGCAATTTTCCGCCACGTCGCTGAAAATAAAACATCTGTCAATAGCAAGACATCTAGCAACACCATCTCGGGAAGTGATTCTCCACTAAACCAAACTGTGCCCTGGCAAGAACCATATACTATAGTGGTAAGCAAAATAAAATATACATTATCTGTACTGACTGGCAAGAATTAAAGAGCAGATCTTTAGAATATGTGAAATTCTCCAATCCGGATGTAGACCGACAGTTAATAATTAAGTCAATGATTAGTGGTATAATAACGTCTGTTCAAGATGCGATTAAACACCTGATGCAAAACGTGATGGATAATATATCACAAATAATTGATTCGACACAGGAGGCCCTTGCTAAAGTGCTGTTGCAACCAGGAATTTCCACATGAGAATGTGAAACAACACTTGAGCAATACTGGCAACGTAGAGGCATTAGAACAAGATGAGATCTTTAATTGCGACTCCAATTTTTCAAATAAATTAGACAATTCAATTACAATTGATGAAACGATAATAACACAATTGGAACAAACAAAGAATCAACAAAGGAAAAGGAATCTTAATAACCCCAAGTTGCAGTATAGTGCCCTCGGGCCTACTGCAACAGGAACACCTCGAAGACATCTAGTCGCTGCAAATCAACCGGATGGTGGAATGCCTCAGACTTCCTCTACGCTCATGCTATCTGTAATTTTAAAGACTCCGGGAAGTGAAGGAAAAACATTACTAGGCGATATGACCTGGATACTTGGAATTTGCCTATTAAAACCTCTAACATCATTAGATTATGTGTAGACAATTTGTAAGAATCAGTGACTTCGTCAATGTTAGCAGACTCGTAGTATGTCAATGATCTTCGTCAATGATCACACATAAACTACATGTCGTAGAATGTGGCAAATGGAAATCTAAAAATGATAAACCCTCGCACTATTTCTTCTTGAGAATTAAGCAGCAAGAAAGCCCTTTATGGCAAGGTATTGACCAGCCCAAGGGTCTAAATATAAGCCCCTTTAGGGGTAAAATCCTCCATTGATGGAAGTCGCATTTCGTTATAAACTATGCGAGGCATCATACGCCTTCCCCGCCCAGTTGTATTGAATGTCCACGACCTTCAAAACCATAAACAGTATACAGATTATAAAGACAATTATAACAGACCTCCATGGGTGTTAGCCTATGCGAATGCTCGCTCCATTGCAATAAATTGGAAGACATCGAGATATGGCTCAAAACGTATAACGTCCACATTTGCGCTTTGGCAGAGACCTAGCTTACCGAGGAGATTTCTTCAGACGATCTATGCACGGAAGACTTTATTCTGTATTGTTCGGACCACCCGTACCTACCCTCTGCACATTGTTGATAAAAATTCCGTTCAGGGATTATATTATCTCATTCTCGAATCCCTGTCACCGAATCTACAGAAGCGTTTCTTAATTTTATATTGACATACATATGGTCATTGACATCATCTCCGCCTTAGACTCTGATTTTCAACATGTGATTATAGGAGACTTTAATATGGACTTTTCCAATCCATCTCTCGCACGTCAAATCTTATATGATATCACTGTTCTCATGCAGCTTACACCAAATAAATGAACCTACGCGAATTACAGTGAATACCAAAACAACGATTGATCAAATTCTTATCCCTAAGAACTGGCAATCTATCAAACTTGAGCTGAATACTCTACCGAAATGCGATCATAGAACTGTAACAATCACTTTGAAGACACCGAAGAATATTTTATCCCCAGCACAGAAACAGATTACGACTTTTCATAATTACAATTTTAAACAGGTCAATTGGACCGCATTTAAAGACGATCTAAACACCCACGATTGGTCTCCATATTTTTAACTTCATGATGTAAACAGTATTGTCTTGTATCTAGAGACTCATATTAAATCTTATCTTTTTAAGGCAGGTCTTGAAATGACAACATGCCACTCGCGACGTAAACGAACACCTTGGTGGTCCAATAAGATCCAAGACTTGTGGAAGAAGAGAAATTATCTTTACCAAAATTATATGAGTACGAAAAACGTTTACATCTTGGCGGCTCTAACACAGGCTACCAGAATTTATAAACACGAAATAAGAAGGGCTAAACAGAAATATCTAACTGATGGCGACTATTTCGACCTTTGGAAATTCGTAAGAAGGCGGAATCGTAAAGATTTTTTTCCCTTTACTTGAAAAAAATCTTTAAAAAATTTCTACAATACAGGGTGATTACAAAAGAACTTAAAACCTTTAAAAATTTATTATATCAAAGCTATTCAGAATATAGACACACCACATACGGATTCTTAAAGAAAAAATCTTGAAGTTTATTCTGACACAGTTAAAAATGCTCATTATGCCCCCCTGTCGTGACACGTCATACATCAATGCGGTAGTCGAATTCGTCCCAAACCCGCATTAACATGTCTCCATCAATCCCACGATATCGCTACCGTAATGCGTTCTTTCAGCTCATCTAGGTCACGGGGAAGGGGTAGGGTGAAGACCTTGTCCTTTACACACCCTAATAAAAAGAAATCACAAGGTGTGAGGTCGGGGCTCCGCAGTGGCCACTTTGCAAGTTCCAGGTTATTGTTCGCTCGACCAATCCACCGCTGTGATTTCTTTTTATGGGGGTGTGTAAAGGACAAGGTCTTCACCCTACCCCATCCCCGTGACCTAGACGAGCTGAAAGAACGCATTACGGTAGCGATACGTGGGATTGATGGAGACATGGTAATGCGGGTTTGGGACGAATTCGACTACAGGGGAGCAAATTGAACATCTTTAACTGTGTCACAATAAACATCAAGAGTTTTTCTTTAAGAATTCGTATGTGATGTGTCTGTATTCTGAATAGCTTTGATGTAATAAATTTTTAAAAGTGTGAAGTTCTTTTGCAATCACCCTGTATATTGACAACCCTTTTAATAATAACATTCGTCTGCCGAATGCGACTACAAACGTTTTACTGAAAATTACCTAATAATTTGCGGCAAGAAATTTACCGCGCTGTCAGAAGAGTTAGGCACAAGCATAATAGAGTTGACGGATTGGCGATTTATCTTGTCATTAAGAATTGGGGTAGACCGGGTAATTATTTACTCGCATACTTAATCAAACAGATAGAAACTAATTTATCGTTCCCCAAACATTTTAAACAAACTCTTATCAAACCGATTTTCAAGGGTGGAGACATAGATGACATTAAAAATTATAAATCATAGTCATTATGCCTTCATAAAATTACAGAAAACGTTCTCTTCCAGTCTTTGACGTCTTATCTTTGGAGCCAAATCCCAACAGGTCAATTTGGAGGCAGACCTAACACTTCCGTGCAGGATTTATTACTTGAAATCAACATCGAAGCCATTACAGCCCTTCACAGCACACAAATTTTTGTGATTGCCTGCACTGATATTTCGAAGGCTTTTAATTCGGTGACTCATCCACAAATGTTTATGGAACTTAAGGCGTTAGGCATTAACGGCAAGCCGCTGGACCTACTTAAACAACTCTTTTGTCAAAGAGTAAACGTTATAAAGGGAGATAAGGACACCGGTGAGGCTCTAAGCACCAGAGGCATACTACAAGGGTCGTCTATTAGCAATACATTATTTGCTGATTTTATTACACCCATCTTTAATCTCAAAACTAAATTTTAAAACCAGAGCCTTTGTTGACGATATTATTCTTACAAAACCTTATAATCTTACGCGGACCTGTTCAATTGTGATGGGTATCGAATCAGACGTCCATATCATTCAGCAATGGTTTAAGACAAGGGCTATGGAAATTAATTCACAGAAGACAGCCATGCTAAGATCAAGAGAGCCCAGAGCGATCCCAAGTCCCACCTTAAAATATTGGGAGTGTTCTTTGATAACCAAACTAAATTTGAGCAACTTGTACAGTACATCCTGGGATGTGCCAACCATCTCACGTTTTTGGTATTAAGACTTGGAGAACTCTATCGAGGAAGGAGATAATGACCATTTTGAAAGCTAACGTATTCCCAAAACTTACATATACAATTCTAATATAGAACCGTCTAAATAAATTTATGCGGCAAAAATTAATTGAGGCTTATTTTCAAGAATACTCCCAGCGGCATTGAATATGACTCCTAGGCAGTTTATTACACAAATGTGCAATGACTATAAACTTATGACGTTTAGCTCGTTACTGAATTTTATTAATCTTAAACAGCTTGTGAAAGCATTTTTTATTAACACTAACCCGGCACATTTTATGTTGACATGGCTTAACCAAATGGACACAGCTAGGAAATCCACCTTATTAATACTCACCCCACCGTATATCATTCCCCATTGGAAGGAAATGTACTTCCCTTTCAGTGCCGTGCACCTTTGGAATGGAATCACCTTGGAGTATCGACAGAACATTTTCACCCGCCTGATGGGCGACTGTCGGAATCATCAGAAACACGATATGAATATTTTATGGAAATGGATTTTGGACACTCAGATTACTTCTTCAGAATAATTCTGGTTAACCTTTCATTCAGGTTTGGAGCGCAACGCATAACTAACTAACTAACTAACTCAATAAATAAATAATTGGAAGAATTTTCATGAAAATCATTCGATCATCACTTAAAAGTAACCATTCCCTTTCTTTTCCACATCAAAGAGGAGGATTAATGTCGCTAAGGGGTGAATAAAAAGTCTAAGTCTTGCATCTTTTTCTAGAGTTCTATTTTTCTTTAGCACCGTTTACGGGGCCCCCAAAAAGTAAATAAAGAGGATCAGTCTTAGTTGGTTTCTTCTCACCGATTTCGGCAGGCTGGTAGTCAGCAGCAACTGTCTGATGGGAACTTCGAATGATACATCTAGAATGGGATGGCGTTAGATCCGTCGACCAAGGCTTCCTTTTCAATTGAGCAAATTGATTAATAATCCGATTCCGAAACAACGCCAATCGTGAAAATGATTTAAATGACAAATAGGAAAAACGTAAGAGTTCACTGATCTTTTTCTGATTAGGCTCTCTGCCGGATTTTCCGAGTCAGCAATCATCGGCAGGAAAACCCGGCGAACTGACTTGTCTTCCTCGATGAAAATTGGCATAGAGCGTATTTCGTAGAGCGAATTTCAATTTTCGATTTATCACAGAAAAAGGCCGTCGCGGGTCGGGGATAGGCGAGATGAAAAATCGGGGTTCACAAAATCATCATTGATACTAGATTCTCGGGAACATGTCGAAGCGGGGATGACCTCGTCATGTTTCCCTCCGATGGACATGTTTTTTTTCTTCTTCGAGCTTCTCTTACGGAAGCCTCTCGTCCGAATGTTTATTTTTTTTTTATCTCAGTCCTCGTTAGTCTTAACCATTGTCGCACGATTATTATAGAGAAGGCATTGTCTAGCATGATGATAAAATGACGAATCTCACAAATGAAACTGAGAATGAACGTTTCTGTTTTGTCGGTATCGATGACGAAATTAGCTCTGGAAGTACACAACCCAACAATCATGATAATTCGTCAGTCTTTTAAGAATGAGGAGCAAATTTCTTACACTTTGTCAGATCGCTTCTCAAGGAGTACAGATCGCTTCCCGAAGAATAAGAAGCCATCTGACAAAAGAAGGAAGCAGACGACGGTTAACTCAGAAGTTAAGCAACAGCGAGCGGGGACAGCATCAAGTTGGGTGGAAAATGACGTCAGCCACTTCTCTCCTCCTTCGAAGATTTTTAGAAGCGCCCATAGACGCAAGAGGAAAGCTGGAGGCCGCTCATTCGTCAAGAACAAAATTATTCAAAGTAGTTCGCCCTTTAAAAATACGGTGAAGAGGATGGAAAAGGGAGAGCGAGAACGAGCCGCCTGGAACCGAATGCCACAACGAGGACGAGCCCCGATGAAGCTAAATGGATGGAAAGTACAGCGAACAGCCTGGAACCGAGTAGAGGAACAATTGCCCCAGGAACTTAGCGGGAAAGCTTCAAGCCCGGCATAGCAGCCATCAGCCACGGAGAGCCAAGGTGAGCTCTTGCGGAAAACATTCTCGGAGGAATCAAAGGTATGCTGATAATGCATTGCTTTATAATTTGGAGCTGCAAGGAGAGAGCTGTTCGAGGAAGAACCCAGCCGCCTCATCATTGACGAGAACCCCAGCCAGAACGAGGAGACAAGGCACCAAGGCAAGTCGTATCAATACTGACACTGTATTAATCGATAATTTCTCACTGAATTTCGAGGAAGCCGAAGGATTAACCAGCCTTGGATTCGAGAGGCCACTAGACCCATCTCTAATCAAACACAACGAGCCGTGCAGAGTAGTCGTCCAGAAGGAGGAACCATTGGGTACAAGTTCACGTACGGAGACCACTCCAAGGGATACCTGCATTGCTCACGCCAGCCGAGAGGAAAGCTCACGGAACGCAACGATGAGGACCGAACACATCAGTGACCCGACGCGAGCCCGTTCGGAGATCGCAGGCTCCGCAAGTGCGCTCCGCGTTGAGATCTCGCGCTGCGAGCTGCGCTTTGCTGCGCTGCATCCGTTGAAGGGTAATGTGTTTGATTATGGAGTGCTGCATTAGAACTTCTTATCATTGGATTGATTAAGTGTCAATGTAACTTTTGCTTCTCAATACATGCTACCTTTTTTAAGTGTCGATCAGATTCAAATTCTAAGCTCCCATCAGAATCGACAAACTCTTTACTCAGCAAGGTGTAAATTAACTCTGCTAATCTTAGTTGTCCAATTTATTTCTATTTTTATGCAGAAGATCTCTGCTTGGCCATAAGTCTCTGTCTTGACGTTTCATTACCCGGAATCAAAAGCGACCTACGAGAAGATAGGTCCAGGATTGACTACACGCCATATCGTACTACCTTGGAAATTGGATGGGCATCGAGACTAGGATGCTTCAGCTAACGACCTCGCACGTATGCACAAGTCCTGCAGTCATTACGCCCAGAGATTAATTATCATTGAATTTCCAATTTTGTATTTAGAATTTTGTGACAAGAACGATTAAACGTATTTCTTATCAACAATATCGCCTCCTCCCTTCTCTTTCACATCACCTTGCAATCGTCATAATTTCTTTAAGAAAGAGTCGTGAAACACTTGAAATAGTCCTTTTACGATTGACTTCTTTCAAAGAATTCTTCGTCGTAATGTAAGTTTCACAGCCTGATAGTCAAAGAGTAAACGACAAGAATTTTTTCCCCACAACAAAGTCTCACCAAAAAAGGAATAGACGGGGAAGAAACCGTTATATTATACGTTTTCTAATAAGTGTGCAATTCTTGGACACCTTTTTGGATTTTACAAACAATATATGTATAACAGAGGCAACAAAGGCAAGTTTATCGCCTGTGAAATTTACGTTTTCAGGATTATACGTATTCGTGGAAGGAATAGATACATTCAAATAATTTCCTTTGAGAATCATTCCATTTTATATTGGTTTGTTTGAACTAATTCATTACCTCTTTTCTGGAACTCAATGATGTTCGTCTATGCTACAATCTTCCACAGCAGCGAGTTTTTAGTCAGGTCATCGACTAATGCCCTCAATTTCAACCAAAGACTTTCGCAACGATGTCGGGTCAATGCAACGAAGTTTCAAGCGGAGTCAGCTGTTCTGGTATTTCAATCCAATTTGGATTGTATGTATATGTGATCAAGAGATCTAATTCACGAACTTGGTCACCATGGCCATTGCATCACCCTGGTAGTTTTGCTGCAACCCACGTTTGCTCCCGGTAATTGACAGACCTTTCCTGCTTTTATATTAAAGATATCAGCCTCATTGTGAACGAAATCCATTAAGCCAGTGGTAAGTCTGCACTCTCAAAGTCTTCCGATTTTCTTTCACCCAGTGGAACCGACTCCTTTAACTCTTAAAATGCGTCCACAATATAATGCTGAGTAAGCTTCCCCGTGTGCAACGCACTAATAAACAGTGTGTAAGTGTAGAAGGCAAACATGCTGACTTTTGTCCCTTCAGTTCTCTTGAATTTCATCTTCCAGCCTGCTTCTCCATGCGGAAACTACAACAAGTAAGTCATTGGATCAAAGTTCGGACTGAAAATGGACATGTGTTGTCAGTTGTTCCCCGTGCTTGGAGAAATGCATAAATATCGCTCAATGGTGGTTGGTTCTCCATCGT
This sequence comes from Rhysida immarginata, assembly GCA_023313115.1. Classification (NCBI taxonomy): domain Eukaryota; kingdom Metazoa; phylum Arthropoda; class Chilopoda; order Scolopendromorpha; family Scolopendridae; genus Rhysida; species Rhysida immarginata. The sequence continues at coordinate 1,031,037 of JAHWFO010042073.1, read as the reverse complement.
CAGCTTCAAACAGTGCTGCTACCTCAATGACAGATGGCGAATTATATCTTCTGGGATCGTGCTGTATTAACCACATTTGTACGTTTTCTGTGAAGTGGCCACAGACAACCTTCATCATCTTGTATGTAAGTGCAAAAGGGTTGATGTTTCCGATTTTCCTATGAAATTTATGTTTCGAGAATGAGAACAGTATATGTTGAAAATGCGAAGGCAACAGAAACTCATGCACTGGTATATTTACATCTGTCGAGTTAAAAACAAAAAATAATTGGTATAACCACAAAGGCATTGATGATATGACCATTAGCCTAGGCTTACTCACAGAACAAAAATGCTGTGTAGTGTATTCTACATTTGAACATCATTTCATTTACCATACAAGTGTATGTCAATGTTAATTTACAAACAGATGCATGCTAATTATCTTACAAAATTTCACGGAATACGCAGTTATAAATATAACTATTAGGATATGTAGAGAATATTTTTCCTTGCTGGAACACGATCTCAACTGAAATCTAAAAGCCTACTTTGTTTACCCGAGGCATGTCAGCTCTGCTTCTACAGTGGCACACCAGGCATGTTAACACAAACAAACCAGAGTAAAAATTCGTTTCTGCTTCGTCTCGTGTACCACATCAGACTTTAGAGAAAGAAAGATAATGGACAAAGTCAACGGATGAGGATAGTGGCATAAACCAAGGAATATTTTATTCATTTTTGTGGTTTTCGATGACATCTTTTGTCCACATATCTTTTCACTGTTGTTTCTGTTTGTTCTTATTTAATGGAGTTTCAATGGGAAATGGTCTTCCAGATAAAGCTGTAAAAGCAACTAAACATTGCTCAAGAAGATTAATTAGAAGCAAGTAATGATACAGTTTTAAAGCAAATGAAAAGTGAAAGCAAATTTAGAGGACTTTCTTAAAATTAAAATTCGTCTAAATTAGTATGCTGGTTACTTTATTCTTTAATATAAAGGATGGTTATAAAATAAGTTTGCCTACACAGAACCCTCTAGAGCCCAATTTAATGAATCGATTGTGATGCAAATTAAAATGTAGGTTATCCAGATCATGGGGGAGAGAATTCCGGAAAGAAAAAAATTAATGCAAATTTTTACCACCAGGTGAAACGTGGCGCTGTGGGATGACAAATGGAGATTTTGAAACTAGTTTTATAGTTTCAAAAAAACAGGCAAATTTTCTGAGTGACTACAGCCCATGTTGATTTCTGTTCGATTTAAATTTAAAAAATTTTTATGCCCTGCCTAGCCTACCCTGTAGCTCTCTATGGTTTCTGCCTCTGCTTGACCTAGATCTTCATTCCTCTAAGGATCGACGCGGTCTTGTTCTCACCCCTCTCTGCCTCTTGGCCCTTCCCCTATTTTCCTCGTAACCTCTAACCTCTTTTCTCTCTCTCTCTCTCTTTCTTATACTTCCATTCCATCCCTCCCTGATGGCTAATCAGACTATACTAAGTGTGTGTCTAAAAGTCCGACTAGTCGCCAACACTCATGTGGTACGATCGGCGATCGATCGGCTGTTGATTCCATTTGTAAGTTTCTTCAAAATGGCGTCGCAGCAAGGTTCCTCATCATTTAAGTTAGTGCGATTTAAAATTGTGTACATACATACATTTTCTTCACCTGTCTATTCTTTTTCGCATTCATTCCTTGTTTCTTGATGCTGCCTAATATGAATTTCACCATGTTCTTTCTCCAAAACATATTTATCACGTATCAGGCACTCGAACATTTGAATTTTATACTTTCGTCCGCCATTTTGATTCTACTTACCGAGGCAGCCGACCAGCGACCGGCATAGGACTACGGTCGCGATTTGAAACGCTAATCGCGACCGGGCGTTACTTTAAATTTAATCGGGACAAAATTTAAAATCAATAATGCCTGCATCGTTCCCGCCTCGATCGGACGTAGGCAAAATTTCGAGTCAGTCACTGTTGGTTCCAAAACGGCTTTGACCGGTCGCAACCAGTCGGAGTTTTTAGATACAACCTAAAAAGACTATGCAAGCGGATCCAGCTAATTCAGTTACTACTTTCCTATCAGATGACGAACTTTTGGAGCAGCTGCGGATATGTGAATTGCACTTCAAGTTATTTTTAAAAACAAGTCCTCGACCTCTGAACAGAGAGCAAAAATACTTGCTTTCTTCCATAACAACAAACAGAGTCTCTAGCCCGCAAACTGAAAAGACCCACCTCTAACCAGAGGGACGAGATCATAATCGTACATATGCCTATTTTATCTGACAAAACTACACAAAACTCGGCTAATGAAGCCAAACTCATCATTGAACATGAGAAGGCGATGTCGCCACCCAACACCTTTTTCTTGATAGCGCTATCACCACCCTGATCATCGAGAGAGTTGAGAGAGCAAACACCCAACTGCTAAGCACTGTAATATAAAGCATCACAGACTCCCTAAATCACACACTAATGAACCTATTAACTGCAGGAAGACCCACAGGCTTGGCCAAACCTCAGACAAACTAGACCCAATCTCCTCGACTTGTAACAGCACCATGATTAATCCACAAGATTCATCAATACAGCTCTCGCTTTCAATGACCACGAACCACCTTGATGCCTCTTCTTCCGCACCTACGTAGATAAATGCCATCGGAGCTGCTAATAAGATCTTGGCTTCTGACACCACTCAGCCAATTACCAAAGATGCAGCCAACCTCAGGGATCCCAACACAGCCCGTTTACCTTTAGCTCCAATTCATGTGGATGACCTGAGACCCAACAAATCACTGTCCACTTCACTTAGGAGGATTCCGCAGAGGGGATCAGGTGTCACGTCTAAACTGTAACTTTTAGTTAAATTTGTAATACAGACCCTACTTGGTCATTAGACATAAAGATTTCTGTCAAAGAAAATATACGTCACAACTTGGGTGACTTAGATTTAAATTTTAATAAAGACATTTCACTTTATTATGTAGATTTTAATATTTTAAACCTCGTTGAAAAGATATATTGCGTTATGTTATTTTTTTTATTAATTAAGTTAAAATTAATTTTGCCGTAATATAGTAATGAGTGTTTATATGCTAATTTCAATTAAACAAATTTATTTCTTTTAATAATTAAAACTGATTCAATAATAGATAAATAAAACAAAGCTTTAATTATTAAAAATAGTTTTTTTTTTGTTTAGAGGGAGCTTACATGAAAAGTAAAGATAATAAATTAAATTAAAATTCATACAATCACAAAAAATAGTGAAGAAATTGAAACGGATGAATTTTATACCAGTTCTTAATTCGTTTCTATTTCAAATTCAACAACAAATATAAAGCAGAATGTTATATAGGTCCGGGCATTGCAGAAACAAACCACAGAACTACTGGCTAAATTTTACGATTCCCAATTGTCATAAAGACAAAATAAAAAGATAGCAATATGAAAAGTTAAGCTAAAATAAATACATGCTCTCAATAGTGGGACATAAGCAATGAACATGTTTAATAAGTTATAAAATACAGTAAAATAGTGTCATAAAAACACTCTAAAACATTAGGGCAATGCCTAAATTGTTAAATTTAAGTTAAACTTGATGTCATAAAAAACATCTTAACTATATACATAAAATCATTTAGTTTTTACGCTAAAAGTTTGAAAATCGAATTCAAACCAAGAAATATATAAAAACTGACTTAATTCAGCAAAATAATAGTGTTTGACAAGAACATTTAAGTTTGTTAGATAGACACTACCAAAACAAAGATAAATCAGTTTTAACTTACAACGGTGCTTTAAAACCTTGGGTGTTACAGACACCACAAAATAATTTGAATGAAAATATTGCACAAGTGCCAACATTCAAAATAATAAAGTTAACTAAAATACATTAGTATGAGGGGCGATTGAAATAAGGTCTCCTTGGCTGTAACTTCTTTATTTGTTAACCGATTTTCAAAATTCTTTTGTATCTTATACTCACATTTGTCCTCTATGCAATGCACTATTCACTTTTCGACGTAGTCCCATCCCTTTCCACGCATTGTACCAACGCGTGACCAGTTGGGTGAACCCGTCGGAGAGGAATTCCGGAGTTTTTGTCGACACCAGGATTGAATGGCAGCGTTTACCTCGCCGTTACAACCAACTTATGCCCCTTCAGGGGCTCTTTCTTCTTTGGGAAGTGGTGAAAGTCGCAATGTGCAAAGTCTTTCATCTTTAAACTGTAAGCGCTGTAACGCGTCTGGTCTGTGGTGACTCATGTGCGGGCGGACGTTATCCTACTCCAGAAGAGGGTCCAAAGCTGCCATTCAATCCTGTTGACGACAACAACTCCGGAATTCCTCTCCGACGGGTTCACCCAACTGGTCACGCGTTGGTACAAAGCGTAGAAACGGATGGGGACTATATCGAAAAGTGAATAGTGCATTACATAGAGGACAAATGTGAGTATAAGATACAAAAAGAATTTTGAAAATCGGTTAACAAATGAAAAAGTTACAGCCATGGAGACCTTATTTATCAATCGCCCCTCGTATTTAGCAATGTAGCAAATTAACACTTCAGCTCCACAGGGAAAGACATACCCGGATAAATAATTATCTGGTATCCAGCAATCTTAATAAATTGCCAAAGTTAACTTTTTGCTATCTAAAAAGAATTGAAAGAAGGAATTGCAGGTATAAAAAGAATTGAATTAATAAAAGAAAAAATTGATATACAAATATATAGAAAAAAAAACAAATATAAAAAAAAGGTGACTGCCCAGCCAAATGAAGGACGCAGTCAACTACAGAAGCCTCAAAATACAACTTTTTGCAATGACTTTACGGCAGTTTTCATTTATACTAAGGCATCTTTCACTTAAATTAAGACACTTTGCGTTTAGAAAACGGCAGTTTTCGATAATTTTAGCGCAATTTTCATTTAGATTAAGGCAGATTTCATTTAGATTAAGGCAGAGTTCACGTAGATTAAGGCAGCTTTTATTCTATTAAGGCAGTTTGCATTTAGAAAACGGCAGTTTTCTTAAACATTAAGGCAAAGAATATACTAATTAATCGAAGTGTTTACTTTTTACAGTAAGTATAATACCTAATGTATTACCAAAAATACGATAATACAGTAAACGATTATGAAATGTCGGCATTAACCAACGCTGTAGATTACGGGCAAACTCGCCCAGTATGCCTTGCACAAGCAAGAATTACATAAATAGTTAAAATTAAAATACGTAAAAATATGTATTTTTTAGCCGTGAGAAAAAATGACAGTATTTTTTAACGTTTTTAAAAATTTTCCATGACCTCCTGTATTACTGGAAATTACATATCACCAGTAAAATGTAACATCGCGGTTATCTCATTCAATAATCGTGGTAAAACGAAAAAAAAGTCATGGTTGAATTAAAGGAAATTCTCAGAATCCCTTCGATTCGAACCTGAGACCGTTAAAATATCCGGTCTGGTTAGTTTATGTTATAAAATAAATGCATAGTAAAATTTTGAAATGCCGGACATCATTTTGAATCGCCCTGTATTATTTATTGCGACATTGCTAGAATATAATTTCTACAGCGCTTTGTTAAAGCGCCTTGATAGCACCTTCTTCCATCGTGGTTTATTAACACGGAAATTTTCAAGAAATGCTTGCTTAATTTTTTATTTTCCTTTTTAAAGCAAATTGATTTTCTTCGTAAATGTTTGCCATAATTTTAATGAAAATTGCCTTAATCTAAATAAAAATTGCGCTATAGTTATTGAAAACTACCGGTTTTCTAAATGCAAAATGCCTTAAATGACTGAAAATTGCCTTAATCTAAGTGAAATCTGCCTTAATCTAAATGAAAATTGCGCTAAAGTTATTGAAATTTGCCGCCTTCTAAGTGAAAACTGCCGTAAAGTCATTGCAAGAAGCTGTATATCATAATGTGTTGGAAATGAAGTCCATGATGAGAAGTATATATCAGCAAAGCAGATGAACAAGTCCAAGTGTAAAGGTTGACAGATACAAAATGATGAAACTCAATGAAATCCACTATGTGGCTACATAACGTAAACTTCAGTGTCCATAGCTGGGCTAGGCTGGAAGTTGAAGAGAGGCAACTGCTGCTGACTGAATTGGCTGGTGAAGTGAAGCTTGTTGATAAAAACTCAAACTGACTGATGCATCCAAAAAAGGCTATGCATGCGGCCGTCACGCATAGCAAGAATCAGAGGAACATTCAAGAGAAGCGATACAACAATAGCAGGTGGTATTGTACAAATTGGAAATATAATATTTTAACCAAAAAAGAAGAAAAAAAGAAAATATTTTAAAAAAATGATTCTAATAACATGTGATAGAGAATAAATAAAATGAAATAAAATTTGTTCTACATCAAACAAGCAACTGGTCCGTTCCATTGAAGAGACCTTGTACCATCAGGATACGTCTAGGAAATATCTCCGATAAAGTGACTGCTTCATCCCTAGCATCACTACTCCGAGAACATCAGATTCCGGTCAATGAGTGTGGTTAATGGATCACGCGTTCTGATACCACGTCATCTTATGTATTTATTCGTCTTATTGGCGACAACGTAAAAGAATGCTTAACGAAATACAATTGGCCCTCTAATGTATCAATTAAGCAATTCATCGGCCAAATTTTGTTTCTGACTTTTGGATTATTGATAAAACAAATCCACGGAGGCCTGAGAAATAATATTATTAATCATCCGCTGCGCTCAGGCAACCCTTACCTCGCTTTCCTCAATGTTTATTATTTAAATATTCGCTCCCTGTTTCCAAAAATCGATGACTTGAATATGATCCTACATAAAAACAAAGTTCACATTGCCGCAACTTGGCTCTCCTCGAGTCATGATGATTGTCTCTTATCCGTTCCGAACTGTAATATCTTCAGATCCGATCGCCCAACGCGGAGCGGAGGTGTTGCCATTTACGTCCACAAATGCTTCCAAACAATGGCCCTGACAACCAATAGCTTAAATGGCCTGGATTTCCTGACGCATAGGATTAGGATCTTTGGTGATATATGTACGATAACAATCATATATCGCCCTTCCTATGTCCCCCATAGAAGAATGTGCCACAATTATACATGATCTCGACGACCACGATCTTCAGCTTGTTATGGGCGAGTTCAACTGCTCTTATGATGCAGAATCCTCCCACTTATGCATTCTAAATAACTCTACCATGGCCCTGTTTCTGAAAAAAATAATTGATTAACCTACATGCATGACACTGTCATCAGCCAATATCATCGACCATATATATTTACCGTCTGATATGCTCTATGATCCTGCCATAAGAATTGATGTGCCTAAATATGATCATACTGGTTTCATTGTTAAGTGTTTTATCGCTCGTCCACCTGAAGACAAAGCCACAAACAAGTCCATATTTCCCAGCTATAATGAAATGGTCTGCCCCAATTTCCATAGTCGTTTAAATGCCATTGATTGGAGCTTATTTGATGACTCAAACAACCTTGATGGCCTGAAATCATGGCTGCTGCGTTTAAATCCCAATTCAAGCTCAAACAACCCGTTATAAAGAGGCATGATAAAAGATGGTGGTCATCCTTCCTTTACCACCTATGGAAGACCAAAGTGCTAACGTACAAAAACTACACTTACCAAAACCACACTTACCTGAACCTGTTACAGTTTAAAAGAGCTAATGCAATCTTCAAAAAAGAAATTCGCCGCAACAAAAGAAATAAAGTTTTGGGTAACTTCTCATCAAAGTATCTCTGGAAAATAATCCACTCAAATTGTAAGGCTAACTCACACAATTTATCGCCTGGAAAAAACAAATTATATCTCGAATAGATGAATAACCCTATAGGCATTAGCAAGCGCGTTTGCCCTGTGAGTTTGCTTTCCCCATCAACCTGGGCTCCAATCTATCCACGACTACCGACACAAAAACAGCTACTCTCCGTTTTAAGTAAACTCAAATTTTCCGATGTCACCAACACACAAATGATACCCGCACGTATTCTTCAGAGCCTTGACTAATTCTGTCTCTGAAAATTTTTGAACCTGTGCCTCACAATTATTAGCACTAAGACATTCCCAGCTTTTTTAAAAATGTCCACTATAATACAATATTTAAATCTGGAGACATAAATCTTTTGGAAAACCATCGCCCCATCAATGTCTTACACTGATATCCAAAATTGTAGAGAAAGTTACATTCAATGAACCTCACATCAATCTTTGGCCTCTAATACCCCATCAACAGTGTGGTGGTCGTCCTGGATGCCCGGTTCAGTAAATACCCATTGAAGTCTATATACAGTGGCGCTCAAAAGTATAGTAACATAACGAGGAAATGGATTCGTTGTTAGTTTAACAAACCACACATATACTTGTAAATATAATTGATGCCTATAATGAAGCTTTGTGCTTAAACAAACACTATTATTACAACAATAATCTTTTACTGCACTTATTTAATTTATATTGAACAAGAAATGAACACCCCAACGAAAAAGAGAGCTCAAAAGTATGGAAACAAAAGTAATTTACATCCCAAACACGAATTGCGTTTGATATAATGATAACCAAAGTTTATTACAATATTAGTATTTTGTACTGTATCCTTTTGCTGCAATGACCGCAGCACATCGACTTTGCATAGAGTCTACAAGCTTGGTGCAAAGGTCTGTAGGAATGGCCTTCCAGGCACGCTCAATTTTTTCCATTAGTTGATCCAAATTTGAACATTTTGTTTTCCTTATGCTACGATCAACCTCTTTCCACAAATTTTCAATCGGGTTTAAATCCGGCGATTGAGCTGGCCACTTCGTAACTTCAATCTTCTCATCTTTAAACCATTGCTGCAAAAGTTTGGAGCAGTGTTTGGGATCGTTGTCCTGTTGAAAGCAAAATTTTAAAGGCATGTTCCAATTAGCAAAAGGCTTCATGTAAATGTCCTTTGATGAAGGACACAAATCGATCCATAATCCCATTGATTCGAACAATAGGGCTAGTTCCTAAACGTAAAAAACAACCCCAAACCATTACTCCTCCTCCATGTTTCACAGTTGGTATTGGGTAGCGTGAATCAAAACTTTTGCCAGGAGGCCGTCGAACATACATCAGACCATAAGAACTGAATAATTTGAATCGTGATTCATCACTCTAAAGAATCTTCTGCCATTGAAGAGAAATCAAAGAAATACGATCCTTCGCAAACTCAAATCTTGCTTTTCTATTCTTTGTAGATATAAATGGCTTCTTGACTGCATGTCTTCCATATAAATTAACTTAATTTAAGCGACGTTTTACAGTGCTTGCACTGATGTTAGAGTTCTCAGCTTCGTTTATTTCTTTCGTTATTTCAGTTGCAGGTTTCATTGGGTTGGCAACAGACACTCTTCTAATTTTTCTATCGGTCCTCTCATCAGTGACACGTTTTCTACCTGACTTTGGGGCAACTGCAACAGTTCCTTTATCATTATAACGTTGAATTACATTAGTGACAGTTGATCTGTTCACTTTGAATACATCATCAATGCCAATTAATTTGTTTCCTTCTTTTGACCATTCTGAGATATTTTGTATTAGGCATTTTTTCACATTCACTCATGTCATCCACCAATTGTGATTTGTAACGGTCCCAGTTTATGCAAATTATGCAAATTTGTTTCCATACTTTTGAGCTCTCTTTTTCGTTGGGGTGTTCCATTTTTTGTTCATTTTAAATTAAATAAGTGCAATAAAAGATTATTGTTGTAATAATAGTGTTTGTTTAAGCACAAAGCTTCATTATATTTACAACTATATGTGTGTTTTGTTAAACTAACAACGAATCCATTTCCCCGTTATGTTGCCATACTTTTGAAGGCCACTGTAAATGCCATCAAAGCTTATGACCAAGGCTCCAACATTGTCATAGTTCAGACGGATGTATCCAAAGCCTTTGACACCGTGGCCCGATCCCAGCTGATTTGTGACCTGCAAGCATTGGGCATTGTCGATCCCATCTGTCTTTATTCAGAGACTACCTTTCCGACCGCTTCAATATGGTAATCCTTCCGTTACTGTGAAATCCGGACATGGAGTGCTGCAAGGCTCGAGCTTGGACCTGTTGCTACTTGCTGCCGCCACTTCATCGCTATTTTTACATACCTTCAATTTAACTATAAAGAGTTAGGTAGACGACAATGTGTTGTACAAATCATTCGAGCCTAAGGACCACGGCATTATTTGTAATCAAATTGTACAAGATATTAATTGGATAGAATCCTGGTATCAAAATCGTGGAATGAAACTGAACAAAGAAAAATCCAAATCACTATTCATTTCAAAGAATTCTTCTCAGATCAACACTATCAAAATCTTCGGTTTTATCTTTGATTCACGCCTCCAGTTTAATAGTCAAACTGATGCTATTATTGTTGGGGGTGGCCGTGGCCTGGTTGTCTCGTCGGTTGGCTTGCCAATCGATGGAGTTCAGCAACTTCAGGCGCGGCCAGCTGCTGGTTGGGTGACGGCCTGGGCTATTTGGGTGAGGGCCACCGTTGGCGGGACAGCTATTTGGGGCTCAGCTGTTGGGGGACTTTGGTCTGACCCATTTGCCGATTGACCATAGCTGGTGTTCCAGCAGTTGGTGACAGCCTCTGGTTCGTTTATCCCCAGCAGCTTTTCCATCATGAAACCCCCCGTGCTTCGGAGGGCACGTTAAGCCGTCGGTCCCGACTGCTACTGTCATCTCGTAGCAGTCGTTATTAATGGGATGGCGCAAAACTCCCTCGTAGGAGTAGGTGCCGCAGATTATCGCTTGCGATAATCTACCCTCTGTACCAGATAAGATAAGATGCTATTATTGTTGCCCTTCACTGGAAGTGCCATTTGAAGAGACGACTCCGCTCATTTCAAATGGCATTTGAGCTGCGTCAAGTACTCCTCTCACATGTGAGCTCTGCACTATATTACAATTCTTTAATCTGGGCCTGCACACATCAAGAATAAACTTATGCCGCATAAAAGTTGCATACAAGCAGCTTATTCGCACTGCTTTTAAATTAAACAGTACTACGTCCATTATGAGTTACTAACTATACCGAGTACACGCCGTATAGACCTTGTCAATGAACTGATTAACGCTCCGTGTTTACCCGAAGATCCTGCTGCCTTTATCAGAGATTGGTTCAATAATAGCTTTTACTACCGACCAACACGATAATTAAAAATTGAAATTCCCTATATAGTCTCCACGTTTCTCTCAAAGCATTTCCCTTATACTGCCATTACACTCTGGAAGAACCTGCCTTTGGAAATTCGCCGACAAATTCCACCTGATAACAATATTAGTTAGCTCGAATGTTCGATCTCTCATTAGCAAGTATTATTTATCTATACAACTAGATACCTGACTGACTCTATTTAGTTTGCCTGTTTTTTTCAATGTATGTTACCTGTATTAACTTCTTGCTCATTCTTATACAGAAAGGTAGGTCAAGAATGAAATACCATGTACAGTTTGTAGCGGGGAACAAAATTTTTCCTATGAACATGGGTCCGAATTTGAACGATAACTGAGATATGAACAGAAATAAAAATGGCGTCACCAAGATCAACAAGTTAAAAATTCAGGTTCTCTACCACCTAGGAGAGTGAAGTTTGGAGGAAGAACAGGGTACATAAAAACTGTGTAATCCGTTAAAATTTGATCGAATTCCAACAAACTGTTTCTGAGTTACTCATTCAACATCATAAGACGTGTTCACTTGTGAGTACTAACCAGCACTTGTTACAATTTTGACTGCGTAACTCGTAAACTTCTAGTTGGAATTCGATCAAATTTTAATACTATACACAGTCTTATGTACCCTGTTATTCCTACAAATTTCATTACTCTAGGCTTTACAGAACCTGAGTTATTAACTTGTTGATCTTGGTGGCGGCATTTTAATATCTGTTCATATCTCAGTTACCGTTAAAATTCGGACCCACGTTCACAGGAAAAATTTTGTTTCCCGCTACAAACTGTACATGGTATTTCATTCTTGACCTACCTTTCTGAATCACCCTGTATAATTATCTTAGCTGACTCTTATACAGGGTGTCTCAAAATTATGTACAATAAATTTAGTGACATATTCTTCAGGTCAAAAGAAGACGAAAATGTTCTATAGCACTTTGTCTGGAAACGATTTGTTTGCGAGTAATCCAATATGATATAGTAGGGAAGCACGGTAGTTAGCGGACGATATTTTAGCAGTTCCAACGTTTCGACCCAACACTAGGTTGAGTGGTTTGTTCCATTTAAACCTACTTTAGGGTTGTTCCATTAGTTATGTACGGTTGTTTCCATTACTGTAGTTTCACTACTGTACATCCACTAGGAATATCAATTTCAAAACGTTTGCGTGCTTTGACATACGCATTACGATTTACGTAAAAAAAAGTCATGTATGGTCTTGCGGACGGAAATGCTGTGGACATGCACCTAATGTATGGTCTTGCGGACGGAAATGCTGTGGAAGCAAGAAGACTCTACCAAGAACGCTTTCTGAATAGACGTTTGCCAAATAACCGAACATTTGTATCTGTCGACAGACATTTGAGGGAGCGTGGTTCCTTTGGCCGTCAAACAGGACAAGGGCGGCCTGTAGCACATTCTCCGGATGAGGAGGATGTGATAATTGATATCATACATGATGAACCACAGACAAGCACCCGTCGTATTTCTTCCATGGTACACATTCCGCACTCATCTGTTTGGCGCATTCTTCACCGTCAGCTTTTGCATCCATACCACCTGCAACTGGTTCAGGCACTGAACCCAACGGACTATCCACACCGACAACGATTTTGCCAATGGATACAACGTCGTCATGCTGCAGACCCTAGTTGTCTCAGCCAGATACTTTTCACGGACGAAGCAACCTTCACCCGGACAGGAATCGTAAATTCTCACAACCAGCACCATTGGGCAGATGCTAACCCGCATGTTACCAGAACTCGAGCGCATCAAGAGCGTTTCTCCGTGAACACTTGGTGTGGAATTGTCGGAAATAACTAAATTGGCCCTTATGTGTTGCCGCCACGATTGACTGGGCGAACGTATCTTTTGTTTCTGCAGAATGCATTGCCAGAATTACTGGAAGATGTTCCTCTTTTGATAAGATCTAACATGTGGTTCATGCATGATGGCGCTCCAGCACATTTCAGCCATGTTGTGCGAGCACACCTTAATGCTGCATACACGAATCGGTGGATAGGTCGAGGTGGACCGGAAGCCTGGCCTGCAAGATCACCCGACCTTAATCCCTTGGACTTTTTTCTGTGGGGTCATGTGAAAACGATCGTGTACAGCACAGAAGTTCCTAACATTATGGATCTGCGACAACGAATTGAAAATGCATGCCAAACCGTTCGTAATGCTGGCGACGAACTCTTCCATGACATCAGACGGTCGCTCATGCAACGAGCCGAAGCGTGCGTGCGAGCTGGTGGCGGGCACTTTGAACAATTCCTGTAATTTGGAGCCACGGGTTTAGTTGGCTGTATCGCGTAAATAAATCGTTTCCAGACAAAGTGCTATAGAACATTTTCGTCTAATTTTGACCTGAAGAATATGTCACTAAATTTATTGTACATAATTTTGAAACGCCCTATATATATAACAGTCTTTTCCAAATTTACAACATCCTCTTGGAATGTTTTTCTTAAATAAATAAATAAATAAATTAAAATATAAATAAATGGTCGTTCTCAATATCGGCCTTATTAGCAGAAAGTTTATTCAAATTAGAAAGTCAACATACAAGGAATGGAATGGATTAATCCATTCATTACATTATGTTTAGTGAAAAGCTTTCACGAAAAATCATGGCTTTAACAATAAAGAACGCGCACTGTTGGTAAAGTTGTTTTACCAGAACGATAGCAGTATCCAGCTGTATTGTAAGCATATCGTCATCTAAAAGAATTGCGAAAAGGGCCCATGTCAGATACTGTATTAACAGACGAAGTTGTTGAGGACGTGCATGTTGCAATGGTGGACAGAACTTCCTCTTCTCAACATTCTGCAACAGATACTCGAGCAATAGCACGCGTATTGACCATCCCACGGTTCAAGGTACGAAAGGTCTTGCAGTCCATAAAAGATTCATCTGGCACAACAGCTAAAAGCTGAAGATTCCTCTCAATGTGCTGACTTTCTTATCTCTTTCTGGCGAGGATGACTGTTGATGACCTGTGGCCACGGAACATTCTATGGTCAGAGAAAGCACATTAACTAGAAGGAGTGGTGAACACGGAGAACTGCCGCATATGGGGTGCCTCGCTATTCCATGTCGTGCATGCAAAGCCATTGCATTCTGAATACGTGACTGCATGGTGTGGATTCACCGCTGATTTTATTCTAGGCCCCTTTTTCTTTGAGGAACTGACACAACGAGGTCCTGTAAGGTGTTCTGTGACAAGTGCAAAGTTTTCTGAACTTCTTGCAAACATGTGATTCATGCCTTGTGAGAACGACAATGCTTGGAAACCATCGTTTTCATGCAAGATGGAGCACCTCCTTATATTAGTTGACAAGTGATAGAATTGCTTTGTGCCAACTTTGAAGATGATCGTGTGATTTCTAGAAGTTATCCAGATTGTGGTCTTCACGTTCTCTGGATTTGAACCTCTGCGATATTTGGCTCTGGTGATATTTGAAAGATCGGATCTATGAACAAAGTGTAGGGACTGTGCCTAGGCTGAAAACAGCATTAGAAGACATGTCTCAGACATTCCCAGGAAAAAGCTTATGCGCCAATTGATCATGCTGTGCTACGCTTCCAACATGTCAGTGAGGCAAGAGTTGGACATATTGAATGTATGCTGTAATCAAATAAAAAACTTGCCTGCTTGTTTAAAACAATAAAACTAGTTTTAAAGTCTCCAGTTGTCATTCCGCAGTGTCACATTTTCACATGGTGGTGAAAATTTGCACTAATTTTAACTACCCAGCTGTATATTTCAGGGGCTACTCTCCCTTCATCAATGATTGATTAAAAATCGGAAAACACAGATATATTAAGCAAACGATAACCAATTAAAACAATTACAAGTGAAAGAAAGCAAGCTTTCAGGTCAAAATGACATCAAACACCCCAAGGCAGGCGGAGGTGCATTCCGGTGACAAGAGCTAACCTTACTCCGCTTAATGGAGCCAAGAGTCATTACTTGATAGATACTAGACAGAGGTAGCCAGTCCGCCATTGGCATAAGACCATCATTGCTGTTTAATAGCTGATTGGTTGCCTTGTTTCTTAAAATTTTCTGAAGATTCTAAACAATAATAATAATAATAATAAGAATAATAATAATAATAATAATAATATAATTTTAAAATCTTCAGAGATTGTAAGAAACAAGGCAACCAATCAGCTATTAAAGAGCGATGATGGTTCAATGCTAGTGGCGGATTGGCTACATCTCTCCAGTTTCTTTATCAAGGGAGCACAGCCCCCAAAACGTACATCTGTGTCATTAAAATATCTTATTGTGGAATTGTAGTTTCGTGTTGTTTACTGATAATGATGTCCACAGTTCTTGGAGTATATCGTTCGAAATGATCATCATATTACAAAATAATTAAATAAAATTATTGAATTTTTTTTCAGGTTAATTATTACTAATTAGAAGTGAATATGCATGAATATATGGGTCATTCCACCATAATGGGATCAAAACATGCATACACAAGAATAATTAAGATTTATTACACGTTTTGGCCTTCCATAAACAATTCCAAACCTAACTTAAGATTAACTGGTCCTATGTCTTAAAAAAAAACAACCTTGTTTAACCATGTTTTAAGAAGCGTATATACTTTTTTTTATTTTTTATTTGATGCAGCCCTCTACTGATTATAGTTATATTGTTTGTAACGTTTTGCACTGCTGGAGCTAATTAACATTTTTATTTTACGTAATAGTTTTAAATAAAAAAATTTTTTGATGCCATCCGATTCCTAATATTCCATTTATTTCGTTTTTAACATGGAAAACCCTAATAAGTTTTTTTAACTAGAGTTATTTTTCATCTCTGTTACAGTTATTACAGTTATTTATTACAGTTAATTTGGAAGTAATGTTAAAAAGTCAACTGTTATTCAAGATCAAAAGTACAGAAATGAAGCGTTTTATTATTTTTAAATAACGACATCTTTATATGTGATGACTAAAAAGTTCTGACAAAGTTAGTATGTTTAAAAACGTACCTTTATGGATTTATTAGGAAAAGGGAAGATTAAACTGAAAAGTAGGGTTAATTGATGTCAATACTGTTATGTTTATGAGTAAGTTTACCACTATAATGGGGAATGGTTTGTTGTGAAAGAAATTTGGGTGGTTTTTGATTTGGAGTAGGAATACGTTTTGTTTACTTGTTCGGCCTAACATGCACAAAACGCGTTTTATAACAGAGTACTTCCACCCTGTTACTATCAACCCTGTTACTATGTAATGAGTAACAGGGTGGACTCATAGGTAACAGAGATGGCTTTATTCATATAGCAGCCACTTTGCCAGCCCATCAGCTCAATAAGCTATCGTCACAGCTGCCTAAAACTGAACACAGGATGCTTATATAACAGTGAATGGAATTGTCTAAAACACCATCCTTACAGTAAGCCTATGCATAGGAATAGACTGCATGGGACCAACTTGACCACCCACCTCGCGTCCAGTGACTACCACCTATTCTGGTATCTAAAGGAGTTCATTGGCAGCAGGAGAACCATCGAATTAGTCGCTTATACAGGGTGTATCAGGTTCGATGGTCATAAAGTACCTAGTGTGATTCTTTGCATGATTAAAAACTTAAAATTCTTTATCGAAAATGTCGAAAACTCAAAATTTAAATTGCGTCGTTATGTCATTTATGTTCATTAAATTCAAAGGGGCGATTACAATTAAATCGGCGGCAATTGGTGAGATTAAATGACGTTTTTGACAGGTTTTCAGCAAACTTCGGGTGATGTGTAGACCCTTAACATTTGAGTTTTGAACATTTTGCATAAGGAACTTTAAGTTTGTAATCATGTAAACGATCACGCTAGGTACTTTATGACCATCGAACCTGATACAGCCTGTATAATGAGATAGGCGTGGCCAATATTAACCAATCAGCATGCAATATTCTTGTCACGTGACCCCATACCCCCTCGTACGTCAAGCTGACGTAACGGGCGACCATTTTCTGGTCACGTGATGGGTTTTTCCTGTGACGTCACATCAGCAATGCTTATTTGTAACTTTTTATTTTTCTTTTTAATTTTCATTCTTAATTTTTTACCTGCCATTTTTTCTATTTCACGTGTGTTGCCATTTCGGGTGTGGTCTTTGTTTTTGGTAGTGGACCTTGTTTTGGTGTTGGTCCTTGCTATGGGTGGTGGTTTAACATGTTTTTACCTAATTACTAATTATCTTTTATTTCTAGCACAACCAAATTTTTTTTCGAAGTTACTTTACACTCTCTTCTAATTAACTACTTCTGTTTCAAAGCGCTCAGTCTGTTTTTTAATTTTCAATAAATTTTTAAAAATTTTATTGCATTGTCTCGTTTGACTGGATGTTTGCTTGTTCCCACAACCTGATGAAGTGTTTGACACGTGAATGAAATCACATACACATGCTTATAGATACAGCTCGCTCACACAGCCTAAGAAATGTGCGAATTCACTAGCTTTTTACCTGATTTTCATGGTTGTCTCTTGGATATTTGTTTTTTTTTTTTTTCGTTTTTGCCTCTCACCCTGTTTGCCTATGTTCACATGAATGGTTGCTTGTTTCTCTCAGTTTGAACTTGGCTGAAATGTTGAAATAAAAATACAAATTTCACACTTTTCAATGTTGGTGTGGTATACTTTACTGTCTCTTTACTAATTTGCACAGCCTTTCCACACAAATAGTTTTTGTTCTCTCTTATACAGAATACAACTTTTTTCTGTTCACTTAAGGTATTAGGTTACGAGCCAGATATATTTTACACGGTTTGCGCTCTTAATAATGCAAAAGGTAGTGGTCAATGTAAGGCTGTGGGTTCACATCTGCTGAATTAGCAACGATCGCTGCCAGTCAACATGTATAGTCTTTCTCAAAGTTGATTTACAGCTTGAATTACAATGTTGGATTGATTTACAGCTTGAATTTTATAGTTTTCACTTATTGAAGGTTGTACGCTGTCTGTACATTCGTTTTACTGGGTTCTACAATTCACGACACGGTGACGTTCGCGAAAGCCAGCATCGTGACTCCGCGTGGCCGCTCACGACCACATTGTTTCGCGGGCATGCTTTCTCAGAGTCGAGTGATTGCTAGCTTGTTTTTCTACCTACTTGTCATTGATTATTCCTTTTTAAAGGTTTGTCACAGACTGTATGTTCGTTTCACAGTCCTTTATGCTGTGGTACAATGCATCAGGTATCTCGCCGTTGTGTGTTCAAGCGATGGTGATTGTTGCTACTCCTCTTTCGCGGGCCATCACTGTTCCATGCGTTCGCTCATGGTCGCATAGTTCACGCTTTTGTGTTTGCTAAAAAGCTTTGTGTCTTCCATTCAAGGCTACATCAGATTAGTATTTCTGTACTCTATTGGGGTCGCGCAGCTCTTTCATCGATTTTTCCTTAAGTAAATTCTTTCCTGTTAACAAATTAGCACGCATTTGATTTCGGGGTGATCAGTCGAGGCCTAGCACGCGTGCACAGCGTGAACATCGTCGCCCGCAACGACGATCGGCGTTCAAGCTAATCCAAGCTAAAAATCTACGTGTCTTCCAGCCCGGGGTATATGAAATACGTTCGTTTGTATTGCATTGGTGTTCATCCATTTGTTTCAACAATTTTTCACCTAATTAGTTTCTGTCGTATTGACAAAAGCATACGTACTTGTTATCACACAGTCCTTGCGAGGCTTAGCGCGTCTGAGCTGTTAACAGCATCGCCTACCACTACGATTGGTGTTCAAGCTAATCCAAACTAAGAAAAAAACACCTTCGTGTCTTCCAGCCCAGGGAATATAAAATACGTTTTTTTGTGTTGCATAAGTTTTCACCCCTTAGTTTCACTGATTTTTTCACCTAATTAAAGTCTTTTCTATTTACAGATATAAAAATATGACAAACAAACAGACTCACGCGTGCAAAAACGATAGAATGATAAACAGTAAATTGGTGTTAAACAGCTCGAAAAATCTGGTTAAACAAACTTCTCAATCGAAAGAGTACCAAGATCCAATACGAACGTGCTTGCAACCTAACTGGATAGAGGTCACCGACAGATAAGACTCACTATTATCTGACTACTGTTGCTATCATTACATTATCACCTGTTATTACACACTTACAGGTATTGGACATTGAAACTGAAACACCTGGTAGAAATCCAAAATCTTTATTTAATAAGGTGTCGGGGCACTGTGGGCAGACAGCACAGCAGCAACACGTCTTGGGAAGGATCGATAGAGGTCCTGCACAGTTTGCAGAGGAATTTGCAGCCATTCCTCTTGAAGCACAGTTGCAAGTTCAGCACGTGTACGCGGAGGGGGGAAATGTTTCCTCACTCGATCCTCTAAGATACCCCACACAGGCTCGATAATGTTGAGATCAAACCACTCTGCGACAATTTTTGCAGTATGAATGGGGCAGTTATCATCCTGGAACACTGCACCACCGTCTGGGAAGAGTGTTTGAACCATAGGGTGTAAATGGTCCTCCAAAATGGTCTTATAGTCCTTGGCAGCGATACGTCCCCCGAGAACAATTAGTGGACCCAATGTGTACCATGATATTGCACCCCAAACCATTACTGATACACCTCCGTGTTTGACTGTGGGTGCCATGCAGTCTGGGTTGTAGGCATCAGAGGGGCTCCTCCTCCAGACGAATACCCTCCCTGTTGTTTGGAAGACAGTGTAGCTGGACTCATCCGAGAATATGACGCGTTTGAGGTCATCCAACGTCCAGGTTTTATGCGTCCGGTACCACTGAACCCGCTTGGAGGCATTTGTACTACTGATGAAAGGCTTCGGTATAGCAACCCTGCCATGGATGTTGGATTTATGCAGGTAACGACGAATTGTCTTCGTGCACACAGGTTCCTGGAGGTGTGTATTCATTTCTGCGGTGATTTCTGCTGCGGTGGTTTTCCGCTTTCGTGCAACAATCCTGGTCAATGTCCTGACGTCTCTTTCCAACAACTTCCGTTTTCCCCTGCAGTTGCTCCTCCTGCACGTGGTTCGTCCTTCCTGTTCATATGCACACACCACCCTGGATACTGTAGCACGTGAGACATCACAAAGTGTGGCAGTTTTGGACACAGATGCATCTGCTAGACGCGCCCCAACAATCTGCCCTCTTTTGAAGTCGGATATGTCTCCCATTATAGCGCTCTGCACAGACAATTTGAAGCTTACTATCGAACTTTTCTACTGGAGTGACTACCAAGAACTCTGACATGTGATTCATTGATATGCATACGATTAATTACCTAGCAGAAGGTTCTATTCAGCCCTGGGGGTATCCAGTGCTATTTGCGAAGGTGTTTCAGTTTCAATGTCCAATACCTGTAAGTGCGTCTGATGGACCATGGAAGTTTACCTAAAGGCGACATTGAGCGGACCTAAGCACTGGCTGTTGAACTAACCTTCAGAGTACACAGCTGGTTGCTGGCTTTGTTTCAGATGGCTCACTATTTGCTTGCCTCACCTGGGGTATGTAGTAATTAGGGAGAATGTGTAACTCACTGAGCATGCCAGTTATACATTCGTACTACGAACTAATAATACCAAACGAGGAAGGAGAAGACCCCAAACTCACCTAACTTTCAATTACCCCAGCCTTGTCTACTTTACTAAGAAAACCACCCAAATAACCCCAAAAATAGAAAAAAGTAATGATGCCTACATTACAAAGAACAATATTGCATAATGCAGCACAGTAAAATGGTAACTTAGTAATAATTTTAGTAATGCCTTAAAGTGAAATTGTCACTTATACATTTTTTATGCAATGTAGATTAACACAGAAAATTTAACATCTGCGTGAGATTAAATACAGTAAGAGAAAAGTTTTAATTTTTTTAGAATGTCAGTTAAAATTATAGTGAATAAATAGCATTCAGTAGAAATAGTAACTAATAATAAAAAAACCTGTAAAGTTTTCATCATCATTATTTGTATTATTTTTATAAGAAATCAACGCAAAAGTAGAAAACAGGGATATGGAAATGTGGAGATAAATTTACCAACATTATGAGTGCTGGCATGAACTAAGAAATGAAGAAGGTACAGCACATATGATGCTGTTGTATTAAATTTGAAAAATTACATTTTGCACTAGCAAAATGTGAAAGCCACTAAGGTGCTCAAACAAACGTATTTCATGTTGGAAGAGACGAATATTTTTAGCTTCGATTAGCATGAACGTCGATCACAGCAGCTGTCGAGGATGTTCACTTCGCGGACGCGCTAGGCCTTACTCGCCCTGTGTGATAAGAATAACGTACACTTTTGTAAATAGGAAAGACTTTAATTAGGTGAAAAATCAGTAAAACTAAAGAGTGAAAAATATGCAACACAAAAACGTATTTCATAATCCCTAGGCTGGAAGACACGAAGGTTTGTTTTTTTTCTTTAGCTTGGATTAGCTTGAACACCGATCGTAGTGGTGGGCGACGCTGTTCACAGCTTAGACGCGCTAAGCCTCGCAAGGACTGTGTGATAACAAGTACGTACGCTTTTGTCAATATGACAGACACTATTTAGGTGGAAAATCGGTGAAACAAATGGGTAAACACCAATGCAACACAAACAAACGTATTTCATATAACCCGGCCTGGAAGACACTTAGATTTTTAGCTTAGATTAGCTTGAACACCGATCATCGTTGCGGGCGAAGCTGTTCACGCTGTGCAAGTGCGCTAGGCCTTGACCAATCACCCCAAAACCAACTGCATGATAATTTTTTAACAGGAGAGAATTTAATTAGACAAAAAGATATGTATTTGCGTCTACTTCATTGCCGAGTTGCGCTCGTATTCTTCAGTAAATTACTAGCTTTCGAAGAAGAAAATTGCAAGGAAGAATTAAACCTGATTAAATATAGTAACACTTTTTCAAACGAAGACAACCTTACTCACAAGTCGGCATTTGAAATTTTTAATTGTAG
Organism: Rhysida immarginata; assembly: GCA_023313115.1. Classification (NCBI taxonomy): domain Eukaryota; kingdom Metazoa; phylum Arthropoda; class Chilopoda; order Scolopendromorpha; family Scolopendridae; genus Rhysida; species Rhysida immarginata. Next base: position 1,008,860 of record JAHWFO010042073.1, on the reverse strand, counting down.
CCGCTTATGTGTGAAGGGGTGCCTCCATAATAAATCACAATTCCGAATTTCGTGGAAAATAATCAGCTCGAAGAAAGCTGGCTTATAACATTTCTCATATTAATTTCCATAATTAACTTTTATAGCCCTCCAAAACAGGCTATATGCATTATGGGAGCAATAAAATTGTTTGACTTAGAATATTTTAATCATCATAATCGTTACAAATTGTGCATTTGTACAAAAATCCCCGCCTGGAAGTTATTGTCCGCCGTCTTGGATTTCATGAAAAAATTGCCGGCATGTGGATTACCAACTTGCAGAGGGACCACTGTACTTAGTTTTGGAAACATTACAGTTGATGATTTTGGTAATAACTTCTACTTATTGTATTCCAGGGTTATTGTGTCTCGTCCTTCTCTCAATATGTAGCCGTTCATTGATTTTGGTAATGTAAGTTACATGATACATGTGTCTGCTTTATGTTAAATGATATATAACATTGTTATTATATCTATAACCGTTTGCAAGATTCTTATTAAGAGCACTTCAATGTAATGGATTTAATATAATGGACATAATCCATGTCTGATATTTTAAAATTTCAAAATATTTTATTGATGAAATGACAACAAGCTTTCCCCTGGATCTAATTAATTAACCTCTTAATATGCACCTTCCCTTTAGACTATTAAAGAATATCAGCTGAGGTTTATGGAACCAAAATGTATATTAATTGTTGCATTGAAGACATCATTCATCAATTTTTTTTCTCATCTTATTTGGGTTCTTGGGTATTTTAAAAAATTGTAAGAAGTCTATAATCTTAAGAATGAATCACGAGCTATGACTTTTATAATTTTCTTTCTGACTTGTACAGTAAGCAGCAGTGAAGAATTTAGTATTAATTTTCAAAAATTTTCATAATCATATATTAATAATCAATGAAGGATTAATAAATAATTTGTAAATATGTATCAGGTATGGACTTTTCAAGTTATTCAATTACTACGTGTGCTTTGACATATTTAAAAAAATTTTAATGAACAAGAGATACTTGTATGGAATCTTTTAAATTGAATAAGTGAGATCAATTGGAGATTAAGTCACATTTATGGCATATACAGGCAAAAAACAACAACAAAAAAACAGGAATTTAATTTGCACTATTCTCGATACATATTCTTATACATTAAATTTTAACACAATGCAAAGAATACTATGTTATTCATTCTACGTAACTCCAATTAATATTAATAAAAATAATTAAACATTATTAATATGTGTATTTTGTCTGAATTCAGTTTCAAAACTTTTAAAACATCTTTCTCAAAATGTTACTCATGTCCAACATCATGAGTTTATGTAGTATTAAATGACATCATGAAATAAAGATATGTTAATGAAAACTGTTATACTAAATGAAAGACTATGTCATTCAATGAGAAAAATCCATATTTTAATAAAAATTTATAAAATCATGAAACATTATTAATTAACAGGTTAATAAATATCTTATTGTTATTTTAAAAAAAATAAATATCTTGACAAAGCCGGAATAAATGGCGAAACTAGTTGGAACTCCTGATGTCCCTCTGTTATACTGTAAAGCCACCACCTGTTTAGTTAATAGGAACAATATTATGATCCATCCTTCCACCGATATTATTGTTATTTATCTATCTTTGTACTATATATATAAAGAAGGATGTTTGTGGGTCAGTTTGTTTGTTTGTAGCTTGTGGGTTTGTTTGTTTCCTATGCAAATCTACAGTTTTATTCCGATCTTCATGAAATTTTGCATACCTGACCTTCAAAGCATGAGGAAGGTCACTGTCTACCTCAGATTTCAGAAATATAACAATTATTGATAAAAAATCGATATTCATGGACTTATTAATGAGAAATATTTCATGACAAACAATGCAAGGCAAAGTTTGTGCAACAATAGGTATCAACAACAGTATAAACACGCAATGCACAAACACTCTGCACAGACCAACAATATATAACTCATGACCAAAAATGCAAGGAAAAATTTGTGCAACAGTAGGTATCAACAATGGTATAAACACGCAATTCACCAATAACAATGAGCACAAAATGATGATGCAATGATAGAAAGTTCATTTAAAAGAATTATAACAATGAACATAAAATGATGATGCAATGACAGAAAGTTATTTTCAAAGAATTATAACAATGAACATAAAATGATGATGCAATGATAGAACATTCGTTTCCAAGAATTAGTAACAATGAACAGGAAATGGAATTAGTAGACGATATAGATAGGGCAGTCTCTCTCGATGAGGCAAAGGAGATACACGTGTCTTCCTTCAGCCCCCTAACAAGCATTCAGACAATTGGAAAAAGTGTGTATATGTTTCTTTCTGTGTGGGTGTTTGGGTTTGGCACGTTTTAGCAGTGCAGTGCATAACTTATTGCAGTTTATTTCCAAAAAACACATCAGTTTATTTAACTTCTTGAGAATATTCTGTTTACCTACTGTGTAATTATTCCGGGCAATGCTAGGTCCTCTGCTAATTTATCTAAATATATATAAAGAAGGATGTTTGTTTGTTTGTTTGTTTGTGGGTTTGTTTGTTTGTTTTTTATACAAATCTACAGTTTTATTGCGATCTTGATAAAATTTCGCATACATGACCTTCAAAGCATGAGGAAGGTCACTGTGTACCTCAGATTTCGAAAACATAATAATTATTGATAAAAAACCATATTCATGGTTATGGCAGGGCATATTAATGGAAAATATCTCATGACTAACACTGCAAGACAAAGTTTTTGCAACTATAAGTATCAACAATGGTATTAACACGCAATTCACAAACACTCTGCACGGACCAACAATATATATCTCATGACCAACAATGCAAATAAAAGTTTGTGCAACAATAGGTATCAACAATGGTGTCAACGTGCAATGCACCAACACTATGCAAGGATCAACAATATATGTCTCATGACCAACAATGCAAGGCAAAGTTTCTGCAATATAGAATTCAATGCATAGAATTCTTAGTACATAACAATTTCTTGGCAATCTTTAAAAATGATCAGTAACTGGAGATAATGAGTTAGCAGACTATTGAGAAAGAGTGAAAAACGATAGAGGAAGCACTCCTTTAGCTCCGTGCTGTATTGAGCAAATGGTAAACAACTAGAAGTCATCCTTGGAGAGGTCCATCCATTGACGGCTTTAAAAAAATTTTTTTTCCGTAAATCAAGTCCAGGTATAGAATGGATTTTTTCAGAATGGATTTTTAGAATGGATTTTTTTCAGTGAAGAGGTAAATTCCTGTCTTTCGGATTTAACTGAGAATGGATAGTTTCTTCGCTACATATTGTAGTGATTGAGTTATTATTTAACCAAGTTGGAGGTTTAATTTAGCCTTTTGAGGTTGCTCTGTTTACCTACAAGCGTAATTATTTTTATATAAATAAATATCTTTATTTTTTCATGAAACATTATTAACAAGTTAATAAATCAATCTTTCTATATATAAAAAGAAGGATGTTTGTTTGTGGGTTTGTTAGGTTTGTTAGGTTAGGTTATAAAAAAAAATATTTAAAAAAAAGATTTTTTTTTAATATTTCAAAATTTATTCCAAAAAAGAAAATTTTCGAGCCAGGCCAGGGTTATTACCTAGCTTATATGGTAGCACAACAGATCCAAACATTCCATACAAATATATTTTGACTATATTCTGTGGGAATGTGTATATTTTGAAAACTGAGATGCTGGTGATGTGTTTCCAAGAATTATTGATAATGAGCAGAAAGTGATGATGCAGTGACAGAACATTAATATGGCTGCATCTATTGATGAAGCAAAGGAGTCACGCGCGTCTCCCTTGAGCTCCCTATCAAATGTTCAGACGACTGGCAAAAATTTATATGTCTGAAAAGGAAACAGAAAGAACGAGTATTGATCAGAGAAACTCTGCAACTAAAACAGAAAGGGCAATAAGGGCATTTGAAGCATCTGAACAATGGGAGTTTCAAATAGAGCATAAGAGTATAAGAGCTTCAAGGCAAGTAAAACTTGAGTCTAAAGTATCTGGTGATGCTCCGCAGTGGTGAGGCAAGTTAAGAAGTGTTTAGATAAAGTCCCAGTATATCACTTAGAATTCCTGTTTTTCGTATTTTTCGTAGAGAGAATAGTCCCTATGCTCTGTGTTGTATTGATTGAGTTATTATTCAACCAATTGGGAGTTAGAATTTAATATTTTGAGATAGTTCTGTTTACCTGCAAGTGTAATTATCCCGGGCAACGCCGGGTTCCTCTGCTAGTCTATATATATATAAAGAATGAAGTTCGTTTCTGAGTTTGTTTGTTTGTTTGTGGGTTTGTTTGTTTGTTTCTTATACAAATCTACAGTTTTATTCCGATCTTCATGAAAATTTGCATACTTATTTCGAAAGGTCACTGTCCACCTTATATTTCGAAAAATAATAATTATTGATTGAAAATCGATATTAATGGTTATAGCAAGGCATATTAATGAGAAATATGTCATGACCGACAATATAAGGCAAAGTTTGTGCAACAGTACTTATCAACAATGGTATCAACACGCAATTCAAAAACACTCTGCACGGACCAACAATATATGCCTCATGGCCAACAATAGGTATCGAGTTCTTAGTACTTAACAATTTCTTGAAAATGTTTAAAAACGATCAGTAACTGGTGATAAAGGAGAGTTAGCAGACTATTGAGAATGAGTTGAAAGACAACAGAGGAAGCATTCCTATAGCTCCGAGCTGTATTGAGCAAATGGTAAGGAAGTAAATAGAAAAATCGGCGACCGCTAGACTACACAAAGTGATGAATGGCCAAGTTTTGCTTCAAGACATCGAGAGAAGAGCGGGAATTGCAACAACATGAAGTGTACATCTAAAGTGAGATTACGTGAGTAAAGAAATTATTTAGACTAGCAGTGTCATCCTTGGAGAGGTCCATCCATTGTGAGCTTTAAAAAAAAAAAATTCGAATTCTAAACGTTTTCATGCGTTTATTTTTAAGATATTGCAAAATTTAACCCCCCCCCAAAAAAAAAATTCCCACCCACGCTGGGGTTATCACCTAACTTATTTAGTAGCACATAAGATCCAAACATTTCATAAAAATACATTCTTACTATATTCTGTGGGAATGTGTATATTTTTGTAATTGAGATGCTGATAATGCGATGATTGAACGTTCGTTTTCAAGAATTATTAATAATGAGCATAAAATGATGATGCAGTGTCAGAACATTAATAAGGCAGTGTCTATTGATGAGGCAAAGGAGTCTCGCGTTTCTCCTTTGAGCTCCCTATCAAACGTTCAGACAACTGGCAAAAATTTGTGTGTCTGGATAGGAAAGAGAAAGAATGTGTATTGATCTGAGAAACTCTGCAATTAAAACAGAAAAAGCTATACTGGAATTTGAAACATCTGAACAACGGGAGTTTCGAACAGACCTGCTACGTCAAAGGTAAGAAAAACTTGAGTCTAAAATATCTGGTGATGCTCCGTAGTGGTGAGGCAAGTCAAGAAGAGTTTAGATGCCCCGGCATATTACCGGGATTTCCTATTTTTCGTATTTTTCGTAGAATGGAGAGCCCCATTGCTCAGTAATGTCTTAATTGAGTTATTATTTAACCAATTGGCAGTTATAATTTAATTTTCTGAGATTGGTCTGTTTACCGAGAAGTGAAATTATCCCAGGCAACGCCGGTTACCTCTGAAGAGTGGGAATTGTAGCAACATCAAGTGTACATCTAAAGTAAGATTACATTAGTAAGAAATTATTTAGACTAGCAGTGGCATCCTTGGAGAGGTCCATCCATTGTGAGCCTTTAAAAATTTTATTTTCGAATTTCCATTACGAAGTTTTACTATATTAATACTAAGCATGTTTGTGTTTATTTTTAAGATATTACAAAATTTAATCCATTGTCTTTTTGCTGTGTGTTAGATTGATTGATTTATCCAACGGAATAAGCTAAATGTTCCCACAGATTTGCCTATTTACTATAATTCACACTTATTACTAGCCACGAATACTTTTAAATACTTAGGAATCCATTTGACGCATGATCTTACCTGGGACTTACATACTAATATTCTTTTAACCAAACTTAATAAAAGACAAGGAATGATATCTCATCTCCGCTTTCTTCCCTCCTATATACTAATACTTCTTTATAACTCATTAATACACTCGGCCCTCTGCTACGGAGTCCAATTTTGGGGATCCGCTACGAACTCCAATCTCTTACGCCTTTATCGCTTGCAAAAATGGTTTATAAGAACCTTGCTTAACATCCGATTGCCTAACTCTGTTTCCCATTATTTCGAACTCCTGGGCATTCCAACCATCTATCAAATTTATATTATTCAACTTTGCCTATTCGTTTACAAAATTATTAACCTTCAATTAATTCTTTCTACTCCTTTTGAAATATGTCATCAACAAAACATTCACTCCTATCCCACCCGATTGTCACACCTGATTAGACTCACTTTTACCAGAAATAATTACCAACGCCGTTGCATCTCCTTTATCGGCATCAAATGGTGGGGCAAAAAAAATAACTATTGATAAAAAATCGATATTCATGGTTATGGAAGGGCATATTAATAAGAAATATTTCACAACCAACAATGCAAGGCAAAGTTTGTGCAACAATAGGTATCAACAATGGTATCAACACGCAATTCACAAACACTCTGCATGGACCAACAATATATATCTCATGACCAATAATGCAAGGAAAAGTTTGTGCAACAATAGGTATCAACAATTGTGTCAACATGCAATGCACCAACAATATACAGTGTGATTCAGTCAATTTCTGACCATTTCAGTACTATGATTTATTGACCCATTAATGTTTACAATTATAGCAGTTCAGTATGATATTTTAGGCAGTTTGGAGTTTTTATTCCCGTGGTAAAGTCTTGATGATATGCTCAATGTGGCCACCACGAATGTTTTGAACTGCTCGCAGCCGAATGGTGAAGTTGTTTATAAGTCTATCCAGGATTTCTGCATCCACAAGGGTGCAGCAGTCGATGATGCTTTGTCGCAGCTGGTCTAGGGTTCTTGGTGCTGTAGTGAACACACTGTCTTTAAGGAACCCCCAGAGATAAAAATCACATGGGTTTAGGTCAGTACTCGTAGGGGGCCAAAGAAAGCCACCCCCGAATCGATCTGGAAACCTGTTTGAAATGACACGATTTCTGAATTTCTGATTGAGAAAGTCTAGCACTTCATTAGTGGTGTGAGGCCTAGCCCCATCCTGTTGAAACCATTGATGTCGAAGCAGTATACGTCTCCTTCGCAGCTCGGGGATGAAAAAGGTTTCCAACATGATAAGGTAAGCTTCTGACGTTACGGTGCCCTCAATAAAGAAGGGACTAATGATGCCTCTTTTGGAAATCGCGCACCAAGCCATAACCTTTCGTGGATGAAGATGTGACTTATGGATCTCATGAGGGTGCTGGAAACCCCAAAAACGAACGTTGTGTTTATTAAAGTCACCTGACAGATGGAAGAAGGCCTCATCTGACACCCACAAGTTGTCCACAATGTCGTGATTTCTGCCCACAATGGCACCCATTTCTGCTCCAAACTACATCGCAAATTGTTGTCGCTTCTGTCTTCCAGTGTCTGTTAACTCCTGATAAATATGAGTCTTATACGGGAACAGGTGTAAATCCTTTCTCAAAATTCGCCACGTCGTGGTATACGACAGCCCTTCTTCAATGGATAGGCAGCAAACAGATTTTTTGGTAGGGGAATCGACCAACCTTGTGTGAACATTTTCGACAACTTCGGCCGTTCGAACACGAGCTTCGCTCCCGCCTTTTTTCTTGCCTTTAACACATCCACTGGCACGAAATTGCTTGACAAAATTCATGATTGGTTGCCTGCCTGGTGCATCTCGACAGTTATACTAATTCCGGAACTTTCTTTGTACGGTTACGGGTGATTTTGTCTCGAAATACCATTCGACAACCTTGCATTTCTGCTCTGTTGATAAAGCGGGCGCGATTTTTCAACAATACGATTTTCCTGCAGCGCCCTTGTAACAATACAAACACCAACTACTTAGAAATTCGATATGGCGCTCAGATTCTTTCAATTGTTTATCCCTAATGCACGTCATTTGAGTAATATAGATAAGGTTCAATTTGTAACAATGCATAGAATTCCTGTTATTCAGGCTTTTCTTAGAAAAGAGAGTTCTTAGTACTTAACAATTTCTTGAAAATATTTAAAAAAATTCAGTAACTGGAGATAATGGACAGATAGCAGACTATTGAGAAAGAGTGGAAAGACGACAGAGGAAGCACTCCTTTAGCTCCATGCTGTATTGAGCAAATGGTAAGCAAGTACATAGAAGAATCGTCTACGGCTAGACTACACAAAGTGATGAATAGCCAAGTTTTGCTTCAAGACATCGAGAGAAGAGTGAAATTGCAACAACATCAAGTGTACATCTAAAGTAAGATTACGTTAGTAAGAAATTAATTAGACTAGCAGAGGCTTCCTTGGAGAGGTCCATCCGTTGTGAACCTTTAAAAGATTTTTTTCTGAATTTTCAAAAAGAATTTTTACTGTATGAATTCTAAGCGTTTATGTTAAAGATATTACAAAATTTAATCAGAAGAAAATGTCTGATTCACGCCAGGGATATCACCTAGCTTATTTGTAGCACATAAGATACAAACATTTCCTAAAAATACAGTTTGACTATATTCTGTGGGAATGTGTATATTTTGGTAACTGAGATGCTGATAATGCGATGATTCAACATTCGTTTCCAAGAATGAGCAAAAAATGATGATGCAGTGACAGAACATTAATAATGCAGCGTTTATTGATGAGGCAAAGGAGTCATGCGTGTTTCCCTTGAGCTCCCTATGAAACGTCCAGACGACTAGCAAAATTTATATGTCTGAAAAGGAAAGAGAAAGAACGAGTATTGGTCAGAGAAACTCTGCAACTAAAACAGAAAAAGCATTACAGGCAATTGAAGCAACTGTACAACCAGAATTTCCAACAGAGCAAGTGGGTATAATAGCTTCTACATCAAGGGTAATAAAAACTTGAGTTTAAAGTATCTGGTGATGCTCCGCAGTGGTGAGGCAAGTGAAGAAGAGTTTAGATAAAGTCTCGGTACATCACCTAGAATTCCCGTTTTTCATATTTTTCATAGACAGGATAGTCCCTTTGCTCTGTGTTGTATTGATTGAGTTATTATTTAATCAATTGGGAGTTATAATTTAATTTTTTGAGATTGTTCTGTTTACCTACATGTGTAATTATCCTAGGGAACGCTGGGAATGCTGGAAGTTTTGCTTCAAGAAATCGAGAGAAGAGTGGGAATTGCAACAACATTAAGTGTTTATCTAAAGTAAGATTACGTGACTAAGAAATTATTTATACTAGCAGTGAAGGAAAAACTTGGGTATAAAGTATCCAGTGATGTTCACCGTGGTGAAGATGGATATCATTTTAATCTGAGGCAGGTCAACAAGAGGTGAAATAAGGTTCCAGTATATCACCTTGAATTTCTGTTTTTCGGATTTTTCTTAGATTGCATCGTCCCTTTGCCCTGTGTTGTATTGATTGAGCTATTACTTAACCAATTGGGAATAATTTAATTTTTTGAGATTGTTTTGTTTACTTACAAGTGTAATTATCCCGGGCAATGCCGGGTACCTCTGGTAGTAATACTATATTTACTAGTAAATGAGAGGACTTAAATCAATAACAAACTTTTAATTGTAACCCCCCCTTCCCCGTAAGTGCCACATAAGTAAAATACCAGCTTCACTTAAATACGTTCCCCGAGGCTTGTTTCGTAGCTTAACTATGTTTATATATCACCTTTATCCAAATTAATTAGCATAGATTTGAGCCCATTATCGTTACGAGGGGTTCTTTATAAATATGGGACACTGAACAGACTGTTATAAACAAAAAAATACAACCGTAACTTTTTTTTCTATATTTACAACTGATAATTTAGGAATCAACTAGAATCATATCAGCTTCGCGCGCATTAGTTGAATAGGGTAAATTTTTCAATGACTAAATTTGACTTTATTTGCCAGCTTTGACTAGCTGTATAGGGTTTAATTCACTCATGACTTCAAGGTTATTCCCATGATAAAAACCGTTGGTTAATAAAATGCCATATTTTTGGTAATTTTAATACTTTTCAGTTTCAGAGTGGATTATTGACTGTTATTTTTGGATTATCATATTATTGTAGGTAGTATTATTGTTGAATTTATAAATTTATTTCTATTGTTCCATGAAAAAGGGGGGGGGAGTTCACTCAAAAAAACCTTGCAATCTGCGGAAACCCATGGCAGGTAGTGAAAAACCTATCCCGAACTATGTTAAAGCATCATGGAAAGTTTGATGCTCAGTGATTTCGCAAATATACAGAGAGACACACACATATACACACACATTGATTTTTGTTATTGTTATATAGATAAAATATGATTTCCAGAAACACATTTTTTTAAAAATGTAAACGTTCGCGAATCCTTTAACTCATGTTTGAGGTAATTTATTTTTCTTTATAATTATGAGACACACATTATTAAAAAACAAAAAAAAGAAAGAAAATGGTGTGGAATTGAAATTGTACATAAAATGCCTTGAAAAACATGAAAACAGATATATAAGCCAGAAAAGGGACAATAAGAGACTTGAAAGAAAAACTTATAAATGATATAAATGGCAGATTAGCTTAAGAAAACTATACCACAAGAGAGCAAAATTAGGCAAGAAAAATTCCAAAAAGGCAATACAGTATTTATAAAACTAACGTATTTAACTAAAAGAACTTAACTGGTGTCGACAACAACCTCGGAATTCTTCTCCGACGGGTTCGCCCGATTAATCACACGTTGGCACAAGAATGTGGAAAGGGCTGGGGATTATGTCGAAAACTGAATAGAGCATTACACGTGGGGGGGGGGGGCGAAATGTAAGTATATGCTATAAAACAAATTTTGAAAATCGATTATGAAATAAAAAATGTTACAACTTTTCAAAACACCTTCGCAGATTATCGATTAGTAATTATTCAACTGCCCTTAACTTGAATTTTTATTAATTTTGTCATGAAAATTGTTTAAAAAGGAATTGTTAAAAATATATTTTATGGATTCAAAGTACGAGGGGTGATCAAAAAAGCCTGTAGTGAAACGTGTAGATTTTATTTCATACAACCAATATAGCCAACTGATAGATAGTACACACATTAGGTTATTTTTCTACGCTGTCTTCATATCAGTGAAGGCAGTTGTCGGTTCCTGGGATGAGTTTGAATATTCCCTCCTGGTAAAAATCCTGTACTTGCGGATTCAGCCACGTTGTGAAGTGTTTCACCTCCTCGTCTGAAGCGAATCGTTGGTCTTGAAGGTGTTCCTTCAAGTAAGGAAAGAGGTGAAAGTTGCTTGGAGCGAGGTCCGGACTGTAGGGAGTGTGATCGATGATGTCCCAGCGAAACTGTTTCAACAGCATAGTGGTCTTCTGGGCTTATGAAACTTTCACCTCTATTCTCAGTTGACAGAGCACCTAGGAGAAACGCTTTAGAGAAAACTACATAAATCTGAAAACTGAATTGTAAATTCCTAAGTAATGAGACTAACGAAAAACTAGAATTTAAAAAAATAAAATTGTGGAATCAATAGGTAAATAAAAAGAGCTGTAATTCTTTTTTCATTCGAGCAGATAAATGCATAACAAAGTGTTATCATAAGCATTCCTACGATAATGTTAAACGAAGCGAGTGTCAACTGCTGAACCATTGTGTGTATGCATCGATTATTTCTTCATATACTATAGTAAATCGTTTCTACAAAATCATATACTGTTGAAGCGAGCAGTTAGCTAATTGCGAGTAGCTTAGACAGCAATAAGTCTAATTAGAATTCAGATATTGATAATGTTAAGCTAACAGCAATTTGCTCTAAATAGCAATTAGCTATGGACATTACGAATTGCTATATTACATGCCATATCTTATGCCTGTACTCAGAATGAGCGCTTGTGCACATTGGTTTAGGACCTCAAGATCATTTTTGAATACAAATTTCATATAATTGAATTTGTTCTCAACAATGGTTTGAGTAAGAGTAAGAGCATGAGAGCTCATTCTGAATATGGGCATTTGCATTGAAAGTTCCCAATGGTACTGTACTGTAATGGTACCATTAAAGCATATACTATTAAACCATTACTTTGACCAACATTATTTACCCGTTATATTCATTCAAAACACTTCATTACGAGTTGTCATTACATGCTATATCTTAATTAAAAGTTTCCAATGATACGATATAGTACCATTAGAACATGTCATACTACAGGAATTTCGAGTATCATCAATTACTCGTGTTATTCATTCATGACACATAGATACAATTGATTGATACATTGCATGCTATAGCTTAGCACTAAAAGTTTCTAATGGTACCATATCGTAACAATAGAATACGTACTACTGAACCTGTTTCCGATATTACTAATTACTCGTTACATTCATTCATGATACTTTGTTAAATGTTGTTTGATATGTTATATGCCATTTCTTAGCACTGAATGTATCCAAAGGTATCATACGGTATTATTAGAATAAGTATTACTAAACCAATTCGTTATATTCATTCATGACATATTGTTACGAGTTGCTTGATATGTTAGCAGTGAAAGTTCCAAATGGTACAAAATTGATACCACTAGAACGCGTACTACTAACACAAATTCGATTTACATTTATTGCTCATTATTTCTTGACACGCCGATACCAATTCTGTTTGATATATTAAGTGGCCTATCAATGTCCCAAAGGAACCAAACTGGTACCATTTGAACTGCAAAACTAAACTAATTTTGACTCTTATTAATTGCTCGTTATATTTATTCATGACAGTTGTTTATTATATTACTTTGCATCATATGTTAGCATTCAAAATTTCAAAGGGGTATCAAAAATCGTATCATTAGAGCACGTGCTATTGTACTTACAAGTATTTCGGCTGTACACTGTATCATCTACGAACTTGTTCATGCTCTCTCCCATATTTATCTATGGAGAAAACAAACTTTAACAAGAATGATTTTACCGCCACAGCGGGTAAAAGGAGCACATTTTCGTTTCATATAATCGAGGCACAATACATAGAATTAACCTACATTTTAATACACTTTAGAGAAAATATATAAATATAAAAATCGAATGGTAAATTACAATTTAAGAAAAAGTAAAAAAAGAATTTAAACGAATAAACTTGTAGAATTGACAGGTGAAATGGAGAGTCTAGTTGTTCTTTTTATGTTTGAACAAATTAAAGCTCTAAAAATTATAGACATTCCAACATAATGTTAAAGGAAGTGAGCCTCAATTGCTCAAGTGTTCTGTGTAAGTGTCGATTTTTTCTTCATATTCTGTTATTAAAGCATATCTACATTACCATCTAATATCAAAGGGAGCGATTAGCTAATAGCAATTAGCAAGATGTCTAAACTTAAGTAATTATGGATAATGGCCTAAAAGCAATATACACTTGATACCATTAAAGGGCAACTGACACCAAAAATCACCTATCAATTTTATTATTTTATAACATAAAGGACCATCAACTAACTCTAATTCGACTTGTAAAATTTTTATATCTTAAATAGTTTTTTAAATATAATTTTTTAAACATCAGTTTTCAAAACTCACGTCGTTTGAGCTTCGCCTCAATTCACTGCTAGGGCATGATGTTACACCGGAGAATCGTTTTCGCTATCTAATATAGAATAACTGATCTTCATTTTTCCTTTTCGAACATTTTCTATCCTTAATTTTGGAAAATCCAAATAAAAATGAGATTTGTAAAAATGAGATCTCCAAAAATTTTCTGAGATCCACTTACATTGAAATGTTGCTTGTTGCACTAGCGTCATTAGGGTTCAAATTTGCCATGAAATTGAATTTTAGTTTATTTTTAATTATTTGATTAATATATGTGTCGTCGGTTTCAAATGTTTAAATAAAAGTGACAAGATTTAAAAATTGAGCAATTTATACATGAGCTGTGGCTTTGGCCTCTCGTCTTGTTTCTCATTTTTTATTTTTGTTTATATTTTATATCTTTTCCAAGTGTGACAATTATATATAATGGGCACATATATATCGTTAAATCAATTCATATTTACATATTTATTCAATTGTCGATTGGTTTGTTAACATGCCTTATTATTGATTGATTAACAATTAGACTCGGCAGTTTATATATAATATTAACAATTATATTAATATTAACAGGGGAGGCTGTGACCTGGTGGGCTTTCAACATAACAACTTCTGTGAAGTTAAGCGACATCAGGCACGGCTAGCCACTGGATGGGCGACCATTCAGTGACTCACAATCTTCACCCCCCCGGCTGCTGTGACCATCATACAGCAGTCGCTAATCCTGGTTCATCCAGAGACCCAACTCGTCGGCCTCAGGCCATACAGGCCCTGGATGGACGTATAGGATTACTATTAGTTAAATTATTATAATAAATAAATAATAAATAATATTCTCTTATGTATTTACTTGGTTTTTTAATGATTTCGCTCTCCACCCGTATATGTTTCTCACAACCATGTCAATTTCTCTTACGATCGGGATGAACTGGTGCCCATAAATATATCTAATTATAAATATTGGTTAATGTTCACTTCTGTACATCGCGCGATGACTGATCATCCGACCAAGGAAATAATTTATTTGAATTTATTTTTTAAAGACTGAGGGGCTGCGCCCACCAGACCCCCCCTCCTTTAACGAACTGATATATATAATCTCAATGAGACTACTATACTTTTTCTTTACAACATATACACATGCCTACATCGTTTAAGGGGGTAAAAAGAATACACGAGACGAATTTCCTGTAGTTATAAAATATAAGACATAAAAAATTCAATATAGCAAGATTTTCCAATTCCTGAATAAACTGTTTGCATATTTCTATTCATAATTTGTCTAAGGTTTTTATCTGAATATTCTTTTAACATAAAATCAACATAGACCAGGTCGTTTTTCCATTTCACTAATAAACAGCTCTATGGAAATTGAAATTTTTATGAGAGATTTGAAAAAAAGATGTTTACAGCAAATTTAGACTGAAAAAATTCCCAGAATAAAAACACGGCCCACTTTTTATAAATATAAATATATAAATATATAAATATTGTAACGTCCCACTTTTTCCTTCCTTGGGTCCGTTTTTGTTAGAGAAAAAAAAATTTCCTTTTTTTTTGTTAGTGAAGGGTTTTTTATTTGCTGGGGATTTGAATCATGCAAGTTTTACCTATTTTTTTTCTAGAACGGGAGAGGTTCGTTTAATTTTAAGCTATTTTAGTTCTTTTCTGCCTAATTGTTTTAAGAATATTGAAAATTATTGAAAACTCATACGATTTATTATTTCTCTAATAGTTTGGATTTAATTGTATTGTCGTAATTTTTTATGCCTAACTGTGTATTAAGCCTTTTTTATGTATCTAATTTATTTTTTTCCGGACACGTGCCTCGAGCTTGTCCTTTGTAAAATTTAAGCTTAAGTTTTTCCTCCCAACAATGTCATTTGTTTTTTTATTTAGATTGTCAGTTATGTTTTTTAGTTAATGCGTGGCGCACTGTGCGTGAGCTGCGTCCACCCGTGCTATTGTTTGAGAGTTTTGCTGTGGAGCTTCTGATCACGGATTAATTAGTGAGGTCGGTGATCCCGCCTCGGACACGGCCTACCTCTTTGCTGAAGCCTTGGAGTCTTGTTTGGAGTCCTGCTAATATGGAATTTCCCTCCAAACCAGAGCCAGGCAAGACTTTTGACTACGGCAAACACCTGGAACGACCTCTCCCCCTACCTGCCCACATCCAGCAGTCATGGAATTTACGTCACGTTGTTATAAAAGGAAAGTTGCTGTTATGTGCAAAGGGTACTAGCGACCGCTAGTAATCATACTCCGACTACGATAGAACATTAATTGAAAGTTACTGTGACTAATGAGTTCTTGGAAATGTAACGTCATTCCATTTTGTTTAGGGTTACAGTAGGCCTCCCTCTTAAAAAGGTCTACACGACACTTTCTAGAAGTATTTTTGCATCCCACTCATGGCTTCGCTTCTCATCCCGACATCATGGACACGACATCTTCAGAGAAATCATCAGTGGCGTTCGTGAATGATCCGCCCGACCCAGAGAAAACAAGGAGACAGCTAGCATTACATTTTCGCCAAAAAACTGAGTAGTATGTTTCAACGTAAGGTCTTACGGTTAGGTGTATTGGTTGATTTGTAACTTTGCACATAATGATGAGTTCTAGTTTATTTCATCCTTTAGATTTTGTTGTATAGTTTTGTATTTATGTATAAGTTGTGAGAGAACAGAGAGAATTCTCCTTATACTTATTTTGTCTTTGTTTGCTAAGCAGGTTATAAAACCCTGAGATGGTGTAGGACTCCGGATGGAATTTATGTACGAGTCAGACCACGTTTTCGGATGGATACTCGGTAGTAAGTTTCACCAGAGCTTAACGGTTCGTTGTTGAGTTTGACAATAAGTATATTGAGAGATTTTTGGAACCCTTTATTCATGATATTATTAGAGGTTTGTGTCACCTACGGTCTTCATCTGAAACCGTTGTTTGCGTGGATAACTCTCCAGAGTAGAGTTATTGATTAATCTTTTGTAATTTTGGGAGATTCTGTGGTTTGAATTGCTCTTAATTTAAGAATTTTATTTTATGTTTTATTGTACTCATCTCTTTTTTTTTTTTTTACATTACCCGTGAGCCGCTCTACTGTTTTTTCGCCATTGCAATTGTTCAGCAGTGAATTTAGGTGCGTGAAATCTTGAAATCATCTGACAAGCTGCCTAACTAGAAAAATTCAAGAAGAAGAAAACCTTCTTTCAGTTTTCCACACCTTTAGACACCTATTACATTATTTGATTTACCCTGCTTTTACTTGTTTATTTTTTCTGTATTCAATAAAATCTTTCCTCGGCCACAAAGGCTAAAACTTATTTTGGTTCATTTTTTTAAAATTAATTTTGCAGTTAACTAAATCTTATCTGTCAGTTAGATTTTTGCGTTCTTAGGACAGAGATTGCCTCGGGGTGCTTACTCCTAGACAATCTCTCTCCTCTGTTTCGTCGCCGCCTATGACATTTCATTAGGGGGACGTTACAGTCAGTTATTTTTACTTTCTGATGAACCCGAGTAACAATCTCGCTTGTTTTACCTCAAAACTTTAACAAGCTTTAACAGGTGTTTTTTTGTATAATTTTTTTATAATTTTAGTTCAGAGCAACGGAATCATCACCAGTTTGCCCCCCCCCCCACCTTTTATATCCTATTGATTCTAGTCGAGTGAGCAACAATTGAGTTGCCTTGAAAATGGGTCTGGTTGAATCTTTATGGTTGCCATTGATATTGCACGTACTCTCACAGAATTCCGTGTTACTTTATTTTGGGAAACTATTTAGTTGACAAGAAAGGGATCATAAAGATTGCAAGGCTGAAACATTTCTCTCGAGAACTTTTTTGAGTTGATCTCAGATTGACCTCAGTTAAATGAATGAGACTTTAGCGGTAATGACTACAGGACCTGAAACTCCTTTCGCTCGCATAAAGTGATCGACTTTACCCCTATCTGAAGAAGTTTTTTCGCCGTGTTCAGTAAATAGCGAATATTTGGTCATTTTATTAAATAAATAATAAAAATTTTCGAAATTAAATTATGTATTATGCAATTATGTAGTTTTATTTAATTATTTACTTAATCTTATAGAATCGAAAATTTTGATGTCAGTTGCCCTTTAAGCCATGGATAACAATAGGTCTAACAACTTGTAAGAAGTTGTTTGTTATATTACACGCCATATCTTAGCATTGAAACTTCCAACAATACCAAGTTCTACGATCAGCATACGTACTACTAAACTAATTCACACTATCATTAATTACTCATTATATTCACTCATGAAACGTTGTTAAGAGTTGTTTCATATCTTATACGCCATATAAGTTAGTACCATTAAAAGTTTTAAGTACCATATAATACCATTAGAAAACGTACTACTAATTACTACTATCATTAATTACTCATTATATTCATTCATGGTATTTCGTTTTGTGTTGCTTGATATATTAAATGTCATATCTTAGCTTGAAATCTCCAATGGTACCATGTGGTACTATTAGGACATGTATTACTAATTTTTACTCTCATTAATTACTCATTATATTCCGTGCTACTGTATCTATTCCGGCTATCTCAACTTCGAACTTGTTTGTGCTCTGTCCCATTTTAATGGTTTGGTGGAAACTGTGTGAAAAAGTTAATTCGATTTCAAGTTATCGTAATAAATAATAAGCTCCCTACGAATAAAGATATTCTTTTGGTTTAGCCACCGATATCCCCTTTCTATAATCGTTAATCACGTGTATCATCGCGATTTTATTTTGTTTCCCCAACCGGAAGTACTTATGGAGAGAAGTCAATTGAGGACAGCGACTTCTGTTGACGATTTCATGAACCTATCATTGTTTGAGAGAAAACGCAAGACATGAAGACACCTGCCGGATTTCATTGGAAACACAATCACTTCCATTTTTTCTGGACATGTCGCATTTTTCATACTGTCCCAACTTTTATGGAAATAGGTATTGTATTTGCTAACCCCTTCATACAGCAAACTGAAGTTGGTAATTTTAAAATGCCATATGGTACTTTTAAAACTTTATTTCTCGGACGTGAATTTGGCACGATTTTACAAGTCTCTTTCCAAAAATACTTTCGGCAAGTCAGATGGATTCAAGCTCTGTACAGTAATTCTTATTAAATTAACTAAAATTATCATACACTTTTAATAATGTTGAATTGATAAACAAACAATTTTAGTTTTGTTAATATTGAGACATTATGTGTAACACTTCAGGAAGCAAGGTATGGATTTTTTAAGGTGAAAACTCCCCTACGGACACTCCTGATGAAGTGTTTTGAATATCTGTAAAAATTAGTAATTTATTATTGCAAACTTTACAGCAACTTAAAAAAACTGATTCTTATATTTAATAATTATTTTTGCTGTTAATTTTGTACTTCAATATTTTTCACTTCCTTATTACAAATTCTCTTTATAACGAACAGAAATTTTCCCTTCGAGTTTGTTATAAAGAGTTTTTAGAAATTTTTCTTGCTCTTTTTTTTCCCAGTTACATAAGAAATCTCTGCACTTTTGCCAGCATTAGACAGTTTTTGTATTGACACAGCATATCATTCCTTGGCGAAGAAATCTACATGACTGGTTGGAGAAAAGATATCACCAAGTGGTTTTATCATTCTTGGTGCTATGTGCCTCAAATGACTCGCCATACCTTCCAACTGTTAACAAATTTATTTATAAGTTCTACGGGAGCCTATTTGGTTTAGTAACAGGATGAGAGTACCCCCTTTGACTGATTCGCACGTCCTCCAGCCAATTATGCAGAGACTTTTTTTCTTGATCTGCAGCTGAGGCTTGTAAATAAGCGATTGATTTGTCCACAAATGAACTTGCCCACCTGCAGGTATCACTGAGGAACTTCCTTCCCATGCAATGCAGCAACAATACACGTCACTATAGAAGAAAAACAGAATACTCATCTTTAACCCATATAATTATTCTGATGAATAAGCCACATTCCTGAGTGCCTGCTAGAAGGGTTATGGCCACATCTTTGGAGTTTTGGTGCTCGATCTAATATGGTCAATAAATCATGCTAAATTGAGAGGTGGCTACCAATGAACACGTTTGAACGGGTCCGTAATGTATTTCCAACTTCTCCTTGATGAAGAAACCAGAACGTGCTTTGCTTTATTGTGGCTCTGGGCGAAGTACCAAGTAACAAGAATGCCCCAGGGGGCCAAGAACCAATCACATGCTATTCAATCATATATGACTAGGATTTTGTATGAGCATGTGGGCTTAGGAATTGACTGCTTCCAGAAGATAAACTTATTTATATAGTGATTCATTTCAAGAACATACAGAGCTGGTAAGATGGGTGTTTGAAAAATTTAGTGAAGGGCAAATACCATTTTTTCCAACAAAGCATGATGTAATTGGGTGAAGTATTTCCTAAGGAAGGTGTCACCCCCCCACCATGAAAATCTAGAGGCTACCTGTAACTTACCAGCACCAAAAAATGTTAAACCGGTACAATCCATAATGGAGTCAATTAACTTCTACAGATCATTTATTACGAATTTATCCAATTTATTGTCACCTCTAACAAATTTGACAAATAATGGTGTTGATTTTCACAGGGACAACAAATATGCGAAGCATTCTCTGAGATTAAAAGCATTCTCATGAACCCTCCCCTCCTATCTCAAAGTCTGATGGTGATGGTGGCATCAGTATGACCAAGAACATCTATCAGAAACTGATACTTCCAATGAGCTGTGAGAACAGTCCTCCAACAAGGAGATGGGAAGAGCCAAAGGCCCTTAGCTTATTTTAGTGCAAAGCTCAAAGGGGACCAAATCTGATATGGCACAATTAAAAAAGAATGCCTGGAAATGGTGCTTACACTAAGCCACTTTAGGCACATGCAGGAATCGGCACATGGTAGGGCATCAAAAAAGGAGACTTTGTAGACTAAAATATTTAAAAAAGAGACTTTGTAGACTGAAATATTTTCAAAAAAGAGACTTCGTAGACTTAAATAAAAAACGTTTTTAGACTAAACAGCCTAAAATAACATTAACATTTATTATATTTTTTAAATTTTTTTCTATTTCTTTAGGAAAAAGTTTGTAATTAAATAATTTTTCCTTTTTCCAACAATTATTCGCAACTTTTCAACTTTGTTATAACCTGTTATTTTTTCATGGTAGCAGTCTGAAGTTTCGTGTTCGACCCCCCACCCGCCTATTTTTATATCTTAATATAGACGTTTTTTTAATTCAAATTTTTTCGCACTGTACACCGAAAAATTTGGTAATGTTTATGAAAGTCGAAAGCAATAGGATTTGAATCATTAAATCTGAAAAATTTAGTTTTCTCTATGTTCCGATAATAAATACTTGAACAAGTATAAATGGTTTGAAAAAAAAATAGATTTACCGGGATTAAGTTCTGAGCAACTATGAAAAACAAGATATCAAAGATCAAGGTAAGGGACAGTTCATATGATCCCCCCCCCCTATGGTCATTGGTGGTCATATTTGAACCTAGCCCCCTAATAAATATGTGGTCAGAGATATTAACCCCCTCCAACAAAGATATTAAAATGCAAAATTTTGAAAGATTTTAAAACGAATTTGACCACATGGTCATTGCTTGATCCCAACCCCCTCCCACCCTGTTGTGGTTATACAACCTCTGACAATTAAGTTCGGTAAATGACGTCACACCCTAATCTGTGCGAGCTTTATGCGAGTAACAATGCATGCGAATACAAGAAAAGCCCAGTCATTGTTTAAGCAAATTCAGACAGGGCACGTTTGTGTGTGCAATGGTTTAGCAGATGCTCGTTTCTTCAGTTGAAGGTGTAGCGTGCGTACGTAACTGTGGATAATGGATCAAAGAGGAACACTGCCGTAATTGTGCAACAGTTTCTGGCCAACAAAGGGGTCGTATCCATAGCTCATCCACCTTATTCATCAGACTTGGCACTGGCAGACTTTTTCTTGTTCCCACGCCTGAAACGGGTCTTAAAGGGACACAGATTTGCGGACATTCCAGACATTCAAGCAAATGTGACACATGAACTTAAAGCCATCCCTAAGCGCTTTCAGGACTTATACACCCGATCCCAAAAGTGCATTGCCTTCCAGGATGATTCTTTCAAAGGACAATAAAGTAAATGTAGCTCTATCTGTTTTGCATTTTGTTGTGTGAACTCATTCACCGAACTTAATTGTCAGAGGTTGTAAATGGTCAAATTCTAACCTCCCCCTACTCAAAAAAAAATATTGACCACATATTTATGAACATTCCCCAATTAAGATGGTGTTATGACAGTTGCTATGGACGTGAATGCGTTCTGAAGCTGGCTGAAGCATTCAGTATCTTTCTCGCTTTTGCTTTCGATCTCAAAGAACTGAGTTTTTGATTTTTTTTAATAACGAAAATGGTTGTAGATGCTTAAAAAAAGCGACTTTGTAGACTAAATTCCTGAAAAAGATACTTTTAGAGAGAAGAACAAAAATAAGAGACTAAAAGCTAGAAAGGAGACCAATGCCGATCCCTGCACATGGTAATAGGTTTTAATTTGACTGTTCGATCTGATCATAAGAAACTGGCCTTTGTAATCAATGCAAGTGAACAAGCAGAGACTGCAGAGATGGGCCCTCCATGATTCAGGAGTATTGCTCTAAAGTAGAGCATACCAAGAATGCATCCTTTATGTGTGCATCAGTGGAAGTACTGATGACGAGACATGTGATAAGTTTTAATGAATAAAATGAATGCATTATAAATGGACATAGGTTAGATCCCATATTGATGAGAATGCTTGAAGATGCGAGTGAAAGAAATGAGTATTTTAAGATATATAGTGTTCTTTACTACATAGCAGCTAACATCAGACTAATAACTACTGCTAACTACATAGCAGTTAACATGAGAATGGCTTTAAGCAGAGTAGACAATTACGTGTGGGTGAGAGATTTAAGATCACTGAAGCAGAGGGGTACAGAGGGATGATAGCCTCGTGTCATTAATTTTCACACCACTACTATCGGCCTAAATTGACAAAGATGTTGAGGATACATTGAGTCATGCGACACATGACAGCAATCATGCATAAACAGAGAAAGGTGCCTACACAGGAAGGCATCATCGCCACCAACCCATTCATGAAGGTGGAATGGATATGATTGGTTTCGTACTAAAAAGCAATGATGGGAACCAGTTTATTGTGCTCTTTATTGATGTGATGGATCGGTTTCCAGAACCAAAGACCCTTCCAAATCTATGTGCACCAAATATTGTCAGAGCATTGGAATAGCTTGTTGTATGTCATTATGTCATTCTTTTTAAACTCATAAGTGACGGAGTGCCAACTTCACATCTGAAATGGAAGTACTGGCCTGTGAAGATTTAGGAGTACCAAAATTTACCACAATATACTATACTGCTCCACTTCAAATGGTCTGGTGGAACAAATGAAGTATACAATGGGACGCTATTCAAGAACTAGGTGAAAACAAATTGCAAAACTGGAATAAATACTTGAATCCAGCGCTATTTTCTATCAGAAATTCGGAAAAATAACTATTTGAAGACCCCCGCATTTTTCCTTTGTGGACTGGATCACCCTATGATTAGGAGAAAAAGGACTTTGATCATGCATAACTAAAAGTGAAATAACAGAGGAAAATTTTAGTTAGGAGGATGGAAGAAGCAAAAAGGACCACTGTGTGTGTGAGTAAGAAACATCATTTAAGAAGAATCAATATAAGGAATATGGGTAGGAAACTGGAAGGGTTTGGATTGGGAGAAAAAGTATAGGTACTGATC
This sequence comes from Rhysida immarginata, assembly GCA_023313115.1. Lineage (NCBI taxonomy): Eukaryota > Metazoa > Arthropoda > Chilopoda > Scolopendromorpha > Scolopendridae > Rhysida > Rhysida immarginata. The sequence goes on along the minus strand of JAHWFO010042073.1, from coordinate 985,284 downwards.
AAGCAGAAAGGAAAAACAAGTTTGGATATCATTACAAAAGGCATTTTCACATACTAAGAAAACTTAGTGATGTCAATTGCTGCAATAGGGGACTGCATGATAGCAATGAAATTGTAGTACATGCCAACCACTTATAAAGAAATTCTTTGATGTAAGAATCAAGAAAGAAAAAGGGAATATCATAGAACCTCCCCAAGCAAGAACAATAAAAGTGAGCACCAAGAATATGATGAAGAGAGCGATTATGAAGTCCCAATATACACTCACTCACCAAAAGTCATGGCACACCTGCCTAATAACGTGTTGGGCCCCCTCTGGCCTGAATAATAGCGGCAACCCATCTTGGAAGAGAGTCTACCAGTCCCTGGAACACATCCACTGGCACTGCAAGTCATGCCACCTCCACTGCACTCCATAACGATGCTCCATTTACCAGTTGTGTTGGTGACAACCTGACAGATCGTTCGATGACATCCCACAAATGTTCAATGGGATTGCAATCTGGGAAATGTGGTGGCCAAATCATTGTCGTGAAGGCGGTTGCATGTTCCCACAACCACTGCTGTGTCACAAGGGACTTGCGTGGAGGCACATTATCTTGCTGGAAGATGCCGTCACCCAAGGGGGAAAAACAGTTCATGAAGGGGTGCAAATGGTCCTCAAACAGAATCTACATATGAGTAGCATGGAGAGTGGATGTCAGATGCACAAATGGACCCATTACATGCCACAAGAAAACACCTTAGACCAGTTTGAAGCCTCCACCTGTCTGAGTGGTCCCCACGTGACAAGCAAGGTTCAAGGCTTCGTGTGGCCTGTGCCAGACACAAACACGCCCATTGGCCTGATACAGCTGAAACCGTGACTCATTGACCAGGCAACCTTTTGCTAGTCTTCAGCGGTCCAATGTCGATGTTGTTTGGCACAGGCTACAACTTACCGACGATGTGCAGCTGTCAAGAGTAGCACCCGTCGCGGCCTCCTGCTCCTAAAGCCTGTATCTACCAAGGTTCACCAAATTATCGTCAAGGACAGAGTTGTGGGATGTCCCTGGTTGTACCGCATGCTGATTTGGCCTGCTGTCGCACTTCGGTCAGCAGTTACAAGCTGGGTGACCCCACGAACACATGTGTAATCAATGAGGCGTGGGCACCCCTCTGCTGTCTGAGATGGGTTGCAACCCCTTGTTGGGTGTACCCTCTATAGACCTTTACAACGGTTGTGCGGGAAAACTGCAGGGTTTGGGCTACATCTGATACTGAGGCACTCATCCATCTGGCACCCATCCATCCGGCATCAACCTTATCAAATGCGGATAGCTCTCAGCTTGCTGCCATTTCTGCAGCAAGTTTTACTTGCAATGATTATTTGATATCAATGAGTCTTGTGCAACTGCATTCTGAGAATGGAAGCAGCAAGATCTGTCTCATTACAAACAGGGAACCCGATTGGAGGTGTGTGCCATGACTTTTGCTGAGAGTTCTGGAAATGAGAGAGCTGAAGGAAGAGGTCACTATAATCTGTGTGAACGTCTAAGACGGACTACAGTTGTATGCCAAAGGGAAGAGATTAGTCTTAGTAACTTGTGAAAGCACCATATATGAATTTGTGCCCTTTCTATTTGTAGGGAGTTCTTTGGTTGATGCCATTTAATAATTTTTCCCCTGTTGCTGATTTTCTTATGAAATATTTAAAGTTTGCTGTAATTGTTGCGATTTTCCATACTTTTTTGGAATGATTTATTTTTGGAGATAATAGTGTTTATCTATACATGGATGGGAATCTCACCCACCTTATTAGAAGTTTCATCATGTATTCATTTACAAGTGTGTAGGTCACAGCTGGAGAACCATAGAAAGAATGCTTTATGTGTCCAGATGCACAGGGCATGCCAGAAGAAAAAACTGTGGCGACCTTAGAGAGAAGTAGTGAAAGAAAGACTGGAAGAAAGGAAAGTATGCATGTGTGTGGGAGAGAGGAAGAAGCCAACACGTGGACCAAAACCTGGTTGCCAAACAGAGATGCCTAGCTCCTGAACTTCATTTTGAGATAGGACTGTTTGAAACTGCGAGATGTGTGACTTTGTGACTGTTTATTTATTTGATCTGTGTGGTGAGAGCAAAACTTTCAATTATCACTTTTTCATGCAGAAATTTGGTTGTTTAAAGTTTTAAGGAGTTATGAAAAACTAAGTGAAGACTTTTAAGGATAAAACCCTCATCGAACATTCTTGAGTTATTCTTTAATGAGTATTACACCTTAGGAAAAATAGTCCCAGCCTTCGAACTTAATCACTACTCAAACCAAGCCCAAAAGACATGTAAATAGCATAGTGCTTTAATGTCCGCAGTGATGCATGAGCCGAAGGATCCTGCTTCGAATCAGGCTGTGGAATTTTGTGTCCTATTTTTTTGGAGTCAAGAAAATATAGTTGAGCTTATTAGCATTTCATAAGCATTTATTTTACGAGCGGATAAATTTCCCCGCCCCCGACCAAGTGCGAATGCATGTGGACTTAAAACTTTTCTTCAAACACAGTCACATTTTACATGAACAATCAAATCGACGAAGCACGCCATAACCATTTCTATTCATGGATCTTATGGGGGTTTTTTTCCTTTTAATTTCTAATCTTTTTTAAATTTATTAAAAATCATTTTATACTAATAAATAAACAATTCTTAAATGATAGTTTCCTAAAATTTACTGAGTTATCCTTTTTGCTTTATAGAAATTATTTAATACAGTATTAATTATCAATTTCACTGAAATCGTAGAATTTTTTAAATGCTCAAATCTATTTGTGTTTTTCTTGATAAAAATGTGATAAAAAGTACAATTTTTTAATTTTGTCTATACATTTTTTAGCAGTGCAATAACTGCTAAAATATTTCAAAATGTATTTCGCAACGAATGATTTGAAACTTTTGAAACTATGTAAAATTATATATCAGTTTTTAGTGTTATAAATGAATTTTTTTGTTAAAATTAGCCCTATTTCAGGGAAATAGATGGCTAATTTTGGGAGATCCTACATTAAGGAAAATAATGAAAACTATTACAGCCTGCACCCCCCCTCCTACCAGGGGACTAGCTGATGAAACCTATTATTTCCTACTCTGTTGTGATGTGGTGATAATGATTTAGCATGGTGTTACAAATTCAAATTTAAAAAACTAAATGATCAAAGTTTCAGGTTTTTGAACAGAAAAATATAAATAATTTACACAGTAAGTTTCTTGAATTGTAAAGAACTTAGAATCTTATGAATTTGGCTGAATGAAAATATTTTGGAATTTGCTTATAGGTTATGTATGTATCATATATTAGCAAAATGAATGAATTTTGCAAAATCTATTCTTAAAACGTAAATATTCGCTAACTTAAAATGTAATAGTTTAAAATAAAATCACTTTCTCCAAAGTATATTATCCCAAACAATTTCAATTTTACTAATAATCATTTAAAGGGCATCGTATTTGTTTCAAATGTTTTTTTCTCTCCCTTTTGAGAAATAAAATCTTCAGAAATAAAATCTTAGAAAACTGAGTTAAAATACAACGAAATTATATTTCATAACAATGTAACATCAGTAATTAAAATTAAAAGATGCCTAGAAAGTGTAACAATTGTAGCGTCCCACTACACGGTCTAAAGAAATCGATCTCTATTTTTTTTTTTTTTCTGAACCCAGTAGTTTATTCGTGCCGAACCGTGCTCCTTCATCCTCCCCCTGGGCTGAGCCTTTTATTTTGGACTAGCTGTCCAGCAATATGACTATGAAAACTTTCACTCCCACTATTAGGGTTTTCAGGAAGATTCTTTTGTGTCCTCCCGTCCTTTTATTGCAAATGTCCTGTAAAAAGTCTTACTTCACGTGACTTGAAGATTTGTTTTTTTCCGGAGGTTACAGTAGTCCCCCTGCTGAATAAAGTGATTACACGACGCGCTCGGTAAGCGTTACCATTCTCATTACCCCGACCCCACGCGCACGGTTCGAAGATTCTCATAAGCAGTACGTAGAAAGTTTTGAAAAACAGTCTGGCCAGACTTTGAATCAAAAAATAGTGTGATGCATCCACTTAGAAAACTTGACGCCGCGGCATCAGATAGGGTATATTTCGAAGTTAATGACGATGTTCATGTTAAATAGTCAAGGAAGAAGCAATAATAGAGTGATTTTGTTTATGGAGGTTAAGCAATGAATTGACGTCTACTAGGGATCTTGTTTTATTGAGTCACGTATAAAGGTAAGTGTGACACGTATTCGCAGAATATAATACCGATGTTTATTTATATTGTTTCTGCAGTGTTTTATGGCCGACGAGTTGTTTTTTTACTTTCTACTGGGATTCTAACTGTTTCAAATCTAACTTATTTCGAGAAAGGAAATATGATAAATGCTTTTTTTTCGCATAATGTTTAATAATGTTTTTTTCTCTCTTTTTAGTTCTTCTTTCTCCTTTCAATAAGTAGTTAATAAATACAACTGAAAAATAAAATAATAATTAACAAATAACAAAATAATAAATATATAAGTATAATCAAAATAAAACTAAAAAATCAAATAAAGAGCTGACGTTTCGGATAGAGCCTATCCTTTATCAAAGCAAAAAAGGATAATTCTCTAATATTCTCTTTGCTTTTAGAGAATTATCCTTTTTTGCTTTGATAAAGGATAGGCTCTATCCGAAACGTCAGCTCTTTATTTGATTTTTTAGTTTTATTTTGATTATACTTATATATTTATTATTTTGTTATTTGTTAATTCTTATTTTATTTTTCAGTTGTATTTATTAACTATTTATTGCATTCCAGGGTTTTTGTGTCTCGTCCTTTTCTCTTATAAATATCCATTCCTTTCAATAAGAAAATTGTTTTTTTTCTGCTTTTATTTCTCTATTGTTTTTTTTATTTAATCACTACTTGAAGGAGATGATTTTTCTTTAAAAATCATCTCCTTTAGTTTTAAAATAGTGAATTTTACCGTTAATAAAAACCTTTTATTAGTCAAGCATTGTTAGTATAGCGGGGTTCGTTCCTTTTAAAAGAACCATAACAACGAACTTACGCACTTTTATGCAACTAATCTTTTGTTTTGTTCCTCTGGTTCTGCGCTCGTGAAACCCTCATGTCGCCTTTTCCTTTCGGGGCTTTGTACAAGTTTTGGGAGCAGTGGATAGTTCGGTTTGGTTGGAGCCGTTTCTCCTCATGCTCTACGGATCTTCTCTCCTTTCCATAAGTTTTGATGTTCAGCCCATTCGTATTGTAGATTGTGAATGATGGCTTTAGTCTATGGCAGGTGATGCGTTCCGACATCTGATATGTTTACAGAGATTTTTTGCAGCGGCCGCAGTTCTCTCATGTTTCAGGCCGAGGATTCTTACGGTGTTGCATTCATCAACGATATGCTCGATTGCTCTTGGTAAGGATTCTATAACCCTTGGTTGAGTTCTTGCTTCGAAATATTCCCTATATGAATTCGCCACGTCTTGACTGAACATTCTGCCGTTCTTAGCAGCTAGTTAAGACTGACGTATTATCCCGTCTAGGCTTGAATCGACGTCGCTGATGCGCTCTGATCGAACTATCCTTCTAGAACCTGGAACTGAGCTTACATTTAATTTATACTTTTTTCCCACCTTCAAGTCTCTTTATTTACTGCTGAAACTTCTTTCTAATGTGTGAATTTATTGTGTTGCCGTTCTTTTGCTTTTATTCTTCTTTTCAGTTACCTGCGGTCTGGTGTGTGTTGCCTTGACAACCTGTCGTCATCGCCTTTTTTAATTTTAGTATCCATCCTAATTCTCTGCATGTTGTATTGTTTGTTCGTCATTCTTTGTACGTTGGTAACATTTCATTACCGGCCGTCCTGCCATCAAGTACAGTTTTGAAGCAACCTTATGTGTTTGTCTCTCCCAGGGTGCGTACACTTTGTGAAAAACAAATTTCAAGCAGTTTCAAGACTTTTCCAGTACAAATGATGATAAAATTGAAGGACTGTAGTCACACTTTAATGGTAAATGAAAACACATTTTAATAACATTATGAAAAGATATTTAATGAAACATTCCAATTTTTTCATTACAAAATCCTAGGAAAGAAAATTAGTAAATTTAAAATTGTTTTATTCACAAGTGTATCTATCTATCTATATAAAGAAGGATGTTTGTGGGTCTGTTTGTTTGTTTGTTTGTATGTTTTTTATACAAATCTACAGTTTTATTCCGATCTTGATGAAATTTCGCATACATGACCTTCAAAGCATGAGGAAGGTCACTGTCTACTTCAGATTTCGAAAAAATAATAATTATTGATAAAAAATCGATATTCATGGTTATGGCAGGGCATATTAATGAGAAATATCGCATGACCAACAATGCAAGACAAAGTTTTTGCAACAATGGTATCAACACGCAATTCACAAACACTCTGCACGGACCAACAATATATATCTCATGACCAACAATCCAAATAAAAGTTTGTGCAACAATAGGTATCAACAATTGTTTCAACACTCAATTCACCAATAACAATGAGCTCAAAATGATGATGCAATGATAAAGCAATCCTTTCCAAGAATTAAAACAATGAACATAAAATGATGCAATATGGATAAGTTTCAATTTGTAACAATGCATAGAATTCCTGTTATTCAGGTTTTTCTTAGAAAAGAGAGTTCTTAGTACTTAACAATTTCTTGAAAATCTTTAAAAATGATCAATAGCTGGAGATAATGAAGAGTTAGCAGACTATTGAGAAAGAGTGGAAAGACGACAGAGAAAGCAAACCTTTAGCTCCGTGCTGTATTGAGCAAATGGGAAGCAAGTAAATAGAAGAATCGGCGACCGCTAGACTACCCAAAGTGATGAAAGGCCAAATTTTGCTTCAACACAGCGGGAGAAGAGTGGAAATTGCAACAACATCAAGTGTACATCTGAAGTAAGATTACCTGAGTAAGAAATTATTGGAGCGGTCCATCCATTGTGAGCCTTTAAAAAGATATTTTTCGAATTTTCATTAAGAATTTTTACTGTATTAATTCTAAGCATTTTTAATGTATTAATTTTTAAGATATTGCAAAATTTAATTTAATTTTTTGAGATTGTTCTGTTTACATCCAAGTGTAATTATCCCGGGCAACGCCGGGTACCTTTGCTAGTATGTTCATAAAGAAAAAAAAATGTAGGCTACCTTCAGTTAGTCGTTTTTAGTAAATCATATTGAGTTGTTATTTCACGATCCAATTCTTTTATTAATCCCATTTTCTCATCTGCCGATTTTCTGAAGCTATTGGATTTGACAATAAAATCAAAATCTCTTTAGCTTTCTGCCCTTTGTGCCATTTCATCCGTATATTTTAATAATACTGCCACATCTTTTTTAATACTTTTTTTTTCTTTTTCATTTGATCTAAATCATCTGAATTTGCCTTTCTTTTTTCACTACTGAAACATGTGTTTTCTCTTTTGATTTCAGTTGTAAATAAGCCATATATTTTTGTCTGACACTTTCAACACTTAATAGGAGGGATTTGGGGAGATTAACATTTTTAATTCAACCAACATATGAAATGGGATCATATATAATCATATGTAATATAATTTTCCTGCATATTTTCAATAATAAGTTCTTTATTTATCAAATAACCTCTTTCCACAGATGCTTTTCAAAAGTAATAGAGATTGAATAATATTCCACAACTGTTTTAAGGATGGATTTGAAGACATATATTCATTAAACAATACATCAATTCTTGATGCCTCTTCAGTTGAATCAAAATTTATGAAAACTGAATTTATTTTTGTTACATCAGTTACAAATTCTTGGAACTGCCATAACACACTGTTACACTCTTCAGGCTGGAGGCGATGCACATCTACAAGAAGTGTTAAAATTGATTTGAAATTTTTAACACACGAATGTCCATCTGTAGCCATTAATTGGGGGTCTAAACACTTCAGGTGACGAACAAAAGAATATACTGCATGGGTTTTAACAAGTAGTTTTGAAAGTAGTTCTTGTAAAAATGTTCTGCATTGTATTCGGAAATCTATAACTTGCCGCTCACTAACATTCTTTGATATCAAACTCTTTGCTATTGTTTCTGCTTGAAAACCAATATCAATTCTTTTGTAATGGCAACACACATTGCTATCATTGAAATCCAAGTTAAAGAGCTGTATAATTGAAGATGCTTCATCCATTACAGTCTTCTTAATAAAGCGATTCATTAAACTTCTAATAATTTTCTTCATATCCTTACCCAGAAATGGAAGCAAAGGTTTATCTGCCTGATATCCTTTTAAAAATGGCAATAGCTGTTTAGCAACTGAATTAAAAAAGTGCAACTTCGGTATGGTAAAAGGATCTTGTAGGAATTTGTGTATAACATCAAAGGAAGCAGTGCTAGGATTTTTAAATACTTTTTTGCTAATTTCATTATCGTATTTTTCAAAGTTCAATAGCTCTCTCAAAAGCAGGTGAATTTTCCAGCCGTCTGTGTGGACAAAATTTTAATGGCATTTTTGGTGCACCTATTTTATCTACAAAATCTTTTCTTCTTGCAGGAGAATCTTTGAATAATCTGTACATGCTTGTAAGAAGTGTTTCAATTCCTCATCCACTAGCCATGGATCCATGTCTAAATGAATTGTACATTATATGGAGGCCACACCTACCAACATTTAAAGGTGACACATTAAAATCAGAAGAAATCGAAGCGAATCAAAATTGAAACGAATCAAAAAATTTCCAGTTCCATTCGGCCCATCCATTGATAATTGAAGAATATTTTTTGTTGGCAGGCATTGTCGAAATAGTTCCATCATTTTATCTGCTGTTGCATGTCCCATGAAGACTGAACTAAAATATCTTACTTGGATTTTACCATCTTCACATAATCTAACGTGAACAACCATTTGAGTAAATTTGTTTGAGTGAATTTGTTTAAACTCTCATCAAATAAAATTACGAAATGTTTATTTTCACGATTAATACGAGGTCTGTTCAAAAAATACGTAGACTGTTTGAATTGCGCCGGTCCTGTTGGTCCCAATCAAAATCGCTTGGTGTCGCTATCTTCTGACAGATCCGCTGATTAAAAGGCAGTTTTTTGATTGCAAATATCAGTATTGGTTGATTAGCTACGCGGTTGCTTGTGAAGTGTGTTTTTTTCGTTTGGCGGATTTTTAGAATGAGTGACTTGAACGAGCAAAGAGTTGCTGTGAAATTTTGTGTTAAACTCGGATCATGTCACGAGATTTTGACCGAAAAATTGAAGATGCACCGCGTTGCTGCGAAGTTTTTTGCCCATTCAGCCCTCAGAACTCGAGAGTTTTTGGCCAAACACTCGATCACTGTTCTTCCTCACCCACCCTACTCACCTGACCTCGCTCCTTGTGACATCTTCTTGTTTCTCAAACTCAAAAGACCTTTGAAAGGAAGGAGATTTGAGACGATTCCCGACATAAAGGCAAATGCGACGAAGGCGCTGAAGGACATCACAAAAGAAGCGTTCCAGGACTGTTTCCAAAAGTGGAAACCCCGTTGGGATAAGTGTGTGCATCGGGGAGGAGAGTACTTTGAAAGGGACCCAGATGTGCAACTTCTGAATAAAGTATATTTTGTTTTATGACGTCAGTCTACGTATTTTTTGAACAGACCTCGTATTACTGACAAGAAGGGATTTAAAATAAGGAGCCAAGCCAAAGCAACAGATATAGGCACATTTTATTTCTCCGCAGGAGAAATTTTCTGCTATCACACTGTCCGGAAACATGAATTCAAATAATAAATCGTTACCAGTACATGAACGATAGGAATAATGACTTTAAACTACTTTTAATGCCCAAAGTGTTTCGGCTTTGATCGTCGCATTTTTCTCCCGAGGAATTCGCAACGTTGAAGATGATGAGACGGAAATTGTTGGCATAGCTTTACTAGATTTATCCACTAGCAGCTGATCAAGCGTATTGTTTTTATCACGTGTTTCGAAGAGCGAACGATGTTTTTTTTACCTTTCATATGGCTCCTTAATGCAGATTCACTCATACTGGAAATATCCACGTTCTTCAAGCATAAAATACATTTTGCAATGTGACGATTGTTAATATCTTTTGATAGCGAACATGCATAGACAGGATTTTTAAGCCAAAGTTCGTTGAATGGACATTTACCCATATTTCGAATGAAAATTTTTTTTTATTAGCGTGCCTTGAATTATTAGTGAATCCAGCAAACAGAAAACGAAAGTAAAACAGAAGCATTAGCGAGTACAGCGACAATTTTATGAAACAGTGAATTAAAGAATGAACTACAAATGGTCGGTTTTCAAGGCTTTTCCAGGTTCATCTAAGAGAACTTTCATTTTTCCCGAATATTTAAGGCCTTGAAAAAAAAATTATGAAATTCAAGCATTTTCAAGGTTTTCAAGGCCGCGTACGCACCCTGCTCTCCCTATGTGCTTATCATTTCCACCTTATTGGCATTCCTTAACTATTTGCCGTCTAGTTTTTTTTTGTTTCGTGTATGTTTTCTTAATTCCCTCTAGTTCCGTTCTTTTAGTATCTTTTCTCCCTATAGATTTCACACTCCGGCCGAGGAACTTTCACTTCCATAGAAGTTTTTTTTTTTTTTGGTACAACCGTCTGCGACCTATCTTCGTGATGGATAGATCACTTTTTTTTACCTTCGATTAAATTCCAAACAAATCTGAATATTTGTTAACCGTTAACTTGCGCTTGATAGAACTGGTCCCTCGTCTTTCGAATGTGGTTCGTTAAGTTCCCATTTCGTCTACTCCGATTTGATTTGCCAGCTACAATTGTATTGTGACTTTCTTGATCTTATTATAGTATTTCGGGTTTTTTAACAACTTCTCCTATTTTCTTTATTTTGCAAAAAACAATCATTTTTGTTTGGAATTGACGTTTTGATTTATTCCCTCACAGCAAAATTGAATTTGGATAATTAAAACTTAATTTTGGGGGCTTATCATGAGCATCTTTTCTTTACATCTTAGCTTACACTGTATCTCCTATTCAAACTTTTTCATTTATTAATTTAAAACGCTATTTCATTAGCTTTTATCGTTGTTAACCTACTTAGTTTTTCCCTACTTCCAATTTGATTTTACGTGTCGGTCTGCCTCACATTTCTACTCATCCGCGAGACTGTGTAGCCCTTTGGCCTGAGCGAGCTTGGTAATAAGCACGCAACACAATATAATTATAAAAGTAAAAATAAAAGTTTCTATTAAACAAAAAGGGTAACTCAGTAAATTTTAGAAAACTACCATTGAAGTATTGTTTATTTATTAGTATAAACAGATTTTTAATAAATTTAAACAAAGGTTAAAAATTAAAAAAAAAAGGATTCATTGACACAAATGGCTTCGTAGTGCTTCGTCTTCCTATGGCGATGATGATCGATTGGTTTGTTCAGGTAAAATCTGACGTGTTTGAAGAAAAGTTTCAAGTTCACGTGCATGAGCACTTGGTCAGGAGCAGGGAAATTTATATGCTCGTGTTTATTTTATTGAATTGTATTACCCTATGTAGATGCCCTTGTTAACTGTCTATTAGAATTGTAAATAAGTACATTTTGAGCCCAGCAGAATAGGGTTTCTATCTTGGAATTAGTATTTTATTAGTTTTGTCTACCCTTTTAATTGTTTTTTCCTCAATTTTATTAGAATTTTAAGATACTTGTAATCATAAGATTATATTATTATCTAAATTAAATGTCTTTACACCTTATCTAAAACTGTTAATTTCATAACTGAACAAGTCTACCACTATTGATCAAACCCACTTTCACATATACCACTATTAATCAAACCAACTTTCACATACCGTATATCACTATTGATCAAACCAAATTTGTGTATTTGTTACAGGTGTTCATAATCTTGAGTATCAAAGAAGGTTAAAGGAACATGAGAAGCAACATGCAGTCTCACGGAGACAAAACGATGGCATTGAAAAAAGAGAAAGTAGTTGGAGTGGAGTCATTTACTTTTATTGCTTAAGTCTAACTGTTTAAATGAATCTTATTAACAGAATCCATTAACTTAATTAAAGGAAAACATGAATAATTTGACATGGTTATTGAGCCATTTTTTTCGAATGGAGTAATCATCTGGTTATTCTTCAATGAGTTTCGTAACTAAAACTTCAATTATGACAGCATCGCAAAACAATTTTGTTCTTAGTAAATATATTTTATAGTATTCCATAATTGCATTTTTTATCATATATTCTGAATGTAATGTAAGTATTTTATAATTTATATACGATACCTTTATAATTATCAGAGCTGGATTTTCACAATTCTCTTCGGGCATCACCATGAATATAACTTCTCCTATATCAAGAAGAGCAATAAAATTGATTAAAATAACACACGCACACAACCATTCATGCAGACACAGACAGACACACACTGAGATCATGAAACCATTATGCACGCACACACACAAGTCAGGTTGCATCACTGCGATTCAAATTGTTAGAAACCTCAGCCAACCTGACCTACAGTGACTCTTTCTCGCCCATTTCCTCAAAATCTTTCAAGGGGAAGGGTGTGATTAAAAATTGTTTTAAGAATAATGTGGTGTTGCTCTAGAGCAGGGTAGCAATTAGAAATTTTTCTCTATCTTTAATAGTTTTCGAGTTAGCAAATGGACGACCTTAAATTTGGGGGTCAAAATCAAATTTGAGAGTGGCAATGAACCCCCCCCCCTATTACCTATAAACCACACTCTTCAGATCCCCCCTACCTGGCAGCTTTGAGATATCTGCATGTTACCAGACTTTTTGGACACCCTGTATAGTGGATGTCCCTGCCGAGTATTCTTCCCTTTCTCCTCTATCTCCTCCCGTTATTAAAACGTTTTGTTCCCATTTTACACAGCTGGGCTAGATTATTTTAACTTTGAATAGTGGAAATGTTTCAAAGAGGCCAAGAAGGGTTCTATAAATTTCCTGCTCTTATACTTATTTCACATGGGATAATTGTGGCGCAGGCCAGCCCGAAATTCCGAGCAAGCCGTCCTTGATCGAGCTCCAGTTAAGCTCACTCCAGCACGGTTTTCCAGAAATCGCTTTTCACACGTGAGAAATAAAGCGCGGCTCTCGTTTCTCCGTAAGTAGTTGCTGATCATGCTCTCGTTGTCCGTCGCGCGTTCACATTGCATTGTGGGATAGCCTGCCCCGGCCAGACGCTTTAGCACGGTTGTGATAGCGTGCCGTGCTGGCTCACTTTCAAAGGATGTGGCGTGGTCCAGCTCGCATTGGCTCAGCTTGCATTCAGACGTGATAAAACAAAATAATCGGGCCAGCACGCGCTGGATCGGTTTGAATATCCCATGTGAAATAAGTATTAAACTCCCCTTCCATACATTCCTCAAATTCCTTGACAAAGTAGTCATACATTTAGGGAATTCATAAATTTGGGAATAGAGAGAAGTTAATCGATTCCTGAGTACATATATTACTTTAGATATAGCAAGTGTATAATGATAATTAAATACATTTCTTATAAAATATATATTTCACTGGGAGAGAACAAATTTCCCATCACTTGGAACGCAATTTGGAATTATTTCGATGTTTATATTGCGACACTGGTAACATCAGTTTTCTGTTGAAAAATTCTTAAAGCACTACAAATAAGTAGAATCAAGAACTGATGATGGGGATAGTGTTAGGGGTTCAGTACCTGCATTAAATTATTGCTAGAACTGTACTATGATTGATTGTCCTACATCTATTCCTAGCACTTGATATTAAGCTATTTATATCGAATTTTTATTAACTGGCTTTAAAAACACCTTCGGTTTTTATTAATTACTAGCAGAGGCACCCATCACTGCTCGGGAAAACTAGTTTTAGGTAAGCAGAACAACCTTAAGAAGTTAAATAACTCAAAAATTGGTTTTAGTTATCTCTATAATTTCATGCTGTAGATGAAGCTCCGTTGTTCAAATGTTTCCGACGTCTGGATAAACTTTTGTCTTCTCTAACCAGTACTTATTCATTTGTTCGATGATATTTTGATCGATATAAATTAATATGTATCTTTTCAAACGATTATTATAGAGCAGAAAGTTTGTCGATTTGAAGAGTCAAGTTGATTTATGCTTTGTTATCTGATATGTCGTCAGCTGTCGCCCGAGCAAAGGGACTGCTTCCTCTGTCACTTTTTCACTGTTTCTCAATAGTCTGCTAATGCTCCATTATCTCCAGTTACTGGTCATTTTTAAAGATTTTCAAGAAATGTTAAGTCATACATTTCACCTTGAAAGACTTTGAGAAAAACATTCAAGGTCAATCACTTAATGAGCCTTCACAATGGTGTGCTTCACTGCAATTCAAAGGTGTTAGAAACTTCAGCCAACCTGGCCAGCCCACTCTGACCTTGAGTGAATCTTTCAAGGGGAAGGATGTTATTAAAAAATTTTTTAGACTAATATGGTATTGCTCTACAGGGTAGCAATTGGAAATTTTTCTCTATCTTTAATAGTTTTCGAGTTAGCAAATGGATGACTTTAAATTTGGGGGTCAAAGTCAAATTTCAGTGCAGCAATGTTTCCCCCCCCCCCTATTACCTATAAACCACCTGATCAAATCTCGGCTACCTAGCAGCTTTCAGATATCTGCCATGTTACCAGACTTTTTGACACCCTGTATATTGCTGGTCTGCGATTATTGTTGGTGAAGTGCGTGTTGATACCATTGTTGATACCTGTAGTTGCACAAACTTTACCTTCCATTGTTGGTCATGAGATGACTCTGACTAGCGCGCCCTGATATCATTATGAATATCAATTATTATAGATAATTTTTTTCGAAATCTAAAATACATAGTGACCTTCCTCTTGCTATGAATATCAAGTGTGTAAAATTTCATCAAGATTGAATAAAACTATAGATTTGTATAAGAAAGAAACAAACAAACATTCCCACAGACCAACAAACAAACGCTCTTCTTTATACAACGTGTCCCAAAACTCAACGATAAGCTTGCACCTACGAATCAACCTCGTCATGATCATTCGGGAAAAAATAAGGAAAAAATTTTTTTTATTTTATTTTAAATATTAATTGACTTTTTATTACAGGACTACTAAGCTATCCAACAAAGAAAAAAAATCCCGGAATATCTATAATTTTGTGGTCACAGTAGAATAAATAAGGTACAAGGGGGGTCAAATTTCAAAGTTTTCATAAAAAGTCAATTAATATTTAAAATAAAATAAAAACAATTTTTTTCTTATTTTTTCCCGAATGATCATGACGAGGTTGATTCGTAGGTACAAGCTTATCGTTGAGTTTTGGGAGACGTTGTATACATGGTTTTTTGAAGTTGATTACTTTCATTTCATTTGTTTATAAATTTTCATTTCTTATTGCAGATAATATTTCTGATTTCTTTTAATAAAATTTCTGGAAATATGATTAACTAGGAATATTACCCGGCTTTGCCCGGGTGAAAAAGATGCGTTGTTTTTTATGTTAAAAATAGAACTATGATTAACACAGTATGAACGAATGGCAAGAAAATGAGAACAGTCTAGAAAGCCTTCTCCTAACTTTTCATAATCATTTTAAACAAAAAATGATGATTTATGAACAATGAACTGGGAACAAAAGAAAATTAAATTATATGTACAAAAGTAGATAATTAAAAAAAAATGATAAGATAAATGAATCAGCTACACAGTCAAACTGGGCATGGATAGTCAAGTAGTTGTGAATTCAAGTCCATTTCGGTAAACAACACTGTATGTCTTCCCTGTGGTGCAAAAACATGTAGATTTCGACAGCTGGACACGCGGGAACAAGCAACGTATAACTGACCGTGAGAGAAGCAAACTTCTAGAAAATATTTACCTGCGACCTTGAAAGTCTGGAAAAATTGAATAAAATGAAATATTCTTCGTCTGGCATCGCCATCTAGTTTTATCCTTTGAAAACAAAAGTCTAGCTGATATGCCCATCGGGCATTGCCAAAGCCACCTACAATAGGATTCGGAATCTACCTTTAATATACGTCATTGGAACAAACAGCCCGAGCAACGCCAACACCACCTGGACAGAAGGCATGGGCACTGTAGCGTACCGTTTTTTTTTCTTTGAACGGGTTAGTGAAACACGGTATTTTACGTGTTTCAGCTTCAATTGCTACGACATTATGTTCATTAGCTGCTCTGTTTTCCCTATGTTGACTGATCGTGGTACTCACAATGCGCTTCCCTCTTCCTCGTTGTGCGCTTTATACTAACGGATGGAGCCGATGTTCCTGTCTCTTTCTTACTGTGGAAATGGAACCGATTAGTTGTTTGGCAGTAAGAGACAGGTGTCCTTGTTGATGGCTAAGTTTTTTGACACTTTTAGTTTGGTTCTTAGGAGGTTACCGTGTTCCCCCTCCTAACATATATTTAAAGGGTACACATGACGCGTTCGGTTCGCGTTGTTTTAATGGTTTTTTTCGTCCCAGACGTATGAATGTTCATTTTGGTTAACTATCCCTCGCGTATCGGTTTTTTTTTGATTCGAGGAAACATGTAATTACTTTCCTCTAATTCTGACCTGGCCAGGCCAACAGGAGACTAATTTGTGATTTCGAGACTTTTCTCCTTTATAAAACCGATTTGTTTTCACGGCTGAAGGGACTAGTTAATATTTCATTCATCCTGTGAACTAAACATGGTAAGTGTATAATTTAGCAAAGACTTGGACGTGTTTTTTTTCAGTCTTGAAGTTTTTGATCAACAATCGGTTCATAGAATCTAAAAATATTTTTCCACTTTTCCTTAAGTATTGATTCTTTTGGCCATAAAACAGATAGTAAAAAGCCTACGAATTGTCTTTTCGTAGTTACGATTTAAAGTAATTTATTTTTTTGATGAGGAGAAAGCATGAAATGACGGGTTTCACTATTTATTTGTAGGAATAATTATAATTTTTTTTTTTAGATTTGCTGAAATTTTTATTTTTATGGTTTTAAATTTTTTCTTTCAAAAAAACAAAAAAAAACACCTAATAAAATTGTTTGAATTGCGTGCGCGTTTTCTTTTTCCTCAGCACTTTTGCGTGCGATTGTTGATTCTCTAACTGCCTTTGTTATCAGGGGTTTGTCTTTTTAGAGCGTCACGTTGTTTTTTTTTTTGAGCGCGAGTCTACGTGTCTCGTGTCTTGGGGACATTTAAAAATTTTTTTTGCTGGTGAAAATTATAATTTTAGTCAGTCACTTTTTCTGAGTGGTCGGAGTGGAGTGCATGGTCTCTTCTCGGCTTCATCTCCTACTGACGGAAAGTTTATTGCTCTCCACATGGTCTCACCGATCATATTTGAAAAGTCAATAGTTTGTCCCATCGCAGCTATGGATCTTCGACATGAGGAGCCATTGTCTCCTAATCTCCAACTTTTAGTTTCCTAGATTCTTCCACAATCAACGTGTGAGTTGATTTATTTGGACCTGATGTCGGCCCCTTTACTACCGATCGGTTTATTGTGAGTTGTTTTGTTACTTTATTGTGTCTATTGCTCATTCATTCCCATGCTTAGGATGAATTCGTCATGGTGGGTTTTTCCTACGTAGACTTGGACTTAGTCTTTCGCTCGTCGAGTTTTCTCCTCAATACCTGTGCGGACCGGGAGTGTTTGGTTTATTGTCGTTTACCCATTATTGTCCCAGACAACTCAGTTTATGATATGCCGTTACTACTTATTTTGGTCAACGGATCTTCAAAATTATGAACCGATTGACT
>JAHWFO010042073.1:865907-942508 GCA_023313115.1 Rhysida immarginata | reverse complement strand
AAAAAGAATTGATGTGGATTAGTGTTTTCGTTTGTTCCATTTTTTATTCCCTAAGTATTTTATTTTTCTTCTTCCTGCCATCAGTCATTAGCTTAACTGACTCTTTTACACTATTACTATCCTTTTCCTTTTGCTCTTCACTTTCTTTCTTTCTGTGTTTTTTTTATTCTTTTTCAGGGTGCACACTCCGAACAGCGGGTAATCATTAGCGCAGAAGAATTTTTTTCTCGACCACTACACAAGCAAAATCAACGAGTGGTTGTTTTTTTTGTTTCCTCTTCTAATAACTTCCAAACAAGATTGCTGTTGGACTGACACCCGTTTCGCATCTCAGTCCACTATGCTCCGTCGTGAGTTTCGTCTGTTCATTTCGACGGGACTCTGGCGTACAGCTCTGGTTAAGATTATATAATCATTTGGTTTATATCAACTCTTTCCTTTTGTAAAGCAATAATACGTCATTTTTTTTGTTTGGAATCAGTCTTTACAAACTTTTTTTAATGTTGTCTTAGTAAAAAGAAAAATAATATTATTCGGGGATTTCTTTTCATTAGGGATTTTTACCTAAATTTGAATAGCGGGAACTGGGATTCTTTTCTAGTATTTTAAAATAGCAATCTGAAATTAAGTATTAACTTTATTTAGTTTTTACTTTATTCATTTTTTCCTTAGTCCCTTGCCCTAATTTTAGGCAACTAATTTTCATTCCGCCACCATCCTACTTTTGCTACCTAGCCTTTGGCGCTTGAACTGTTACCGCTTTAAATAGCACGTTACAATACATACATGCACACACACACTTATAAAATTTGACACACCTGTTTGGAAGCCCACATAAACTAACATATACGCATATTATGCAATTCCAACAATATTACATACATACGCGTCAAATTGATAACCTTTTTTAACAGACTGAAAAAACAAGATTAAACAGAGTATAAAAAAAATGACTTTAATGAAACTTTCGCTATCGCTTAGCTATTTCAGTCCATATCTTGAAAACTACTGAATCGATTTTGATGAAACTTGGATTTATCCCTAAGTTGAATGATACCTAATCCAATAAAAAAAAGAATTTATGAAATTCGGTTTCTAGTTTCTGAGAAATACGTGGACATACATGCATACAAAAATACATACATACATACATACATGCACTTATGAAATTTGGCATACTTCTTTAGATTCCTACATAGACTAACATATATGAATATTGTGGAATTCCAACAGTATTACATACGCATCGAATTGATAACCTCCTTATGTATGTAATATTGTTGGAATTGCACAATATTCATATATGTTAGTGTATGTGGGCTTCTAGACAAGTACGCCAAAATTCATAAGTGTGTGTATGTATGTACCGGGTGTTTCAAAAATGACCGGTATATTTGAAAAATCTAAACGGGCAGCGATAGAAATACACCGTGAACTAATTTCGAAAGTGTGTCTGCCTGAAAATTTACTGTTGTCCCAAGCATATTGCAACAAACTGTGTATTTCTATCGCTGCCCGTTTAGTTTTTATTGATTTTTCAAATATACCAGTAAACCGGTCTTTTTGAAACACCCCTATGTCCACGTATTTCTCAGAAATCGAATTGCAATAATTCTTTTTTTATTGGATTAAGTATCTTTCAACTTAGGGGTAAATCCAAGTTTCATCAAAATCGGTTCAGCGGTTTTCAAAGTATGGTCTGATATAGCTTGGCGATAGTGAAAGTTTCATTAAAGTCGTTTTTTTTTATACTCTGTTTAATCTTGTTTGCCTACATATATCAGTCGATATCTACAAAAAGCAACTGAACCAATTTTGATTAAACTTGGACTGTACCCTAAGTTGAAAGATACTTAATCCAATAAATTATTATACGTGTAACAATCAAAAGAGTGACATTATTCAAATTGTTTGCAACCGCCAATCCTAACAATTGACAGGATAATAATGCTTTCTTATTAGGGGCTTTAGCTAAAAACTATTTATAAGAATGGACGTTTGGGCTGTACGTTTTCCCGTCCACCGTTTGCATGATTAACTTAAAAACGGATTAACTTTTTCAAATTCTATATTCGACAATATCATCATCAAGATCTTATTTCGGCTATATCATCTTTTCAGGCTGTTTCGTGGACCCCTTCAAGTCGATTGCATGTGTTCTAAGAGAGACCTTAATGAATACCAAGATAATGGCATATAATGTAACAATCGAGTCGTAGTGAATAAATTGTTGACATGAGCACTTGCATGTGATGATCGCGTTATCAAGGCTCAATTTCTCGTAATAATTAATAATTCTACTTCTAGGTCACGATTAAAGCAGCTTCTTAGAATGTTTGCAATATTTTCTTTTAGATAGTTAAATTTTCCAATTTCAAAAATCGTAATTGTTAACACCTAAGCTAAAGCCTGAAATTTCATTATATAAGTCCAAGAGACTTTTCAAACTATAGCTCATTTACACATAAACAACATTAAAATCTTACTTCAAATAGGTATATTGTGTTTGAAAGTGACCAAAGATTATTTGTCTGTAGGAAGGGGGGATTAACTTTTTGGGTGTGACATCTTAAAAGGGGGAAGGGCTATGTAAAATGTGACATAATGTGACACGAAGAGACGGGGAGGGGTTGAAAATGCCAAAAACAGCGTGACGTATTTCTTGAAGGGCCCCTGTCTTACAGTGAGTAGATACTGATGCTGAATTCGGACTTAAAGGGTTACTTGGCAGTACTGGTAGTGTTCTGGTGAAAAATGAACAGACAACATAAAGAAGCTGGAGAGTGAGTTGCACATCATGACCGCTGGAGCGACTAATACTTGTGGATCGACATCGGGTACAACTCCGGGAAAGGAAGAGAGCAACTCCGGGAAGCAGCGGGAAGAGCTGCGGGTCAGGAGTGAGCTACGACCGTTAAGGCGCCAGCGATCATCGTTAACACCAGTGGGAACTCAGTGGAGCGGACTGCCTGCAACAATGATTCATCGAGCAAACGACTAGGCCTATGTGGTGAATGGAACGGTGCTGTATTTTCTACTAAACGAACTTGTTAATACAGATAACTGTCCTTACTTAGAGAATACAACGTGTCTAACAGCAATTTAATATACGAGCAGTCTGTATGCACTACGAACTAAACGGTTAGAAAGAGTAATCTTAGTTAAGCACGCGAAAGTTTAATGAACTGTATTTGACTAGTCACATAAATGTGTCTTTAGCATATACTATTGACTGCTATTCATCTTTGAGAGCGGTATCTTAATTAAGGCAATTTCGTAAGTAGCAAACGGACAACTTTTGTTGCCAACTCGGCTCCTATGCCACCTATCTGCACGGGCGTTGGACGGTTTCCTGGGAGAAAAGCAGCACGTTCATCGTTCCAATTTTGGCGCCTGTACGTCCGTTAGTTTCGGAGGTGGGTGCTCTACGTGATTGTAACACCTTATTGTAATTTGCAACTTTATTAGCATATTTTAAAAGATATTCATTAGAATCTTTTTTTTTTGTTACATTGACGAACCTACTGATTTTAATTACTCATTTATTCGTATTTATATTTAATCGGTTTAAATAAAGAATCATTTAAGATTATTTATAAAACCACTCATTTAGACCTTCCAGACATATATCACGATATTTATTTATTCACAGTAATTGGGAGGGGGAGACCTCCAACTATAGAAAATATTTATACACCTTAAAGATATGCATAACAGGGTTACGGAGTAGCCAGGTAAGTGATATTGGGTAATAGTTATAAGTATTATTAAGATCACAATACTGGATACTGGACTAGAATAATGGTTGTGTAAGTCATTAAAGCTAACAGAAATTATATTATACGATCACGAGCGGAATAATTAAGTCGAAATATTTTATTTGAATGACACCTTTTCTTTATTAACGGTAATCTTCAGTGATTAGTTAATAAAACACGCTTTACTTGGAGAGAGAAACAAAGGTCATCACAGAGCAAATACTTGACACTCTAATCACATGATATGAAAATAATTTTGACGATGAAATAGAAGCCCTATCGTGTATCCAAGCTCTTCAAGTAGAATTTATACCTGACCTACCCAAACCGATATTTTTCAGGCAATACCATATCAGTAGTTGATAAATGTCTGCAAGGTCGCCTGGTGGGGCAAAGGTCAAGTTTTGCTAGTATGAAGGTCGAGTTTCGCAAGGTGAAGGGTAAATTTCATTTAAAATGGGTCAAAAGGTCGAGTTTCTATAGGTCACAATCGAGTTTCTGTAGGTCATGATCGAGTTTCGTTAGTGAAGGTAGTGTTTCGCAAGTTTCGGAGTTTCGTTTTCAAATTTCTGCTAAAAAATATGCATATTGATGACGTTTTTTATTCACAGATGGTGCTCAATCAAGATTAAAACTAGAGTCACTTTACAGGAAGAGTATCGCACATCATTTGAGTGAACTGTACTGCAAGGCCTCTGATTGGCTATTCGGTATCATGTGGCATAATCGCAGCCATTTTGAGTTTACCCGAGTGAATGCTTGCTAATCGTTTCTATGTACTTCAGTGAGCTCTGAAACTTACTTGAGAGCACTTGAGACTTTAATCAACAAATAGTAAGTTTCAATCAATAACCAGGCACTATATTATAGATAGCAGTTGCATGTATTAATAATAAACAAAGTTTTCCTAGGTTTAGAGATGAATAATATCGTCAATTAGCTTTCGCTTTATCCAGGCCATTATGCCAAATTGTTGTGCAGTAAACTTTCACATGACTAATATATGTACACAATACGAGAGTTCAACACAAGAATTTTCTTTTATCCATTCCGGCGACAACATCAAAAATATCCATGCCTATGACGGGATTCGAACCCGCGACCTGATGGATTCGAGAACTGGAAAGCCTATGCCCCAGCCCCCCTGGCCACCAGGCCGGTCCTGTACATTTTAAATGAAATATATCATTGAGATTTAAATTAAGCATTGCAAAAACGATGTGAAAATGAAAAAGAAAAAAAAAATAGAAAAAATAAATATTAACTTGTCTATTTTTTTTTTAAATTCAAATTCATAAATTCCAAGTAAAACCTAAAAATTTTTATATATTCATTTGAATTAAATATTTATGAAAGTTTATAAGTTAACGAAATACAAATTATAATTTGTTAGTGATCTAAAAAAATAATGTGATGTAACAATTTAATTTGAGCGGCAGAGTTATCTTTTATTTTTACCACATTAAATATATTAAAAACGTATTTATCATGTATTAAGTGAATTTACAAATCGTAAAATATTACATCATAACATTTCACTCGAAATGCCGCGTGAATACTTTGAAAAAATGTTCACAAAACAACGTAATCTCCATACTGCCCTTTGTATGCAGAGAAGAACTAAACTCAAAATGGCATCGCTCAAGACTATTGCGATACTCTTTCTATAAAGTGACTGTAATTAAAACTAGAGAGCCTTTATAATCATAATTAAAATTTAATTATAATCATAATGAAAATAATTATAAAGGCTCTCTAATTAAAACTTATAATAATCATTAACAGTTCCTTCTTCAGTTGTCAACTTTTTTCTTCTTTTTTTTTAAATGTAGGCAGACATCCAAGATTTATCATCTTTCAGGGGGTTTTCTATGAAGAGGAGTCTTCCTCGCTTCATTTATTGTTTTAGTTTTCATCAAGGTTTTGCGAAGATTTATAAAAAATGATAATACAATAAATTTTTTAACATTTGTGTTTAAATTTATTCATAAGTTTTAATTAGAGAGCCTTTATAATAATTTTAATTATGATTATAATTAAATTTTAATTATGATTATAACTAATTAAAACTTAAAATAATCACTAACAATTCCTTCATCAGTTGTCAACTTTTTTCTGTTTTTTTTATGGGGGCAGACAACCAAGATTTATCATCTTTCAGGGGGATTTTTATGAAGAGGAGTCTTCCTCCCTTCATTTATTGTTTTAGTCTTTATCAAGGATTTCTGAAGATTTATAAAAAATGAAATACAATAAATTTTTTAACGTTTGTGTTTATTTATAAGTTTAATAAAAAAAATTTTAAACCATGATTCAATTTATATTTACATTCAATATACAAAATATTCACAGGGTGATTTTTTATATATTTTTTTTGTTTTATTAAATAATGACCGTATGGTACAGAATGAATTGCATCGTTTAAAACATATCTTTTATCGTCATATGTTGTCAAACAAAGTTTATTTTGATGACAAGTGTATACCGAGTGATTAAAACTGCGAATTACAGAAGAAGAAAACTGAAACGATACATTTTCTGTTAAACACCGTAAATAATGTTCGTAACATACATCTTGTTTCAGTATATTTTTTTAACACCTTGTAGAGTTTTTTTTATGATTTGTCCATAGCGAAAGCAGTACATTTTTGATTTCACTCCAACGAATTCTACGAGTGGTGTACCAGCAGTTTCATCTTAAAGTTTCACTGGCACTTGCTTGTTTACACATGAATAAAAGTTATGATTTTGGGATAATTAGATGTATCAAAATAGTCTAGATTTTTTACCGATAACGTTGTAAATGGTTTTGGAGTAAATCTGATAAAATAAACTGTCGGTCGGTGTCAGTGAAATATAGTTGACAGTTATTTTCAAAAACTTTTTTTAAGCAATCATAATGAAATTTGTACATTGTCATTTTCGAAAGGTCTAAAATGGTTGCTCCTAAATAAACCGGACGATTCAAGATCACGCGATGATGATGCATTTTGAAAAGCAACAAATCATCTTCAATAATTTCAAAATAATCTAATGTTTTTGCTGTAAGTTTTAACGCATGCTTTTCGTTTGTATTGAATTTAATAACTTGTTGTTTCCGTACGTTCTGTAAACTTTTCCCGAGGATGGCATTATTCATTAATTTGTTAAGATTTTTTTCAAAAGAACGATGCTTCTTGTTTTTTCATTGTATTGAACTCGGGGTAAGGGTTTGTCCATGCATTTTTGACGAAAAGTCACTACACGATAATTTTTTTCCAGAATTAATCCGAGATGTAGGTAAAATTTTAAGTTCTTATGATAAAACACGTATTTTCTTCGAGGTAGAAAGTGTGGAATTAGCTTTTCAGATTTGATGGGAAGTTTAAAGTTTTGGTATAGCTCTTTATTGAAAGAGAATAGCATATCTTTTGCGATTCTTTTTTTTTCTGTTGCTAACGGATAATCACAATGTGAATCATGTAACTTATCAGAGTAAAGAAGATCAACTTCTAAAAAAAATCCGATGTCTTAGTTTTTATCTAATTTGTCAACAACTAACTTCTGAATTTCTTCTTGTTCCAACCATCTAAAGTCCGAGTAAGGAAGAGGTTGTATCCTGTCATATCCATACAGACTATTTGTGTCCACATAGAACAAGTATGAAGTGGGTTCGTTCTTATCATAACCTTCAACGAGCGGATTGTTGGCTTTTGCATATCGTTGTAAAATAATCGATACCCCACCTATAACTGCTCTTTCCAAAAACATGTCGGTTAAAAGTTGTAGAATTTCCCCTGTTGTTTTTAATGCAACTTCCCAAGATAATCCAAATATTGACAGAAAATGAGCAGGGTCGAGTTTGTAATATTCATAATAAGTCGTGCGAAAATGTTGAAAAAGTTCACATAAAAGTACTACATGAATTTGAAGACAAGTATCATGATAATCCCCTAAATTTTGACATCCAGTTATCTTCCAAGTTTCTTGAGCATGTGCATAATCTTCATTACTAATTTCTTCTCCTGTCAAAGAAGAATAAAACTCTTGTTTTGGAGGTAACAATTTCGCTTCAAACTTTTTAAAGTCTGTTACATACTCATAAGGATAAACTCCTTTTCTTTTTAACAACTGATGGTTTTCCGGAAATAAGCTTTCTAACAAGGGGAAGTTATCTATAGTACATAGTAATGTTTCTAAACTAGCTGAAAGAAATTGTCAACTATTTAGTAACTTTAAATGATTAATACATTCCGCCGTATATCTTTCTGCACTTTGCGGAATTACATCAATTTTTGCTTCCTCATATTAAGTGAAAGCACGTACGATGAAATGTGAATCGTAAGGCTTTAGATTATGGAAGAATATAGGCAATGTTTTATTATGTTTATAAAGCAAATTGCACTGTTGATGAGCTGCTCCACAAAATTTACCTGTGACGTGACAATGATCTCTTACTTTTGTTTCAGAAGAAAGAATCACTTTTTCACATATGTGACAATGAGTGGCGGATTTGTATTGTTCATGTTCTTGTAAATTTAATTTTTTGAGTGTTTTCTCGGATATTTTTTTTTGAATTTCAATGTAATCCTGCTGTATATTCTTAAAGAAATTTTCTATACAGTCTTCTCCTCTTGAAAATCTTTTCTTCATAATCTAAAATAATGTAATAATATCAACAAGGAATATGTTTCTGAGTTTATTGCATGAAACTGTATTCGTTTGTAGGACGACAAGACTGCTCTTTCGGCAACAGAAATTGGAAATCACCGTACACAACGTATGGAACCATCAACTGGTGATCATATCGTTCAAATTTCATTAATGTTTTTTTTGTTATTTCTATACGTTGTGGTGTGTTTGTACGACAATCTTTCATATGTTCATTTAACTTCTCTTTTCCCTGAAACATATGCAAACAGTAACGACATACAACACGAACTTTATCTCCTGTTCTTACTAATCGACTGAAATTTTGAATTACACAATAATGTCGATTTTCCATTAGTAATAAATAAACTTGAACGGATATATATTTAGAGAAGGACGAGACATAAGAACCCTGGAATACAATGAATAATAGATATTATTAAAAATACAAAATTAGTAAAAAATAAGATATAATAAACAAAAATATAAATAAAAAAATAATAGATAAAATCAAAATCAAAATAAAAAGCTGACGTTTCGGATAGAGACTGTCCTTTATCAAAGCAAAAATGATAACTCCCTAAAAGCAAATAGAATATTAAAGAATTATCCTGAAGTTATGAAAGGAGTACTAATGGACGGGTTTATATATAGTTTGCATAGGGAGTACTATCCATGTTTTCTCTTCTTGTTTTTCAGCCAATACCATATTACTATTCCCTATGGAATTCTCCAATATTCTCTATTCCCAAATTCTCTAATATTCTATTTGCTTTTAGAGAATTATCCTTTTGCTTTGATAAAGGATAGTCTCTCTCCAAAACGTCAGCTTTTTTTTTGATTTTGATTTTATCTATTATATTTTAATTATTATTTTTGTTTATTAAATCTTATTTTTTACTCATTTTGCATTTTTAATTAATATCTATTATTTAATAAATTAACTTCTCGTTTTCGTGCAATTTTAGAAATATACAATGGAAAAATGATTTTCAAATTTAAGAATTTCGGATACTGGAGTCGGAAAAGTTATTCCGTTTAAGTTAATTTTCCCAAGATACTGTTTATAATATTCGACACTATTGGCTCCTTTCTCTTCAGAATGCAATGCTGCTAAAACAGAATACACAAAACAAGAATGATCATCTGTTTCGATAATGAGTAACGCTCGTTTGTTTTTTTAAAAAGCATCTAGCTTACATTTGCATCCTCCTGACAGTGGACGATATTTTCCGAAATGAATATCACATTTTTGATGGAGGAAAGCATCCATCGGGAACCATTCTTCTGAAACGTAACAAATTTGATTACTAATTTCCGTATTGCATTGCCGACAGCTGATGAAATTTCGTGTGCAAATAAAGTAATTTGATTTCCTGAACACAAGGATAACGGCATGAACTCGACTGTTTGCACGAGTTGTTTTTTCTGAAGCATTACTTCTAAACAAATTAAACACTTGATGAAGTTCAGTCAACACTGATGTAAAAAGATTTTGCAAATTTTCTCTTATCTACTGTGTCACTCATTTTTCAATAGAAATAACACCTAACAAATTTTCTATATGATGATGACCGTAAATGGAATGGTTCAACTTCTGGCAAAGCTTCAACTTGTGAAGTGTCAGAAAGGTCATTATTATCTTGATAATGAGCTTCCATGTTGGGTGCATTTGCAACTCATTTACTGTGTCAAATATTCGTTTACAAATTCTACACGTAAATTTTCGTGTAAAGTGATTTTGTATTTTGTGAATTTTCTTAAGATGCGCTGTTAAGTTTTTTTTATATTTAAAGTTTCTTTTTGCTCAATATATATCTATGATTTTTCAACCTGTTAATCCATGGATTTAATCCTCTTCACCACACAGACCCGAGATCACATTATAAGTAGCCTCCTCAATAGGCGCTAACCTAACCTAACCTAACCTATCCATGCCACCTTCAAGTGTAATAGCACAATTGAGATTTTGCGAGATTTGCGCACAGTGTAAGTCAACAACGCAACCTCACCCACAACTGAAACCTGATGACCACGCACATAAACCATTTGAGTTACTCCACATCGATCTGGTAGGACCAATGAAAAAATCTTCCTTAGGTGGATCCCGCTACATATTAACAATTGTAGACGACTTCTCCAGAGTATGCTTTGTCCGAACTCTTGCTACTAAAGCAGAAGCAAACGAAAACTTACAAGTCTTCGTCACTTACTGGAACAAACAATTTCGATATCAGGCAAAGAGTATTAGCACTGATCGAGGTAGGGAATTTCTTTCTTATGATTTCAGAGACTACCTAGCTGGCCAGGGCATTCGGCACGAATTAACAACACCACAAAGCCCACAATCAAACGATGTGGCCGAGAGGATGAACCGCTAGACAAAACCAGGTGTCTACTGAAACAAGCAATGCTCCCGAACCGCTTCTGGGCAGAAGCCGTTCATACAGCATCCTAGGTTCTGAAGTTAATACCTGCAAAGTCCATACATGGCGAAATTCCCCTAAATGAATGGTTACAACGTCAAGCAGAGATACACCACATTCGCACTTGAGAGTTTTCTCCCAGATTCCTGGAAGACATGGCAAGCTGTCACGACGCTCAGAGGAAGGCAATTTTGTCGGATATGGATCGTCAAAAGCCCATTATAGGATCTACTCATCCACTACAGGAAAAGTGGACATCCGCAGATCAGTCATCTTTGATGAGAGCACACCTGGTCGCTCTTTAATAGAAGACAGTAGTAACTCACCGTCATCGGGAACTGTTTCCATTTCATGGTCCAGCAGTGGAACTACACCTGATCAACCAACAGGATTTAATAATGCACAATCCCCCAGAGACGGACCAGATGATGACCATGGACAGGAAGAGCATCAGCCAATGGGAGAACAGTGGCAGGCTGCCATGGAGTCAGAACTCGAATCAATGAAGCAGCACCAAGTTTGGATGTTAACACCAATACCACAAGGCATACGCCTATTACCTAACAAATGGATATTTCGCGTAAAGCGACATGCAGATGGTTCTATTGCTAAGTTCAAAGCACGCCTCGTAGTAAAAGGTTTTTCACAACGACACGGTCACGACTACTTTGGCACCTTTTCTCCGGTGATCCGCTTAGAATCGCTTCGACTGCTGCTCGCCTATGCAGCTTCAAACGGCCAAGTTATTCGCCAATATGACGTAAGAACGGCAAACCTCTATGGGGACATTCACTGCCAAGTGTTCATGCATCAACCAGAAGGCTTCATGGACCCTCAGAAACCAAATCACGGTTGCCTCCTTCAATGAAGCCTTTATGGACTTAAACAGTCAGGGAGATGTTGGAACGAACGCTTGGACGCCGGTTTACGCAAACATGGCTTTATCCCACTACCATCTGACCCATACTGCTATACAAAAGGATCAGGCAGCTCACAATTGCGTCTTGGAATCTACGTAGATGATATGATTATAATTAGTAAATCCGAGTCACAGATTGAATCGACGATGAAAGAACTTGAACAAATCTTTGATCTAGACAAATTGGGGGAGGCACGCCACATTCTCGGAATTGAAGTGGCTCGAGCTGAACCGCATATGTACATCCCTCAAACCAGTTATGCTCGCAAAGTTTAGAACGCTTCAATATGGTAGACTGTAAAACAGTCACAACCCCCTTAGCTGTTGATCAGCGCCTGGATGACATAGGGGGAGACTCTCAACTGACTGGGAAGGAGCAGTATATGTCACTCATCGGTTCCCTTATGTACCTGGCCGTAGGAACACGACCTGAGATAACATTCGAAGTGGCAACCCTTGGACGCTTTTCAAAGGAACCAACTGTAGCCCACTTGAAAGCAGCTCGTCGAGTGTTGCAGTATGTAAAAGGAACAATGTCATATGGCTTACATTACACACCAACATTAGCTCGCCTGGAATGTCAGACAGACACCTCATGGTCGTCCATCGCAGATTGTCGGGGATTTAGTGGCCACCTAGTGTACTACGGACCCAACTTAATCTCGTGGAAAGCGAAACTACAGACACAAATTGCCCAGTCATCAATGGAGGCTGAAGTAGTAACCCTCGTGCAAGGTTTTTAAAGAAATGCAATGGCTGACAAATATCATAACTGAATGGGGAATGGACTCCTTATTACACAGAGCACTACTAATGATAACAGACAGCCAATCTGCAATCGATAGCTTGAACAATAAGTCCATCACACCCAGAAACAATCACTTTGCTAGGACTCTATTTTATGGTAGAGAGCCATATGATTGTGTAATCTACATATAATTTACCGTCAAAGCAGCCAATTAGGTGCTGACGCACTGACAAAACCTGTTACGAAGCAAAAGTTACAGAGAACTTTCGACTCTTACATGAGCCACTATGGCTAGGAAAGGGGGGGATTTGTGGTAAATTCCTACCCAGTGGCAGATGTAATTTTATCTTTATTATTATTTACAATTGTTTCATAATAATTTTTGTCATTGCTTAATCTCTATAGCAACACTGCTTTGTTACCTTTTCTTTCTCTGTTCTTACCATTCCGTTTTTCCCACCTCATGTAATGTTTCTTTTTGCTCAATATATATCTATGATTTTTCAACCTGTTAATCCATGGATTTATTCCTCTTCACCACACAAACTCCAACAACCAATTCACACAACATCGTTATTTTTACATCACTATGGGATGATATTAATGGTGAATCTTGAGAAGTAAGGTCAGGAACTGAAGTAGAGGGATGAGTTATATCTGTTGGTTCTCCTAAGGACGCGAGTGTTCAGATTGCGTAATCCGAGTAGGGGCGACTACAGGCGTACTCGACACTTTACTTTGTTTTCCATGTTTCTTCTTGTGAAGAGTTGTTAAATTTCTTTTATACTTGTATTGACAACTACACAATTCGCATTTAAACATTTTATTTCCTTTCCATTCCTATTAAAAAATATAAAAAAAGAAATTATCATACAAGCTTTATTACTTTTTACTTAACAATTTATTCACAAAATCATATACATATTCATCATAATCATGGAATGATTTCAGTTCATTGACAATACATTCAGATGTCATTCCGTTACATCTTTATATTATGAAATTAACACAGTAATGTCCACATACAGAGGTTACATAAATTTTTAATTGCTTATTATTATACCGCAGTTGTTTTTTACAATTCATTAAATTATCTAAAATCGAAAATTTATTAGGCAAACGCCCGCAACTGTCGAAATACTCTCCATTGCTTCCCAAAACTAACCAGTGACTGCCTTCGAGATGACATTCATCCAAATTAACCACCATATACTCGCCTTTTTTCAAGGAATGCGTGGTACGTGATTCACCGGATACACTCCAGCAAAATTTTTACAACGAGGCTTCAGTATGTTGTATATTTGTTGTGAATCCATTTTTATGTTAATTTACCCAAGTAGCATTTCGTTTCTTATCGATTTGAAATAAAAACTACACTTCACTGTATATTATAACGTTAATATTTCGTGTCTGTTTATGGGAGAATAGCAAGTCTATTCTTACTACTACGTTTTTAATTAATGATACGTGAGAGTCATCATTTCCACATCCATCGGGAGTTAAGTCGTAGCAAAATAAAGTTTCTCCTTGTATTCCCCATCGTTTATAACTCATTCCGTTTCCTTGGTTTTCAAATAGCATACCTAGTCCGCGAAATGTGTTCAAATAGGCTAATGCGTAATTTTTATTCTTGAAATTCATTTCCAGCGGTTTTCCATCAACAATCTCACCATCGATTGAAACTGATAATAAAGTCAGATTAAAATTATCAAAATGTATTGGATTTTCGGTATAAGACCCGTTAAATGCATCACCATTCGGAATGGAACTTGACCTTGAAAAACATTATCGATTTGCGCCGAATTTGTTCCTTGAATAATCGTATGAACATTAATATCAGTCTTCTTATAAGGAAACTTTGCTGTAGCAGTATCTAATGCACGTGAATGTGCTAATAGAATTGTAGAGCTAGGTTTTGACCTTTTTCACGTACATCAGCACATCTTCAAATACGATGACGGGTTTTAAGGCTTCTTCAGCAGGATTTCGCCCTGATACCTCCACGACAAATTCAGGTTTTTGCGGAATCAATCTAAATTTACAGTTAACTTTGTTTAAAATGAGTTTATGTTGCAAGCAAGGGTCTACGTGAATTCTTCCTGCGAGTTCTATGAAGTTACTTTCTGCTGTTGCTTTTTGTGTATCTTCATTTACCGTCCAGAAAGATGCAGTTAACATTGAAGATTTTGCATCGTTTCCATAGTTCAAAAGCGTTTGAATGTAACTCTTATATGCATAATCATGACCGGTGCTTACTAACTTTCTATTGAGAAATAAGTCAATCTGTTTAAAGAGCAATTAAAATAATAATTTTCTTGGAAAGACATTTTAACTTTCTTCATTCAACAGTGTGGTATTTTCATTCTTTTTAATTTTTATCTTGGCGAAAAATATCGCTTCAGAAAGATTAACGTAATCTTCGCTATTGCCTGGAATTAAGAATTCGATAAACCCTCCCGATGAGAGAGAAGCTATCAGGCGATGTTCTGCGTATCTGCTTCTTTCACTACTTCGTTTGTGTCAGTGGCAGTGAGAACACATCTAATTCGCTTTTCAAACAAGTACACGATGCAGGATGAATGAACAACATGACGGCAAATGACGAAATAAAAGAATAAGCTCACAGTATACGTACAAACTTTTGATAGATTTAATGGGATATGGTCGTACGAAATGATGAGCAATGAGTCTTATCTGGAACCTTTTTTGACGATTTAAAACAGGAAACTGCTTCTCTACAAATCCGAATCGTTTTACGATGGATTTTCCTAAACACATTCTCAAATAAAGTCCATTACTTCCGTCTTTATAATTATAAACAACAAATTTGTGATATTTTTCATCGTAAAACAAGCGTACATTAACATTAAGAAATCGTTCTTGAGGCCATGCATCGACCAGTTCAGAAAGTTTTTTCTAATGTCTTTATTGATTGCTTCACTAAGCTCTTGCAAGCTATTAAATGTATGAGAACCACGTGTTGACTCCAGAGGAATGTCCGCATCGTCTACTGTTATAGCTGGATTACCTGTATAATAATGATTCATTAAACGTTCGACATCATCATTGCCTTCGGATTTCAAAGTAAATGAAAAGTTCTCAAACGAATTCGGGAATGAAAAACGAATTCGTATTCACCGTTCAATTCGATCTGTTCAGAAAGATGTGTTTAAGTATAAAGAAGGGCTCTTTTATCACAACAAAAGTAATAAAGAATATAACAAAAACAAAAATAACAGAAAAATACAACCTGGAAGCGCTTTTCGAGAGCAAAGCTCTCATCATTCGGCAGGAATCAAGGAGAACACGTGGAAAACCCAAAGTGAACTGATTAGAAACCGAAGAAAGCGGTTTATATAGCGAGAGAAATACAAGGCAGACCAATAATAGAAAAGAAATAAAAACAATATTATTGGTTGGCTAATTGAGACCACCACTGAATTAGAGGGGAATCACCAATAGGGCCTAAGTCGGAGTTTAATAATGTGTTGTTCTTGGATTTATGGATAGCCATGCTCTCGAAAGCATCTAACGAGTGTTTTTTATTGATAGATTGTAACAGTTTTAAGTTGTCGATGGAAAAATCGTGACCCGTCTCTATGGAATGTTTGGCTATGGCTGATTGACTGCATCTACCGAATCTTCTGTGGTCGAGGTGTTGCTTAAATCTGGTGGATAAACTGCGTTTGGTCTGACCTTTGTAAAGCTTAGGACATTGCGAACAATGGATGACGTAGATGCCTGACTTTTGTATATCTGGTACCTTTGCTTTGGGGTTGCCCAGCAAGTTTCGTATTTGGTTGGGGTTGCTGAAAGAAAGAGAAATGTTATATTGTTTGAAAATTGAATTTAAATTTTTAATAAGTAGTTTATTGTAAGGAACGGACATTGTTCTATACTTATCTAGGATAGGATGTAGAGTGGTTATGTCTGACAGAAATGTTTTGAACTTCCTCTTCCTCAAAAGATCGTCAATCATTTTCCAGTTGTACCCGTTTTTCTCGGCTATTTTTTTAATCAAATCAATCTCTTGTTTGAATGAAATATTGTTTAATGGGATATAGAGTGCCCTATCCAACATGAAAATAAAAGCTGAAACTTTTTGGGTCCAAGATTGGCTTGAATCGATGGGAATGTAGTTTAGGTGAATGGAGGGTTTCCTATGAATATCAAAATGCAGCGAGTGATTATTCCTAATTATCACTAAATCCAAGAACGGTAATTTATTGTTTTCTTCAACTTCACAAGTAAACTTGATAGAAGGGGAGAAACTATTGATGTGATTAATGAATGCATTTGTACTAACCTTGCCTATACATTTCATCACCAGCAGATTAACTGACATTGTTAAAAAGAGGGTTGAATTAGAGGGTTGGCATCGCATATACTTTATAAACACTGTTTCTCACTACGTATGTTCAATTTTCTTCTACTCTCTGTGATGTCGGCGCTCTGATTGTTCAATTTGTTGTTTGTATTTTAAATAATTGTATCTTGCTCAATCAATGTTTACTCTTTTAAGGGCCTACAGGGATAGTGTATTATAGGTATCATTCTATACACGCTTTAAGTTAAATTTAGGTTAAAATATCACTTCGACATTTTACTGTTACTTGACTGTCTGCTCCACACAGTCCTATGGGTAGAACATCAGGTGATCATTCACTGGTTGAGTGATGGTCTGAGTTCGATTCTATGTGACTGTAGGCCCCACTTTTTATTCAGTCAATCCCTGTTTTTAACCTGTTTTCCTTTTTCAAAACTCGTTTTCCTTTTCCTTTTACCGGAGTTTTTTACAATTTTCGACGTTATTAAAAGTTGTTTACGACTTTTGGTTCCAGACTGATCTACGTTTGACAGGCATGAAATATGTTTGTTTGTGGTTCGTATTGCCCCACCTTTAGTTTCACTGATTTTTCATCCCATTAAAGTGTTTCTTTTTCGAGATATGAGTACGCAAGTTCAAGTATTACATAGGCCGCGATGGAGGTCATCTAAGCCAGCATCTGATACGATAAATGTTCGCGCTAAAAAGGCACCGCGTCTTTCAAACCGCGTACGAGAAATACGTTTGTTTGTTTGAGGTTCACACGAGTTGCACTGCTAGTTTCACCTCATTAACGCGTTGCCTCTTATGTAAAATGCGTACGCAACGGTTACCCCGTATCACACGTATAACATTGACCATGTTAGGTGTCATTCAGTCAGCAGTTGTTACGTTAAGCGTACGTGCTAGCTGCACTAAAAAGGTATTTGCGTTTTTCTGTCAGAGTACATGAAATACGTTGTTTTGTACACCAGTGAAGTTTGCCTATTAGTTTCACAGCTTTTTTATCTCATTAAAGTGTTTCCTTTTCGATAAATATGCGTACGCAACGATTACGTCGTAACTCAAGTATAACATTGACCGCGTTAGATGTAACCAAGTCGACTGTTGTTATGTTTATCATACGTGTTAGCCTCACTAAAACGCCAACGCGTTTTTCGAGCGTGGGTACATGAAATGCTTTGTACTCCATTGAAGTTTCCCTTTTAGTTTCAAGGGTTTGTTTTTTGTTTTTTTTACCTCTTTGAACGGTTTATTCTAGACAAGTGAGTAGTCAAAAACTTCTTCATGGTGACACGAGATAATGGCATTAATATTATTATTATAATCTTATCGGTGGAAGGACGGATCATAAAACTGTTCCTATTAACTAAACAGGTGGTGGCTTTACAGTATAACAGAGGGACATCAGGAGTTCCAACTAGTTTTGCCATTTATTCCCGGCTTTGTCAAGGATATACAGCAAGAGGCATGCAAGCCTTTATATATACAGAACAGTGGTACAAGTTAAGCAATGAGCGTAAATACATACAAGAACCAATAGGATATAAAGCAAGGGGGCCAATGAGTTCAAAAAGGACGTAATGGCCAGCGTTAAACGCACCATCTCTGTACAACTTCTCTTTTGTGTATCTTAAAAAAATTTTTTGTATTTATTCTATTTTATTCTACTGGCCATTACGCCTACTGCTGAAATTCGCCCTGAGGATAGTCATTCCAGTACTATCAATACACCAGAGTTCTAGCACATTTGTTTGGCTTCCTTTTTTTACAGAAATCAAAAATAATACACCAATAAGAGCCATGATTTCTGAACGTGAAGTTTCTCTATAGTCCCTATCCCTTGCAACAGTTTTATCAGCATACTTTCTGATAATGTAAATATTTGTGTACTTGACCAAATCATCTATCATTTCAAGCGAAATTATTTGTAAAAATGCTTCTAGAGATGTTGCAGCTTGTCAAGCGGATCCTTTAAGCCCAGGAAATATTTTAACAAGATTTTTTGAACATGTTTTTGATTTTTTGTGAAGAGGTTGGCTAATCCACAAAGTAAAGTTATTCTTGTCAATGAAGAATTGAAAATCGTCTTCTTCAGGATGTACAAACTCATCCGTATGTAATTGATTGTTCAGAGTCACTGCTGTAAATATCTATGTCAACATTTTCATTTTTAAAATCGATACCATTGTCATCATCGAAAATGAAAACATCCAAATTCTCTTCTGATAATTCTTCCATACATTGCAGAATGTCTTCAGTTTTCAGATGCTTTTTACTCCTGACAGTGTGAAAGGAAATATAAAAAACATTGGTAATAATTCGTAGCACGTATCACATAAACAAGATGCAGAGTAAAGGAATTATTCACAGTAGTAAGAAAAAAATTAAGAAGAATTATAAAAAACTAAATATTGACCTTATGAACCTGGAGTAAACACGATAAAGTAAATGGTACAGTAAAAAAATTCACTTACATTTCAATGCGCGTTGCTGTCTTCAGACCGCAAGGATGATCTTATTTAGCTGTCTCTCAGATAACAAATGAACAGTATCTAATGCAAAGCGTCATAAAAAAATGCTACTAGCGCCTTCTATTTTCAAAATTAGTAATTAGAGAATACCAAGTAGCGAGAGCCATCTACCGAAAGATTTTTACAAAAAAAAAACAGAAGATGTCTAAAAAATGCGGTCCAAACACCGCATATGCGCACGCTTAAGGGTTACTACTGACATTGCCAAAGCATTCAATACTGTTGAAAGAAGCACTCTATTAATGCAGTTGACCCAGTGTGGGGTTGATTCGGTAACTTTAAATTTATTGCGTGACTATTTTACTAACAGAATCAATTACATAGTCTAATAATGCTACTACTGAACATCCCTCTACCCTGGGCCTAATGCAGGGGTCCCTGATCGCCACTGTGTTGTATGCAGCGGCCACAGCTGAGATAATTAAACTACTTCTACACTGTTATATAATAACATATTTGTAGCATATAGTAAAATCCTTGACGATATTCAAACTTTGAAAAATTGGTACGTAACGCATGGACTACAATTTAACTAATCAAAAACGACTATATTGTTGTTCAACAATCAAAAGCCTAGCTCGTCTCACACATGCAAATTATTAGGCCTACAGCTTAATACCAAACTATCATTTAAAGAAACCATTGAATCGTTGCTTCTCGATCTCAATTGTCTGAAATTTCTGTTTCAAAACGTAAAAAAAACTCTAATCAAAAAGGAGATGGTACAAATACTAAAGCCAATGTTAGTTCCTAAATTAGAATATGGCGTCCTATTCTGGTCTGCAGCCTTAAAATTCACAACTTCCCGTGTTTCAGTAGCTTATAATAATGTTTTGCGGGCAGCCTTAGCACTCTCTAAATACGCATCTATGTCTGATATCTTTAATATGTATGAAATACCTTCCTTGCAACCTATAATTAAAATTGCTCGTCTTAAAGAAATATATCGAGCAATTACTGATAGCAACCATCCGCTCCACTATGTTAACCAATTGCTTACTGTTACGCCTAATACTCGAACTACACAAAGATATAAACTTAGACCAAAGATTATGGTATCAAAATATTTGCAATCTATTTTGCTTGTGATTATTGGAATAATTTGCCATTTAATGCTAGGAATAAGATTTTAAATTGCACAGTGAAGTCCAGTTCAAACCATAAATTTCATGTTTTTAACTTGATTCAACAAGCTATACCTTAACCTATGTAACTCTCTTTGTACTTGTCCAACTTTGGATGTAAATTTGCAAATAAATAAATAAATAAATAAATAAAATATATTGATAGTAATAAATGTTATTTGTTTTTTATATAATTTAAATAATACCCTTAATATTATATATTATTTATATTAGTTTGTAATTTAATTTATTATGAATTTATAATTTTATTAATTTAATTTATATTAATAATTAATTAATTTAATAAATATTAATTTGTTATTTATTCATTTATTTATTTGAAAATGATAAATAATCAGAGGAAAAAATCAATAAACTATGATTAACATTTATACCTCTAATTAATTAAAACAAGTAACTTTGTTCAAATGTGAAGAAACAAAAAATAAATTTTCTTTTTTTCAATTTATAATTTTTCTAATAGTTAAAGTGAACATTTGTCTTTGGATTATTGAATTACACAGCTAATTCGAGATTCGTTTAATGGCAGATAGTGATGTTTTTTGTTTTTTCTATAATCTGTTTGTTTCCGCTATAATATAATATATGAAAGATGGAAACAACATGGCTGCCATGCCTCTCATGGCTACACTCTGGATATAAAGGCACTCTAAATACCTGTAGTTAAAATGTAAATTTATGTGCCGTAATGCATCATCTGTTACCTACTGTATAAAACCGAAGAAAATTCTCAGAGATCCTATGTTCAATGTGTATGCAGCTCATAGTGATGTTAAGTTTACGCGATCGCGCGTTGTTGAGTTAAATTATTTTACCAAAATAGTAATTCCGCAGTAGCTGCTTTACGGGAATTTCAGACTTTCAAGGGGATGCGAAATGGTTCCATGAATGTGAAAAACCTTCGGAATATGATAACGAAATTTGAAGAAACAGGATCATTGTCAGATCGTACTGGCAAAGGAAGAAAACCGTGTCTTAGAGGAGGTTTCAGTTCAGGTGGAAGAGGATAGAGCTGCAAATTCCCATGTTAGCATCTGTCTCCGGCGTGTAGCACAGGTGTTGGATAGGCTACATTCAACTGTCCATAAGATCATGCGGAATATCCTCCGATATTATCCGTACAAACTTTCACTTGTGCAGAGGGATTCCACATGATTGTGACGATCGACTCCAGTTCTCATTTCCGTTCCTTGCTCGCGTTGAAGTCGATGTAGAATGGCCGTGGAATATCCCCTGGACAGACGAAGTGCATTTTCACTTGGACGGCGCAGTGAATACAGACAACTGCCGCATTTGGAAACCAGAAAATCGACAACTATTGTACACGCTAACGGTCCCGAACTGAATGAAAGAAAACACAATTTTTTTGGTAAATACGTAACACAAATTTATTGTGTGATGGTACGGAACCCTCGGTGCGCGAGTCCAACTCGCACTTGGTTGGTTTTTTAATTTTAACCAAAATAAAATAATATGTTACGTAACCCGTTGCTTGACCCCCCCTCCCTCCCCTGTAACGCACCGTAACGTTTTACAAGACCCCCCTTCCCCCAAACTGCGTTACGTAATACTTGAACGGCCCCTTTTCTTTATAGAATATCATTCGCAAAGTATATGTAAGTACTCCTTTTCAATAATCATTTTTTTTATTACATAGCGAAAAATTCATAACGTTTAAAAAATAAATCGAATAAATTTTCTATATTTTAGGAAACTCAAAACAACTTTTTATTATCTGAAATAGTAAGACGATGTGAATATATGAGATCGCAGCTGAAGCAACAGTGAAGGTGATGATGGTAGATGGAGAAGCAGAAGTGATGATGGCGATGGCTGGTGGATGAGCAGCGGTGGCGGCGCTAAGGTGGTGGTGACGGTAGCGGGAAACACATCAAGAAGAAAATCTTTAGAAGCCCCATCAATGGAGAATTTAGAAGAATAAAACTTGGAAAATGAAGAATGATGGAATGCACTCGAGAACTTTTTTTTTTACAACTTTTTGCCTTTACGATAATTTTCACTTAGAAGACGGCAGATTTCAATAACTTTACCACAATTTTCATTTAGATCAAAGTAGATTTCATTTAGATTAAGGCAATTTTCATTAATATTATGGCAAATACTTACGAAGAAAATTAATTTGCTTTAAAAAGGAAAATAAAAAATAACGCAAGTATTTCTTAAAAATTTCCGTGCTAGCAAGGCGCATTAACAAAGGACTGTAGAAATTTCACTCTAGTAATGTCGCAATAAATATAAAGGGTGATTCAAAATGATGTCCAACATTTCAAAATTTTACTATGCATTTATTTTAAAACATAAACTAACCAGACTGGGTATTTTAACGATCTGTTACAAATCGAAGGGACTCTGACAATTTCCTTTAATTCAACCTTGATCTTCTTTTCGTTTTACCACGGTTATTGAATGAGATAACCTGATATTACATTTTACAAGTGATATGTAAATTCGGATAATACAGGAGGTACTGAAATATGTTTAAAAACGTTGAAAAATACTGTCATGTTTTCTCATGGCTGCAAAATACATAGCTTTATGTATTTTAAATTTACCCGTTTTACGTAATGCTTGCTTGTGCTCACAGTGTGCTTATTCTTATACCGTGCTTGTGCTTGTAAGGCAAATTCGACCTTATTCTATAGCGTTGTTACATGCCAACATTTCATAATCGTTTACTGTAATATCGTAGTTTTGGTGAAACATTAGGTAATGCAAAACTGCCTAAATGGAATGAAAACTGTAAAAATCTGCCTTAACCTAAATGAAAATTGCGCTAAAGTTAGTGAAAACTTTCGTTTTCTAAACACAAAGTGCCTTAATCTAAATGAAAACTACTGCAAAGTCATTGCAAAAAGCTGTAATACTATCCGATTTCGTGTGCATTCCACCATTCATTTATAAATTCAGTAAATTAATGTAAATTTTATATAAAATAACTAACTTTTTTCTTAATTCTTTATTATAAATCTTATTTAATAAAAAATACAATAAAAAATAAAAGATCGTTTTCCATCGGGTTTCCAATGGGAAATGTTGCAATGAATCGTGATAGATGCGATTATCGAATCACTGCTGCCGTCTGTTTAGCATTACGAGATCTTAACCTGTCTGTAAAATAGAAATGCGATCCTTCTTCATAACTTTTTCAATAAAAAACTAATAAAATAAAGTAAAAATATATAGAACATTTAGAAATAAAAATTTCTGTACTCACTTTTTAATAATTTCGTGTTCATCTTTTACCACATTCACCAATGCTAATGTTGTTTTCTATCCACGCATCGAGCAATAAATAAAACGCATCGAAATCCTGAATCATTATGAGTGTCTCCATTTATAACTCTAGTTAAGAAAAAAAAATCGCTAGTGTGACCCAGGCCTTACTCGTCGGCTACGTATAGCAGCCATTCCACAAATTTTCCAATCGTGCCGGACTTTACTCCTTTATCTTTTGAACGGCCCTTGCTGCACTGCCCTACTTCCCGACCTCCTAGACGATGCATATAAATATCTTGGAGACCCTTTATGATGTTCGTGAATAACACAATCGTCTTCTGTCCACGAAAATAAAAATACTCGACAATATTCACATTGAACCAAATCGTAATAAGTACGAGGTTTTACGTGATAGAATCCATTCCGAGCTAGTTGGTTTGGTTTGGTTTGGTTTGTTTGGTATTATCGTCCTTTTCAACTGCCATGGTCATTTCAGGACGGCGTTACAGGGGCCGCAAATTTTGCCTCACAAAGATTCTTTAACGTGCAGGCAGCAAACGACTACACAGGACCAACGGCTTTACTTCTCTTCCGAAGGAAGTGCGCGATCTCAGGATTTCCCCCTGAAAAATCCTCGTCGTCCTCGGCCAGGATCGAACCCATGTACTCGGGCATCAGAGGCGATCACGCAACTGCTGAGCCACCGAGGCCGATCCGAGCTAGTTCTCTCACATCTATAAAATCTTACATTATAAACGTGCTTAACCGTCTCATATACTCTGTAATAAATCTTAAGTGGTTTGGAATCCAAAACGTGACTGAAGAAGCCTCCGATGTGATGATGATACAAAAAAGACAATCACTGAGCGCTAATTATCATTGCGTGAGAAGAAAAATCAAAGTCAGCGAAAACATTTAATGCACCCAAGGATGGATGAAGGTAGATCTTATTTCGAAACATTTAGTGCACCATACCTGGTGCACCTTTTCTTATTTCGAAATTGAAACCTTCACGAGCGCTGTCTGTAAGAAAGAAATGCAATCAATTTGCTTTCATTTTGAACAGCTCTTCAAGATTATGTTTCTAGAGTTTATTATGATGGTGTTTTTCTTCCAATCTATTTCTTAATAAAAATAATTTTTTAATGATGAATGAATTTTTTAAAATATATTAATATGATTTAATATATTTATGATTTAATTATGATTTAATTCTTCAGGTTA
Source organism: Rhysida immarginata (assembly GCA_023313115.1). Classification (NCBI taxonomy): domain Eukaryota; kingdom Metazoa; phylum Arthropoda; class Chilopoda; order Scolopendromorpha; family Scolopendridae; genus Rhysida; species Rhysida immarginata. Next base: position 917,561 of record JAHWFO010042073.1, on the reverse strand, counting down.
TTCCTTGTTCTGCGTCTGTTATTATTAGCTTCATTATTTCTATTATTATCATTGCTTTTAGGTCCCATTCAATCATTTTTTACCAACTTTTTTTCTTTTTTTTTTTACTTCATTTATTAATTACTTAATTTATTTTACGCATTTTCTTTTCCTTATTTTTTAATTAGTTGATAGTTTTAGTTTATTATACGTGTTTCATTAACCCCGTTTTTGGGCCTCAGCCTGTTTGGGGGACAACATCGGGCTCTTCCTTCCGGTTTATCCGGTGGGACACTCCTGTTGTTGTTACATTATTATTATTATTAAATATGTATTAAATAATAGTCATTAACAATTCCTTCATCAGTTGTAAAGTTTTTTTCTGTTTTTTTAAATGTGGACAGACATCCAAGATTTATTATCTTTCAGGGGTTTTTTTATGAAGAGGAGTCTTCCTCCCTTCATTTATTGTTTTAGTTTTCATCAAGGATTTGTGAAGATTTATAAAAAATGATAATACAATAAATTTTTTAACATTTGTGTTTAAATTTATTTATAAGTTTTAATTTGAGAGCCTTTATAATCACTGTAATTATGATTATAATTAAATTTTAATCATTATTATAAAGGCTCTCTAGTTTTAATCTTGATTGAGCACCATCTGTGAATAAAAAATGTCATCAAAACGCGTATTTTTTTTAGCAGAAATTAGAAAACGAAACTCCGAAACCTGAGAAACACGACCTTCACTAATGCTGGGTGCCCACTTGGCGAGACGGCCGCGTGACTGAATGCGCATGCACTATCTACGCGATCATTTCGTTTCCCACTTCAAGATTTCGTGCTTCCAAAATCAGAATTGGATATTTCGTGCATACAGAATTGCATATTACTTGATATCTTCAATCAAATTTTCCGTAGCGATATCCGACCATCTCGAAGTAGGTGCTGCCATGATTGCATGTGCCACGTGATTCGAAACTGTTTTCTGATTGGGTGCGATGGAGTCGCGCGATCGAAATGCTCTGGCATGCAGAGTTTTTCAATCGCCTTAGCTGCGCCATGGATGAAGAAAAGATGGATGGGACACTCCATTGCCTTCCTCAGTGAGTTTGATTTTGGGGCGACATCTAGAGCTATGCGTAGTACTAAATATAATCGTCTGCTTAGATTAGGTTAATAAAATTAAAAATAGACTAAAAACAATAAAATAAAAAATATAAAAAAACTTTCTAAGCACACTTTTATCTCAAAAAGCCACTTAATATATGAATTTCTTTTTTAAAAAATTTCTAGTACTACGCAAATCGAAACGATGGTGGTGAAGTTTCGGTTTAGTAATACGCAAAGCAGAAACTGAAACAATTTTTTTTATTTCCCAGACAGTTTTGGTTTAGTACTACGCAGATCGCCAGAGAGCGCCACTGAAAAAAAACTCACGCTCGACGCATAGGAGTGTCCCATCCATCTTTTCTTCATCCATGGCTGCGCCACAGAATCGCCCTCGTGACGTCACTCTGCGCATGCGTGCTTCACAAAGCGAAAGAATCGCGCTATCGTCGCGCTAAGTGGGCACCCAGCATAATAGCGCATTCGACTGGATGCTCCCAAAAGCAAACAGATTGAGAGCAAGCACGTGATCTGCCTACAGCGAGAGAGTAAATTGCTCTGGGCGAGGCAAACGGATTCGAGTGTGTATTAACGAAACCTTGGTAATCAGTGACGGAGATTTTAGGTCTTCTTCCTGGCGAATGTATCAATTTATACCATCCAGTTACAATACACTATTCCTCCTCCTCAATTGATGAATCAGTCGATGAAGAATCGCTTTCAAGCAGTTCAACAAGAACTTCGACATTAAATTCCGCCATTACAGTTCGGTAATCGCCATTATCTATTCGCTCGTCTACTCCGTTTGCTCGGTCCTTTTGCCAAGAGTAGCCAGATCGATCTGTCGCGCAGAGAGAGCAGCTAGGAAAACGCAGAGCAGGTTGCTCTACTTGCTCTGAATCTCCCAGCAAAACGCAATCGGGTTGAACAGATCGCTCCAGAGTGCTCGAGAGCAGCCAGTCAAACGTGCTATAAGGAAACTCGATCATGACCTACAGAAACTCGACCGTGAACTACAGAAACTCGACCTTCTGACCCATTTTAAACGAAACTTACTCTTGACATTGCGAAACTCGACCTTCCCACTAACGAAACTTGACCTTTGACCTACTAAATGTTAACTTTTGACCCTCCAGGCGACCTTGCAGACATCTTCAAGGTCGCAGCAGCAGCCGCCTGGGGCGGGCATTTATCAACTACTCATATCCCTAAAATGCACATGGCCATGCTTAACTCACTGGGAAGCGTGCTGTTGTAAAATTTACAACACCGGCGTTCTTTTGTTCCTATAGAATATTTTATTTATAGCAGGGATTATATCTCCTGCATGTATTGTTTTTTCTGACTACCTCCACCCCAAACTCAAAGTCAAATGACCTTGCCCATTTCCGTTTCGTAGCAGGTCAGAATTTTAACAGTTAGCGTCAATCAGCGTTGTACTTTTTACAACATGCACTTACTCGTGACGCTTTAACACTTTGCCCTTTATGAGTTTGTTCTATATTTTTAAAAGTTTTTCCTTATTTAACATATCACGTGGTTTGAACATCAATGATATTGAACAAATTCTTCAAGTGGATTTGCAGAAGGAGGATTATTTTGGCAGTGATTTGGAAGAGAGTGACAATGATCTTAGTGATGAAGATATTGAGGTATGCAATCATTCTGATGAAAGTGAGATTGAAGGTGGTGGAGAATATTTAGAAGAAGGAGGTGATGACAGACAGTTTGTTCTTGGTACAGATTTAAAAATTATTTGGTGCACAACAGAAGTAGCTCAGATTAGCAAGACCAGGAAAAAGAACACTGTAAAAAAACTTCCTGGCCCAAAAGCATGTGCCAGAGATGTAAGTAATGAGATTGAAGCGTTTTTTGAAAATAATTAACCTGGAAATGATTGACGAAATAACAGAATGTACAAATGAATTTATTCAATCTATTTCCGGTCGCTTTTCTAGAGAGAGGGGCTGCTTACAAACAAATCGATCTGAAATGATGGCACTATTAGGAGTGTTATATATGATCAGAACAAAAAGGAAATCATGTAAAAGAACTATGGTCAAATGATGGGACTGGACTACAACTACTTCGAGCTGCAATGAGCTTTAAACACTTTTTATTTTTGCTTCGATGTATCAGATTGGATACGAGAACTGAAAGAAGGAAGACTGACAAACTGGCCTCTATTCGGTCAATAATGGACTCCTTTGTGAAACACTGTATTGCGTGCTACAATACTTGTGAGTTTGTAACTATTGATGAAATGTTACATCGTTTTAGGGGGCGTTGTTCTTTTGTACAATATATGTTAAATAAAGCAGCCAAATATGGCATAAAATTATTTGCTTTATGTGATGCTAAAACGTTTTACTGCAGTAATCTTGAAGTTTACTGTGGTAAACAACCTGAAGGGCCGTATGAAGTTACAAATTGTGCCTTTGATTTAGTGAAAAGCCTTGTTGCACCGATTGAGGGATCAAATAAAAATGTAACAAACAATTGGTATACTAGAATTCCTCTTGCTGACTATCTACTTCAATAAAGCCTTACAATGATTGAGACCCTGAAGAAAAATAAGGCTGCAATCCCACCTTCTTTTTTGCCAAACAAATTCAATGTACGGCTTTAGTTTGACAAGACTCTGGTATCGTGTTGTCATTGTTTCGAGTATGCATGATGCAAAAGGTACTGATAAAGAAACAAACAAACCCAAAATAATCAACGACTGTAACAAAACTAAAGGTGGAGTCGATACATGTGACAAAATGTGTGCAGCGTATTCTGTGTCTAGAATCACAAGACGTTAGTCATTGGCTTTTTTTTACATACTCATGAACGTGGCAATTATAAATGCAGAGGCTCTCCTCATATTCAATGAGACGGACAAAACCCCCGGAAGACGAAGGATTTTTCAAAAAACCTTGCAATGCGTTTGATGAATGAGCATCTGCAAATAAGGACACACATTGCATGACTTCAAGATATCCATATATTTTTGGGTAAGTATCGTCAAGCAATCCAAGTGAATGAAGTGGACCTCCCAAAAAGCGAGGAACCTGTTGGATCTGTGTAAGGAAGAAGAATTCTTCTGCTTCAATGAAGTGTGACAAGTGTTGTCGATTTATTTGTAAGCAGCATGTAAAAAAACAATTTATATGCTTACAATGTGTTGATGGCAACGGTAGCAAAGAAACATAAGAGTGAGCTGAGCCAAACAGTACAATCTATATTGTAAAATATTTGATAATATTTTCAGTTTTTACCTTTGTAATAAAATAATTTTGTTTACATTTCTTATCATTTTCATTCATATTTTAGATAGAAACCATAGTTAAGCATTATTTAACAGGTTAAGCTAATAAAAAAGGCAAACTATTAAATGGTGTAAAAAGTACAACAGCGCGACTGCTCGAGAGAGTGAAATCAGCGCGCTTACTCGAAGGTTAAGTGCAAGAAAGAACAATGTGAGAAAGCCGTATCAAAGAACTGCGAAAAACAAATTGGAACTCACGGGTTCAGGTTTTTAAGAAAGCAAATGGGGACATCCGAACGACGATCGATCAGAGTAAATTAAAGTAAGTCGCCAGAGCTTTGGGTATCCCTATGTCGAAGATACATGAATTATTAAATGATATAAATGAGGCATCAAAGGTTCAGTGTCATTGGCCAGAACTCTACCCATTGCACCGTTACTTGAGCAGCTGTTGTTCATATGCCTTGGGAAAATTTCAACTGACTCACTGAAAAAATAAAAAGGAGAGAGAAAACACAAATCCACAAAAATAGTGTAATAAAAACTTGTATGTACATTTCGCTGACTACGTCAGCTTCTTCAGTAACACACTTGGACAATCAGTATTTTGAGAGTCACAGTACAACTATTAAGCAGTAGTTTGCTCGTGTTTAATTATTGTTTAATTGTTGTATTCTGACATTCAAACTACTGTCTATACAAGTGGCTAGCTGAAGAAGTTGACACAGTCAGCAAAATGTACAGTCATGGACAAAAAGAACTCTCCCTCACTCTGTGCTGCTGTATTTTTAAATGAGCGTTTACTACTTTTGCCACTAGGGGTCTGATATCGATTAGCATGTCAGTTTTTCTGTTGTATTTTGATTATAAGTGCTCCACACTACAATCTAATGATAAAATTTAGATTTAATATTTCTTCTCAATTGACTTTTGGATAGTGATTGTGAACAATATCTATTGCTTTATTGTTAACTTAGAATGGAATGTTTTAGAAAAATAGTCCGTACGGAAGAAAATAGGATGGTAAGATTTTATTGGTTAAAAATTTAGATAATTTTCTGACCGAACTAAACGATATCAGACACCTGGTGGCAAAAGTAGTAAACGCTCATTTAAAATATAGCAGCATCGAGTGAGGGAGCGTTTATTTTGTCCATGACTGTACATACAAGTCAGCATTAAACTATTTTAGAAGGTTTGTTTTCTCTTCTTTTTATTTTTTCAGTGAACAATCCTCCACAATTTATGGCATACCATGACTCGTAAGCTCCATGGTGCACACACATCTCAGGCATTCATGACAGACATGCTATACAAATGCTTGGATCAAGGTTTATATTTGTTACAGGGCGATGTTTAAGCATACACAAAACTATAGAAGAACACCTTGAACTATTAGAATAGATAATTAAAATGTTCAACAAACTTACATTATGATGAAGTCTTCTAAATGTAAAGCTTGCAATGTCGCAAGTCAACTACTTGGGACATGTAATCCCCAAAGAAAGTCTGAAATATGATCCTGAGAATTTAAGTGCAATTCTCAATCTTCAACTTCGCAACAATGTGAAACAAGTTTGCTATTATTGGTTTGATGAAATTATGTCGCCCATTGAAAACCTGTCGGTCATTTACAGAGGGTTGTTAATTATCTGTGGTAACAATTAGATTATGTAAATGTGGCGAGCATTTCACGTGGAGTATTGTTAGGACATGTTTTAAATTAGTCAGTATTCGAATAGGGAGCTAAAGACAGTGAGTTATGCTACCAAAAATTGACAAGTATTGGGAGGGCAACATAACTGCCCTTTCATACCTCAAACTCAGCTATTCAGAAATAATGAAAGCATGCAAGAAGCAAGGCTTCGTAGTTTTCAAGAAAGGAATTTCAAGTGTACTAAATAACATTGGCAAAACTAGAACTGGCGCCATTCCTGAGGGTAAAAAGCAGATCAATTTGAGGCCATCCACTAGCCGTACTCTTTACGTCGTCCAGGAAGTTCAAGATCTCATAACGGTATGTAACCCACCAACACAATGGGCCACTGCAAAGCAGGTATGAACATTTGCGTACACGGTAAACACAATCATCAATCGTAATTTACATCTGGAGAAACGATACAACAGCCACGTTCATAAAATGTTGCTGTGCCATGGTCAAGAGCGACAGACTAACGGCCAAAAACTGAATGAACAATACCTGGCAGAAGAAAAGTGGAAATGCTTGGCGACACTAGATGAAGCGTATGTTTATTTCAGCAACTGTAAGCAACTGTAATAAGAGCCAAGCCATATTTTTTTCTGGCCAAGGGCTTCTAAGGACTTCAGAAAATTGTACAGTGAATGAAAGGAAACATTTTCAAAAGATTTGATGATCATGGCGGGATGTAGACAACGCAAGTTAACTTTACACAAAGTTAAATGAAAGGCCAAAGTCAATGACATGTACTATTTGACTAACGTTCTAATATTTACCCGTGATATCCCAGTTAGAATGGTACATCCCCATATTTATCATCAACCATATTTTTTTTTGGGCTTTCGAAAAATCATTACCTATGCTTGGAGATCATCTCCAGTTAATAATTATTATTATATACTCGGGAGTTCATCAACTTTCTGGTGGTTTGAAGTGGAGAAATTACTGATCTGCAGGCCAGGTTCCCGTCTTCCATTGGGCTTTCAACCGTGACAACTTGGTTGTCTTTATGACACCTTGAGACAGTTAAGCTGTCCAGGTGTCTGCGATAGCCCAACTGGTAGAGACGTCGGCCATGATAGTCGAAGTTCCCGGTTCGAATCCAGGTGGCAGAATTTTTCCTTCCATTTTTCAATCGAAAAATCATTACCTATGCTTGGAGAGCATCTCCAGTTAATACTTATTATTATTTGCCAATCTGCATTTAAGCAAATCAAACATGTTCTAAGTCACCCACCAATTTTAATGCCACTGCAACAAAGAATTTTACCTGTATTCTGATCCTTCTGGTTAGGTGGTGGGCACGGTACTTCAGCAAGAACCCTATATCCTTCTTTAGTGCTAAACTGCAAAGCGCACAACGCAACTACAGTTTTGTGGGAAAAATCTTTTAGCCATTGTCCTCACGCAGCGTCAATTCCACTCAATGATTTAGGAATCTAAATAGACAGCTATCTGATCATAATCCTCTTTCCTTCATGTCGAACCTTGGGAAAGTTAATCAGAGACTATTATGTTAGTTCTTGAAGTTCAGGAATATAATTTGATAGTATGCAGAGTGATTTTAAAATAGCGAAACAAAATTACCTAGCGCTGTTCTATGGGTAAATAAGAACAAAGTTCTTCATGCAAATGTCGAAATTTCAACCCTTATACGCCTAAACAGCTAGCGAAATTTGTTAAAACCTCGCAAAATTTTACCATATTTCGTCATCGTTCTCGACGTTAGCGATCTCGAACTCTTCGATGGTGACATTCCAGTTATACTGGCTGGTGACCTTAATGCCAAACATCCAAGCTGGAACTCCAGAACACGGGACTGCAATGGCATGATTCAATACCGCTATACAAAGTAAGGATGACATCATTGCTGCAGGGCCAATGGAGGACACTTACTATTGTGACGATTCCCTATAAGTGATGTGTTGGATATCTCACTGATGAAGGGTTTCTTCAAGCCATACAACATCTTCACGATTGATGAACTTTCTTCTGACCACAAGCCTGTGGCATTAAACTTTGACAATGTCAATATCAATTTCAGAGAAGAAATCAAGCATCAGTAAGATTGGAAGCTCTTCAAAGAAATCTTCAAGGACCATGACGGCCAACTCGATAGACCAAACTGTATGGAAGACATCGATCAATGTGTTGAAGACATTACCATGCGAATTATAAGTGCCACTGAAGCTAGTGCCTATCCATTGGAAAATAAATCTCCTCATGGAATTGTGCTTACCCCAGGAATCCAACAGTTGATCGCAGTAAGAAACAGGACCCGTAAGCTTTGGCAACGTTATCGTATACCTTTGCTAAAAAACAAATATAGCAGGTTAGTATGAAGAGTCCAGGAAGAAATAAAAGAGTTAGGTTAGGTTAGGTTAGGTTAGGTTAGGTTAGGTTAGGGGAAATGACAACCTGAAGACCTTGTCGGCTCGTGACAATTCAATATGGAGTATGGCTAGAGCTCTGAAGAAGAAGAAGAATGATGCGCTTCGTCTACTTCGCACCCCTCAAAGTAATTACATCCAAACTAATCAGGATAAAGCACAACTAATTGCAGATTCCATAGAAATGCAGTTTGTTACTCCTGATAAAAATAATCCCGAGAGTCAACTCATGTCCCAGCGTGTGTAAGATGGTCTTATCAAGCTTGATGAAGTTCCGCAATTTACATCGAAGATTAACATCGAGACTGGCGAGATAGCTGCCATCATCAGAAATCGCAAACTGAGGAAGGCTCCAGGAAGAGACAATGTAAGTAATAACGCCCTAAGGAATCTTCTGAACAACATTATTAATGCCATCTCAAATATCATAAGCGACTGCTGGAAGTTTTCCTACTTCCCGACACCTTGAACTTAAGTATCCCCAAGCAGGATACTTCTATTCTTTGCAGGGGCAAAATCCTGCAATTCCTGCGAGGTACCGACCTATCAGTGTACTCCCGTCGATGTCCAAAGCTTTGGAGAAAACTATCCTCACCAGATTCAAGAACCACTGTCTCACCAGTGATCTACTTCAAAAAGAGCAGTTCGGCTTTCGTGACGCCCATTCGTGTCAGATGCAGATATGGAGGCTTACTGAAGATCTGAGCATCCCACTGAACCTTTCATGGTACTGTGGCGTGGTCTTTCTTGATGTCAGTAAGGCTTTCGATCAGGTGTGGCACGAAGGGCTAATCTACAAGATGATTAGAGACGAGTTTCCTCCTGATTCGATTTTGATGGTGAAATCCTTTCTTAGCGACAGGTTCTATCAAGCTAAAGTTGGCAAAGGTAAAGGCCGGGTAAAGGCCGGTGTCCCATAAGGCTCTATCTTTGGGCCCGTTTAATTTAATTATTTTGTACATGATTTCCCAAAACCAGAAAAATGTAATCTATATTTCTATGCTGATGATACTGCCATCACGGCTTAGGCGCACCAGCCATCTCACGTTATGCAGAACGCCTTGAAGAAATTTGAAGACGGGTATAATTGCTGGAAACTGAACCTTAACATCGGAAAGTGCAAAGCTATGTACTTCAACAAAAAGCTTAAGCGTCTTCCGGATTCTCTTGTCGTATTCATTAAGGAACTTTAATGGGTCGACAATTACAGGTACCTTGGCGTTATAATCGACTCAAGTCTGTCCTGAAACTGTTACGTGACTTACGTCCTGAAGAAAGCAAAGAAGGCTAAGTACAGCCTCATAGCTCTCCTGGGTCGGAACAGTGCCCTCATTATCGACAATAAGCTGCTACTGTATAAGACGATGACTCGGACCATCCTCCTCTATGGCATGCCTGCGTGGGCAACCACATGTAAAAGGAGATGGAGTGAACTCCAGTCGTTCCAGAATGTTACACTGAGGACCATTGCCCAGCATGGAAGAAAGATCTTAAAAATCATTACATCCACTCGGATCTGAACATTACTCAAGATGGTAAGTGTGTCCAAGAACTCCTGATGAACATGGTGCAGACGATTAAGAGCCATGACAATGACCTGGTGGCTGGAATACTAAACAACCTCATGGAAATGAAGTGGCATACCAAGTATAGAAAACCGAGGCATATTCTTGATGTCAACTTCGAAGACATTGGCAACATTTCCCTCCCAGATTATTGGAAGATGTGATAATCCCCGCCCCCTGTCCCAATCTTCTGACAATCGTCAATCTTATTATTTTTTCATAATGTGGAAGACCTCTGGGGTTAGTCAGGCTTCTGGCCTATTTCATGTGAAATTTATTCTGGTAGGGTGAGCTTCGTGAAAGCACTGCTTTCGTCCCACCCGAAGAAATGTACACTTCACTGTTCGCTGTCGATTGAGACTCACTCATATACAGCATATGACACGTCAATTGATCTCAGGACCAGAGATTGAGCTCGAAGAACTCTTGATGGTATAGATTGGAGACGAAATGTTGACTGAAGACGCATTCTTTTAAGGTCAGCGTTTTTTTTTATAGTCTATTCCTTAAGGCTGTTTTTTCGATGGATCGTATTCCGGAAAAGCCCTTTTCAGGGCTAGCATTCCTGACTATTTTTTACTTATTTTAAATTTTATCATAACGCCAGACTCAGGCAAAGCGTTAAGTGGCATTGCAAGCCAAAAAACAAGTGATGGCAAATATACTTATGGCGATATATATAAAGACGCGTGTAAAGATTATAGATTCGAAGCATTTGATGCTATAACTAAGGATAAGCTAGAGGTTTTGCGACAAGAAATGTGCAGTAAATACGATAATTTACAAGGGAAAGTTGAGTCACTAAAACAAACACAAAGAAAATCCAGGATAAAATTGCTAGTATGAAAGATGAAATTACTGTAGCATGTAATTAGGCCAACAAGAACTTTAATAAGATGGAGGAGTTCCTCAAAAATCAATTCTCTGCTCTGTCAATGAAAGGTAATCAGCCTGCACATGAAACTTCTGACTATCTAAGAGACTAATGAAATAGAGAGTGTTAATCCTCAGCCTATGGAAACTATCCCCTCCGGCTTAGAGAGTTATGATAACAATGGCAAAGACCCGATTAGTACAAATCGCAAACGACTATACAATGATGCGGATAAATGGATAACTGCAAACTCCAAAAAACGCTAAAGAGCGTTGAAAGTTGACAACATCAAGGATGTTGTTGATATAAATGATACAATCGGTGTTGCTTTCCGAGAAAGCAAGTCCGAACAGCAAAAAAATGTTGAAAAGCCAAATAACAAGAGCAGCTCCTATATTCCACCAATTATAATACGTACTCACGGTCAGCCAATCAAGCATATCCTGGGCGAGATTCAAAAGCATGTGGCGATTAACCAAATTACTGTACACACAGGCAGAGCAGAGACGATCAAACTAAGGTGTCATGATGAGGAAACGCATAGTAAACTGGTGTCTGGCATAAAGGCTGATAACGTGCTAAAGGTTCAGCATCAGCTTAAATCTGAAAAAGTCCTCAAATACGCTATACAAAATGTTGACGTGACCTACGACCTTGACGATTTTAAGGAAGACCTAAAAGAGATCAATTATTTTCTTGAGAAAGTGATTAGACTTAACAAATCCAAAGGATCGATAGATATGCCGATGATTCTGGTTCTTCTAGCGAACATAGAGCACAACAAGACTCTAAAAAATGTTACTGTCATAGGTCCCTTAGCTGAATCCATCGAATTGTTCCATGGAAATAAAAGACCATTACAATGTTTTAATTGCTTACGATTTGGACATAAATCTCTAGGGTGCACTGAAGCCCCTCGCTGTAACAAATGTGCTATAGACCACCAGTCACGAGACTGCCCAAATTTTAAAGGACAAGATCCTCCAAAGTGTATAAGATGTGATGGGCAGCAAACAAACAGTTATACAAAATGCCCAAAATATCCGCAAGTAAAACGATCCCAAACTAAAGTTACTATGGAGACATCCTATCCCTCAATAGTCTCGAAAACGGATAAAACATTTAACATGAATGACATACAAGACATGTACAAACAACTAGGCCGTATATGCCATTTGTACAATCAATTAGGCAAAAAATACCCACAAATGAGTGGAATTCTTACGAGTAAACACTGAGATGATGGCTGATTGATGCTATACTATAACTAATAGAGGTAAGCTTCGTTGCGTCATACGGAACACCAGAGGAATTCTTCGGAGGCGTATTGTGAAGTCTTGAAAAATATTTACGCCTCGTGTGTGTTGCTAAATATTCAACTCTGTCACTCCTGAGTCAGATGTTCTGGCTAGTAGAAGGTCAACTTCAAGCTATCCTGTCACTCACGTTATTTATCTGGAAGAACTAATAAATTAAGCACCAATGGGAGGCCAGCACCAAATCTCGAAACCAGATTGGCTACTGTGTCCAGTAAAAGAACAATGATATGACGGTCTTCCACTAGTCTTCTCGTCTCATCTAGTGACTGACTGGTGACTTATCAAACCATTTACCATCGAAGTACAATTGATGTCTTGTAAAAAACATACGATGGTTGAAAACCATCTAATTTTCGACTAACAAAACCACTGATGCATAAATGGTTTTTGATGGATCCCACAGCATTGTCTACTCTATACTCCATCATCATCATATATACTTATATATATATATATACAATTTTTATGACCAAAGAGCATTTTAATTTTTTGAATGATATTTGCCATACAAATTTTTTATTTATTATTTAATAGGTTGAGACTTAACCCCCTACCCTTGGTTATGGGATCCTGTGTTGGGTAATATGTCTTTTGGCTAAGTTAGAGACTTGATGCTCCTTTGTAGATTATGCTGCTTTAAAAATATATTTCAATTTAACAGCAATTTTTACAAAATGTAGAAGGGAACCCCAATGGGCAGCAGCATAAGTCTCTTCCTTGCTAACCTTTTCCTCAACCATTTAGAAACCTTGGCAATGTCCACTCTTCCATATTTCCCCAAAACCTGGTATAGATATGTGGACGTCATTTTCGCCATAGTCGATATCCAACAACTAGATTTGCTTCTGGAATGTCTCAACAATTTATCCCTTTCCATTACCTTCACCATTGAAAAAAAGAAAGATAGAGCTTTACCATTCCTGGACTTAGTAATATTGAGAGATGAAGGGAAACTCAAGTTTGAGATCTATAGGAAATCCAACTAAGTCGCTGCATATATCAATGCCAAATCGTACCATAGCTTCAGCCACAAACTATAAGCCTTCAACCATATGATCAATAGAATGATGACCATTCCCATGTTATAAGATAAGAAACAAGAGGAGATCCACCAGATTAAAGAGGCAGCCAACTTCAATGAATACAAAAGAAGATATGATTGACAAATTGGTTAAAAACATGCTGATAAAAAGAAGGTAGAGGACATTACAACACCCAAGAACAACCAAGAGATAGGGAAATTCGTAGGTCTCTCCTACAGTCGAAAAATGACTGGCAGCTTAGAGAAAATATGTAAGGCATATGGCCTCAAAGTAGTATATTAGAGTAGCCATAGCCTTAAACACTTACTAGGGAGCACAAAAGATGGAATTTGTGATGCAGATAAATCGAAAATATCTGAAATTATATAGGTGAAATTTATGTATTTCCATAAATCGAAAATGAAAATACATAGTTCAGAGCAGAAGAAGGAGTTGTACGCATTAAAGAACACTTTAGCTATATCAAAAAATTACAAGCTCGAAAAATCTGCGTTCGCCAAGCACAATATATCCACTGGGCACGTTGGGAAATTAGATTATTTTCGGATACTACATTGTGTTGACGAACCTAAAAAGCTTAACTTCTTAGAATCTCTTGAAATAGGTAAATAACCACCTGATATATTATTAAACCATGAAAGAGGCCCACTTGACCTGTGACAGTGGACTTCACTGGTTTCAAAACTTCACCCGGCTGAACGTTCTGACTATTACGTCACACTCCTGATATAAGAGCCTCTCCGCTTATAGTAGCTTTTATTTTTAGTTTCCTAAGTTTTTTATTTCTGTATTTCTTTCATAAGTGTATTTAGTTTGCCATTGGGCACTTGACCCTCTCCAATACTGAATAATACCTGTTCTTGTAAACCAAATATGATGCCCTGAATTCTGATTGGTCCCTTCTCATTATATGAACTTGTATCTGAACTTGTGTAACCTGAGTCAAACTGAAGAAGGACATATTGTGACCGAAATGTATACATATATCGTGTATTAAAATGTTCATGTGGATAAACGGAGACTCCTTTCTCTCTCTCAAGTATTCTAGCATCCACAGAATCGTAAGGTCAGTTTTTAATTTATTCTTTAGCTTAGTAAACAAACTTATGCCCTATGCCCTGGATGGAAAACGCAAAGAATTATTAGCCTGTGTCAGCACGTCACCTATCACAGCAATGGCCGTCACTGTTGACATCGAACACGCCTTAGGTTAGGCCTGAGTCATGCGGCAACTACTGCAAAAAGCTTTGTCAAAAGGAACTACGGCATAAAATTCCTGTATATATGTATTCAATTAATATTGTTTAGGGAAGACACCTTTTAACAGAGCAGAGTAACCTGCTGTCGGAATAAATAGATGAAATTAAAATGAATGCATTGACCATAATAGCAAAAAGCAGCAGCAGAGATTCGCTAAGAGTAAGGCTGTGTCTAGAAAGTAACCATCAGGTGAATGTTCGCCACCACTTGCACCTACATGAAATCCAACCCGTCTCAAAGGTCACCACGAGGTGGTCATGGTAGACAAAAAGTAATGTCAAAATTTCCTTCTTCACCGTGGGTAACCACTCGACATTCGCCGGTCGTTTCCTGAGCTGGCTAGTAAAAATCATGGCTGCTGATCTCTCAATAGAAAATTTTCAAGTCGCCACACTGGGAATTTTTCAGTCTCCGTTATGCGACAAGATTTCTTATGGATGAATTAGCAGCAACCGAACATCATAAATGTCATTTCAATAAAGAAAGTATAGAAAATAAGAATAAAGGTAAAAATGAAGCATTTTTACCATGCTGATTCTGAAAATGAAAGTTTAAGTTATTTTCACTTAGAAGAAACAATCTTATTGGCAAAACAAATTGCTTCATGCCGAGAAAATATCGTTTTCTCGCAATACTGAAGTATGGGTAAAGGGACATAGTGCCATAACATCCTCGAAATGTCATACATATTTATTTATCACTCCAATACAATGGCTATGATATTCCTCTCGATCATTATTTTTAATATAATCACGTTACAAACGAAATAAAAACGCGAGGGTTGAGTATATAAACTATTACCGAGCCATGTCTTCATCTGAAGATTCAGATGAATCTGATGTTAATAATAAAATACAATGGCAGCTTGCATTACTGCTTTCGCATTCTTCTTCCAGTACTAATGCGATTATATGAAAATGTAAACACACTTCAAACTATTACAATATTCAAAATAAAAGAAATCAGAAAAAATACTGAAGATATATTTAGAAGTTAGAATTTAAACTAATATTCTTTTTTTTAAAAAAATTTCAAATTAAGCCCTAAATATAACATTTAAAACAGTTGATTCTCAAGCAAGATAATGTTATATTTAGGCCTTAATTTGAAAATTTTTTTAAAATTATAGAAAAATATTAGTTTAGATTCAAAATTCTAAATTCATCAGTAGTACTGTAATTTTCGTTATAAAAAATTCGTTATGCATATTATAAAAAATTGCGTATAATATTCTGCTTTTTTTTAATAAACCAGGAAAAATGCGATGGGGGGGGGGGGGGGCAATTCAAACGAAGTATTATCCAATATTAAGTACATAATACACAAAAATTTTTCATTTTTTCTCAATTTCCTAAAATTGCATATCTATATCTGTCTATATACGAGGGGAAATCAAAAAGTAAGTTGCCTTTCCATAGTATGGCCATTTATTACACCACGTATACACCTATACAAAAGCAATATGACTATAGCAGCATACAATGTAGGTTCACTTTTCCACATTCCCCAAGAGACCCTAAACATTTATCCGAACGATTAACCAACTTTTCGATTCCAGATGCATAGAAATCTCCTCCATCGTTTTGTAACCACACGTGACAGCCGCTTTCACCTCCTCATCGTTTCGAAATCGTTGTCTACCGAGTTCCGTTTTGAGCTTACCGAAAAGATGAAAGTCGCATGGCGCTAAGTCGGGACTGTTGCCAAACTGATGATACAGTGACAAAACGTTCATAAGGCAGCATCTATTGATGAGGCAAATGAGTCACGCGTGTCTCCCTTGAGCTCCCTATCAAACGTCCAGACGACTGCCAAAATTTTGTGTGTCTGGAAAGGATAGAGAAAAAACGAGTATTGGTGAGAGAAACTGCAGCTAAAACAGAAAAATCAATACGGGTATTAAAAACATCTGAACGGGAGTTTAAAATAGAGCAAGAGGGTAAAAGAGCTTCTACGTTAAAAGCAAGAAAAATTTGAGTCCAAAGTATCTGGTGATGCTCCGCAGTGGTGAGGCAACTGAAGGAGAGTTTAATTTAATTATTTGAGATTGTCCTGTTTACCTGCAAGTGTAATTGTCCCGGACAACGCCCGGTACCTCTGCTAGTCTATCTTCTATATATTTAAATGATCAGTAACTGGAGATAATGGGTTAGCAGACTATTGAAAAAGAGTGAAAGATGATAGAGGAGGCACTCCTTTAGCTCCGTGCTGTATTGAGCAAATGGTAAGCAAGTAAATAGAAGAATCGGCGACCGCTAGACTACACAAAAGTGATAAATGGCCAATTTTTGCTTCTAGACATCGAAAGAAGAAAAGAAATCGCAACAACATCAAGAGTACATGTAAAGTAAGATTACATGAGTAAAAAATTACCTACAAGCGTAATTATCCCGTTCAATGCCGGGTCCTCTGCTAGTCTATCTATATATATAAAGAAGAATGTTTGTTTGTTTGTGGATTTGTTTGTTTGTTTTTTATACAAATCTACAGTTTTATTCCGATCTTGATAAAATTTCGCATACATGACCTCCAAAGCATGAAGAAGGTCACTACCTCAGATTTCGAAAAAATAATAATAATTGATAAAAAATCGATATTCATGGTTATGGCAGGGCATATTAATGAGAAATATCTCATGACCAACAATGTAAGACAATGTTTTTGCAACAATAAGTATCAACAATGGTATCAACACGCAATTCACAAACACTCTGCATGGACCAACAATATATATTTCATGACCAACAATGCAAATAAAAGTTTGTGCAGCAATAGGAATCAACAATGGTGTCAATGCGCAATGCACCAACACTATGCAAGGATCAACAACATATGTCTCATGACCAACAATGCAAGGCAAAGTTTGTGCAATATAGAATTCAATGCATAGAATTCCTGTTATTCAGGCTTTTCTTAGAAAAGAGAATTCTTAGTACTTAATAATTTCTGGAAAATCTTTAAAAATCATCAGTAACTGGAGATAATGAGTTTGCAGGCTGTTAAGAAAGAGTGAAAGACGATAGAGGAAGCACTCCTTTAGCTCCGTGCTGTAATGAGCAAATGGAAAGCAAGTAAATAGAAGAATCGGCGACCGCTAGACAACACGAAGTGATGAATGGCCAATTTTTGCTTCAAGACATCGAAAGAAGAAAGGAAATTCCAACAACATCAAGTACACATCTAGAGTAAAATTACGTGAGTAAAAAATTATTTAGACTAGAAGGCATCCTTGGAGAGGTCCATACATTGTGAACCTTTAAAAAATTCCTTTTCGGTAAATCAAGTCCTGGTATATCACCTAGAATGGATTTTTTCAGTAAAGAGGTAAATTCTTGTCTTTCGGATTTTTCTTAGAATGGATAGTCCCTTCGCTCAATATTGTAGTGATTGAGTTATTACTTTACCAATTTGGAGGTTTAATTTAGCTTTGTGAGGTTTACCTACAAGCGTAATTATCCCGGGCAATGCTGGGTCCTCTGGTAGTCTATCTATATAAAGAAGGATGTTTGTGGTTGGGTTTGTTTGTGTCTAATACAAATCTACAGTTTTATTCTGATCTTGAAAAAAGTTTGCATATTTGACCTTCAAACCATGAGGAAGGTCACTGTTTACCTCAGATTTCGAAAAAATAATAATTGTTTATAAAAAAAATCGATATTTATTGTTATGGCAGGGCATATTAATGAGCAATATCTCATAACCAACAATGAAAGGCCAAGTTTGTGCAACAATACTTATCAACAATGGTATCAACACGTAATTCACAAAGACGCTGCACGGACCAACAATTTATATCTCATGACGAACAATGCAGGGCAAAGTTTGTGCAAAGTTTGTAAATTTGTTTCTTGTTATTCAGGCTTTTCTTAGAAAAGAGAGTTCCTAGAATTTAATAATTTCTTGAAAATATTTAGAAATGAGCACTGTCTGAAGATAGTGGAGAGTTAGCAGACTATTGAGAAAGACTGGAAAGACGACAGAGGAAGCACTCCTTCAGCTCCGTTCTGCATTGAGCAAACGGTAAACAAGTAAATAGAAGAATCGGTGATTGGCAGACTACACAAAGTGATGAATGGCCAAGCTTTGCATCAAGACATCGAGAGTAGAGTGGAATTGCAACATCAACTGTACATTTAAAGTAAGGTTACGTGAGTAAGAAACATCTGAACAACGGGAGTTTCCAATAGAGCAAGAGGGTATAAGAGCTTCTACGTCAAGAACAAGTAAATCTTGAGTCTAAAATATCTGGTGATGCTTCGCAGTGGTGAGGCAAGTCAAGAAGAGTTTAGATAAATTTCCAGTATATCAACCTGACTTCCTGTTTTTAAAGTTTTTTTTATAATAGATAGCCCCTTTGCTCTGTGTTGTATTGATTGAGTTATTATGTAACCAATTAGGAATTATAACTTAATTTTTGAGATTCTTCTCTTTACCTATAAGTGTAATTATCCCAGGCCAGTACCTCTGCTATTCTATCTATATAAAAAAAAGATTTATGTTTGTGTGTTTGTTTTTTATACAAATCTAAAGTTTTATTCCGATCTTGATGAAATATTGCATACTTGACCTTCAAAGCATGAAGAAGGTCACTGTCTACCTCAGATTTTGAAAAATAATAATTGTTAAAAATCAATATTCATGGTTTTAGCAAGGCATATTAATGAGAAATATGTCATGACCAACAATGCAAGGCAAAGTTGTGCAATAATAGTTATCAACAATGGCTTCAACACGCAATTCACGAAGACCCTGCACGGACCAACAATAAATAACTCATGACCAACAATGCAAGGCAATGTTTGTGGAATATAGAAAAGTTTCAATTTGTAACAACGCATAGAATTCCTGTTATTCAGGCTTTTCTTAGAATTGAGGGTTCTTGGTATTTAACAAGTTCTTGAAAATCTTTAGAAAAGATCAGTAAGTGGAGATAATGGAGAGTTCGCAGACTATTGAGAAAGAGTGGAAAGACGACAGAGGAAGCACTCTGTTCGCTCCCTGCTATATTGAGCAAATGGTAAGCATGTAAATAAAAGAATTGTCGACTGTTAGGCTACATAAAGGTTGAATGGCCAAGTTTGTCTTCAAGATATCGAGAGAATAGTGGGAATTGTAACATCGAGTGTACATCTAAACTAAGATTACGTGACTAAGAAATTATTTAGACTAGCAGTGGCATACTAGGAGAGGTCCATCCATTGTGAGCCTTTAAATTTTTTTTCGAATTTTCGTTAAGAATTTTTACTGTATTAATTCTAAGCGTTTTCATCCATTTATTTTTAAGATATTTCAAAATTTTAATCAGAAAAACAAATAGCCACGCCAGGGCTATCAACTAGCTTATTTAGTAGCACAAAAGATCCTAAAAATCCATAAAAATACATTTTGATTATATGATGTGTAAATGTGAATATTTTTGAAACGGAGATGATAATAATGCGATGATTGAACGTTTGTTTCCAAGAATTATTAATAATGAGCAGAAAATGACGATGTGGTGACAGGACATAAATAAGGCAGCTTTTATTGAGGAGGAAATCGAGTCGCACGTGTCTTTCTTGAGCTCCATATCAAACCTGTAGACGACTGGGAAAAATTTATGTGCCTGAAAAATACAGAGAAACAACGAGTATGGGTCAGAGGAACTCTGCAGCAAAAACAGGAAAATCTACACTGGCATTGGAAACATCTGAAGAACGAAAGTTTCGAATACAGCAAGAGGGTATTTGAGCTTCTACGTGAAGGGCAATAAAAACTTCGGTCTAAAGTATCCCGTGATGTTCCCCGGTGGTGAAGATGGATATCATTTTAACCTGAGGCAGGTCAAGAAGAGTTTACATAAAGTCCAGGTATCACAAGAATACCTACTTATCGGATATTTCTAAAAATGGATAGACCCTTCGCTCCCTGTTTTATTGATTGTGTTATTACTTAACGAATTTGGAGTTTTAATCTAACTTCCTGAGATTGTTCTGCTTACCTATTATCAGGGCAATGCCGGGTCCTCTGCTAGTAATATGAAAAAACCGGGACGAATTTGCCTTACTTTTTGTACTTTATTACAGATTTAACGCAAAATAATAGGGTGTGCTTGTTTAGTGCGATAAAAGCGACGAAAGAGACTCCCATGCGACGAAATCGTGACAGTCGTCAGAGTGACGGAAACAAACGAATTCGTCGATCCGACTATTTTTAAAATGGCTTTCGATGCGCGTAATTGCATTTACGCCGATTCAAGCCGAAGAATTATTACGTCGAACAATAAATTATTTATAGAAATCGTATATATGATGAAAGATTACTAGATATATTTTCAATTCTTCGTGCTTGCGTTGGTTTAGTTGCGACCTGAATATGGCTGCTTGAATCAGCTTGAATGACAGGCTTGAATGCTAATCCCGCAGAAGCTGACGATCGTTTTAGCTAGTCGCCTCAGTTGGGCGACGAAGCATGACTGCGTCAGTGTGACTGGCAATAACAAACGGAAGTAGTCGATCTAACGAGACTAAAACGCAGTCACGTTAACTCCTTCGTTTTCGTCACACTAAACAAACACACCAATAGTTGCTAAACAATGTGCTCATAGGCATCTCAGAGCCTGGTGGCCATCTTATAAAAAGCTGGTAAAAACCGGAATCTTAGTGGAAATGAAAAATGCCACAGGTTTTCGTAATAGCGATTGAAAATATCATTTGGTTATTAAAATTTAAAATGTCTTGGTTTTATCGAATTATTTCTAAATTTTTAATAAGCAAACGATATTTTCAATCGCTGTTACTAAAACCTGTGCTATTTGTTTCCCTTTCCACTAAGATTCCGCGTTTTCCCACTATCTTTTAAGATAGCCGCCAAACTGTGGCCGCTCAGACACAGATGTTTTCGATTTTGAAGGATTTTAAATAAATTTATTTCTTTGATAGAGTTAGGTCCGTTATTGCTTTGCATAATGCGAAATAAAGATTGATCCAGTTTTGCAATAACTGTTTATTATGTTGCTTAAGTGTTTCGGGTTACACCATCATCAGAGCATGATTTTTCATGTAATAAGAGAAACTCTCTACATGTATATATTTTTGCGAGGAGGAGTTAGCTGGTTAGCCTCAGTTCGAGACCTGTGTTCCTGACTGGTTAGCAGTGGGTTGGCAGTGAGACGGGGGAACGGGATATGGGATGTGAATTTGGTTTATAACATTTGGGATTGGAAATATTGACGATATATAATTAGAATTTTATAAGGTTTCGAACCAGGATGATACAGAGTAAGTATATAAGGGTACACGCACACTGTCAACTAAATAGTTGCCCAAAATGGTTTTCATGGAAATCTGCAGGAGCACGCGCACTGTCAACTAAAAGATTGCAGCAACTAAAAAGATGCAACCAGACCAATTTTCACGGCAAATCAATTGTTGCTCACTCGAATAGATTCAATAGGATATAGAAGGGATGCGCACACCGATGATGATTTTGTTGCTCTGAGCTAAAAAATCATTGCAAGTTCTGTGGTGTTATTTTATCTGTGAATTTTTTTCACACTGATTTTCCTGTAAAGATCTTTTTTTTTAAAAAAAAAAAGTCAATTAATATAGAGCTATTTATTAGTGAAATCGAAAAACGATGTGCTTTTTATAATTTAAGTTAAATAAATATTCAGATAAAAATCTAAAAGAAAAATTACGGACAGAAATAAGTGAACAATTTGTTCAGGATTGGAATAAGCTAAGTCGCTGACGAAAAAGAAGGAAAAAGATAAGCTGTATAAAATATTTATATATTATATATCTTTTATAATTTTTTAACTCTTTTATCAAATAATTATAGCACTTGAGGACCTAATTATTGTAATTATTCTTATTTTGATTATTTTTAGAAATTGATATTAATGAGGTATTTAATAAATTATTATATGTTTAGCATAACCATGTGATTAATTGAGATTTAATAGCAGTTTCTTAAAATATATATTTATTTTATTTTTATTTTATTTATTTAGCCTTTATACATTTTTATTTTAGATTTGTATTACCAATTTATTTTATTTTATTTTTTTATTTTATTACGATTGACTACGTATTTTATCTATATAATTTTATTTTATTTTTATCTTTAATTTTATTCTTATTTTTATATTTATTTAATTTATCCTTTATTTTATTTTTATTTTATTTGTTTTATCTTTTTTAAGATAAGTCGGGAAAAGGGAGATCAGAGAGATTGCAACAACTATCGAGGCATCTCTTTGCTCAGCATTCCTGGGAAAGTGTACGCTAAGTGTCTGGAGAAGAGAAGTCGGGAAATAGTCGACTCCAAACTGTCGGGGGAGCAGTGTGGTTTCCGACCTGGCCGAAGCACGACGGATCACATCTTTGCTCTAAGGCAAATCTTTGAGAAATCCTGGGAGTATGCAAAAGAGGTCTACGCTTGCTTTGTGGACCTCGAAAAAGCATATGACAGGGTTCCTCGGGAGAAGCTCTGGCAAGTGTTGCAAGAGTATGGAGTGGATGGGCAATTACTGGTTGCTATCATGTCTCTGTACGAAAGCTCTGAGATGTGTGTCCGGATAAATGGCATTAAGTCAAGACCGTTCACCGTGGGTGTTGGACTCCGCCAAGGGTGCGTACTGTCGCCCATCTTGTTCATTATCTTTATGGACTGGATAGACAGGGGCAGCCGAGGCGATGAGCGTGTTTGTGTGGGCGACTGCCTGGTGGAGAGGTTGCTCTTTGCGGACGAACTTGTCCTGCTTGGGTCTTCTCGCACGAACCTTCAGCATGCACTAGACCGGTTTGCAGCCAAATGTGAAGAAGCTGGGATGAAGATCAGTGTGGCTAAACCGAAGTTCTGGTTCTTTCAAGACAGCCTGCTCAGTGCGCTCTCCATGTTAGGGGAGCCTCATTGAGACAGGTGGAGAAGTTCAAGTATATCGGGATTGCATTCACGAGTGATGGACGGCAGGAGAAAGAATTGGATGCTCGGATCGGTGCAGCAAGCTGTGTCAGACGTGAACTGTGGCGATCCGTGGTAACGAAACGAGAGCTGGGTAACAAAGCCAAGCTCTCCGTCTTCAAATCTATCTTTGTCCCCATTCTCACCTATAGTCATGAGGCTTGGGTAATGACCGAAAGAGTGCGATCGCGGGTACAAGCGGCCGAAATGAGATTCCTGAGAGGTGTGGCAGGTGTTACCCTACTAGATAGAGTGTACGAGCACTCGTATAGCAGCACAATAAGGGAATCTTTAGGTGTTGAGCCGTTACTTCTCCGCATTGAGAGATCACAGTTGCGCTGGTATGGCCACGTGATACGGATGCCGCAAACTAGTCTTCCTAGGCAGTTGTTATTTTCCAAGCCGGTGGGTAAGAGACCAAGGGGTCGGCCTAGAACCAGGTGGCTAGACTACATGGAGAATCTGGGTTCGAGTCGCTTGGATATTACCAGGGAGGACATGCGCCTGATGGCGGAAGATCGCGATCGCTGGAGATCCTCCATAGGGCTGCTGCCCCCGCGACCCTAACGGATAAGCGGGTTTGAAAAGTAAGTAAGTAAGTAAATTTTTATTATATATTTTATTATATTTTTATTTTTTTTATTATTCACTTTATTATTTTATTTACTTTATTCTATTTTGATTTATTTTATTTATTATACTTCAATTTTATTCTATTAATTTTTACAAATTTAATTGGTGTATTATTTTACTTTATTTACCTATCTCATTTTGTCATTAAGATTTTGTTCGAAATCCATCTTGAAATGAAAAGGATTCCAGCGTATTTTGTGAATCACAAGCAACCATTTAGAAGACAGTGTGCGCGCGAAAATAGCGTGAACAATTTTTTCCTGGAGCAACTTTTTCAACACCCAACTTTTTAATCGACAGTGTGCGCATACCCTAAGTGTGCGGTGTTTTAAAAAATAAGGTTTAAAAACTTTAAATTTAGAGTGCTACTTCACTGTGGTTGGAGAAGAGAAGATTGATAGCTGTCATTTAGGGGAAGTGCTCCTGTTACTTTTGCTGAGAAGAGGGTTGGAGATAGGGGAGGGATATGGTCATTTGGATTGGAATATAAACATTCGATGTGACCCACTGATATACTAGTGGGGAGGGATTGACCGGCTAAACTTATCTAAAAAACATTCCGGGAATATAAAAATGCAATCGGGATAGACGATGAGTTATATGTGGTAGCAGGGGCGAGGAATGAGTGGCATAACAAATGAGAGATTGATTTATAATAACATTTTTTATGCGTGCATCTTTTGGTGAGTAATAAACTGTAATGAAATGATGATGGGAATATATGAATAAATGCATAATTAAACAAGAAAATAAATAAAGTAAGGTTAAATTAATTACGTGATTGTGATGTAGAAAAATAATACGATAATAATAACCACAATAACAACAACCATTAGTAGTAATCTCAATAATAATAATAATAATTTCTAATATCAGATATTACTAATGAACAGGAATAGTTTAAATATAAAAAAAAAAAAAATTAAAATAAAAAATAACTTTGTTCACATTCGCAAATTTATTTCTGATATAATGTAATTTTATATGTAATGAATAAATTTTGTTTTATGATAATTAATTTTGAAATATTCACATTTCTTCATTTTATGAAAATATAAAAATTTTAAAGCTTTTAAAAACCAGACAACCATAAAGCACTGCGCGTTCAAACAAATTTGGCGGAGCATTCCCTGTTGCTGAATTCCACATCTTAGATATATAAATTGCGTATAATACACGGGTGCATATTTTATACGGGAAATTTTTCCAAAATTTCGCATAACCTTATATACGGGTGCGTATTATGTACCAAAAATTGCGGTATCTTTTAAATAAATCTGTCTTTACTGAGTACTTTTATTCTGTATCTTTTAATGGTTGAAGTGTTTACGTTTTAATATAATATCTTTTTTATTTCAACGTCTTATCTCAAATAAGGCAAGTAATTTTTTTTTCTCCTCGTTTCTCTTTTCTGAAGTTTTCTTTTCTCGTCGCGTCTCTTTTGAATAAGTTGTTGTTATTAGCTGAAGCAATGGAAACTTGTGACTGTTCAGTGTTGTTGAACCTCTGGTTGAACCACAGTGTCTCGAAAGTCAAGGGAACCAGACACGACTGCATGTGATCATACCACGTGCAATGGCAATCGGGCAGTCCTTATGCAGTTACTTTCTAGACGCAGCCTTAATAAAACAACTTAAAAAACCTGTGAAAGTAAAATGCAGGGGAGGTAGAAGCATTGGCCAATGTTTTGAAGAGTTGAAAATTATTAGATAAATTACCAAACAAATAGAATCTATTGAAACAAAAAAGGTAAATAGAGTTATATGTGAAGAGTACTGGAAAAAAATTCGGGAACCTGAAATACAAAAGAAGTTGTAGCAATCCAGCACGATTTACATTATCTAAAGTAGTGGGTATTTATGGGAATCAGGAATGAAGGAAGTTTGCAATATTGAGAACCATACACTCAAGACCCGTTTTGTATGGAGGCCATTTTAGCCTGAACAATCCAAACATCCCCCCCAACCTCCTGAGGCCGCTCTCAAAAGCTTGCACCCCCAAACATGCCATCTGGTGACAAAATGGCAGGTAAATGTAAATATTAATAAATTCACATGCAAAAGTTAATTTTATTTAATAACAGCCAAGGAAATAATCAGTCACCAGACCTTAAAAATTAAATGCTGCATACAGGTGGTTACTTGAATGAAATCCAGCATGCTGATTAGTCACTGGTGTGGCATTTAAATAATCCTACACTAAGTACTCGTCCTACTGTGATATATTAGTAGAATAAAATATTATCAAACCTGTAATGTCATTTGATTTTCTTAAGTAGGCCAACACAGCATACAGGGGAGCAGTATTAACAACTGATATTATGTAATGAATTAGCCCTAACAATGCTAAGCTTCCAAGGCGTAACTAAGGAGAAAAGAAAGAAAATAATAAACTGTAAATGTCAGATTTTAAAATTTATATATTTATTTATTTAAATTAAGGGTGTTAGGCATGTAATCAAGGCCTCTCAGAGATCGGTATAGTCACGCAGACCGACAAGTTAGATCTCTGAGGGCTTCAAACAAAAAACAAATCATTAAAAATAACAGGTTAGTGGAAAACAAAAAACAACGGAGTATATTTAACAAAATATGATTGATATATGTTTAAGATGTGGTTAGCGGAATGCAGAAGTAGATTATAATTACGGGGCAGCCATAGCCCAGTTGTCTCGCCTTGCTCAATGCAGAGGTGGAGTTAAGCAACCTTGGGCGTGGCTAATCACAGGTTGGGTGACCACCTGGAAATTTCCATCTCCCCCCGTGCTTTGGTCCCGGCTGCTGCGACCATCATACAGCAGTCGTTAAGTTATAGGGATGGCTCAAAACTCCCTTGAACGAGTAAGTGCCAGAGATTATCGCGGTGTACCAGATAAGATAAGATACTATAATTATTTAGTGGGAGACACTGGGAGTGTAAACTGAATATATCCATAAACTGAATATAAAATAAGTAAAGTACGCAATACTTGGAACATGATACCATATAGGAGTTTACCTAAATCAATTAAGTTACAGTGTAATCAACATTTACTGTTCTTAACAATTCATTAATACATTATATATAAGCGACAGAAAACAGGAACAATGCCCAATGACAACGGGAATGAACTACTAAAATAGAGAATAATTACATCTAAAAAGAAACAGAATTTCATACTAACTAACTAATTCACAAATGTGTGTACTAGTAAGATTCATAATATAGCTAACCAACGGGCATCCTTATTGTCTATCGTTTAATCAAATCAAATTCGCTTTCACCAGTGTCAATTCCCTTATATAAGATATAATTGAATGTTACCACTTGAATGGAAAACTAATAAAAAATGTGTGTTAACTGACACGGGTTTAAATACAGCTTCTGCGTTTCAGAAAAAATCTGAATTCATAAAAACATATTATGTAGCAGCAAGTGTCACAGCTGCAAAAGAATGTATTTTCTTAACTCTGTTTGGAACTTCGAATAAAGGACCAGCCGTTGTATCTTGGATGGTATATTTTCCTAAAATACCAACCCCGTCCATGATAGACAGGATGCTCAATATTTTTGTCTACTCATCGGCAAATAATTATCTACTCATCGGCCTCGTTGGATAACTATGCGTCTCCTGGATAATATTAAGTAGGGTAGAGATCTTTACAAGTGAACTTATTACCGTATAAATAAACTGACAGGTCAGCATTCTATAAACCTGATCGACAGTCAAAAGACCTAACGTCGAGAAGTTATAGGAAACAGGGGTCCCTTTAGGAACTTTCAAAAAGACTCGAAAAAACCATATCTGTAACTTCTTACTTCTGGAGAACTTATGGGCTGTTGTATAACCCTACAAAATAGCACAGTAATAAAGATTTGGAATGTATCCATGCAAAATAAAAAAATATAAGAATATTTCCGGGAAGTAAGTTAAATATGATATTATTCCCCGTTTCCGATTCAAGTTAAACAATGGGGAATTAATATATTAATCCCAGGAAAGATCGTGTGATAGTGTGAGACTTAATATTTGTATGACTTAACTGTTTCAATTTTCTGATCCCATAAAAAAATAACACGGAATTTGGGAACCCAGCGTTTGTTATGTTGGTATAAAAAAATTCTTCACTTTTTCCCACGTTATCTGAGAGACTAATGTGGCTAAGACTGAGTTTCTGGTCCTTTCAAGACAGCCTCTTCAGTGCGCTCTCCATGTTAGGGAAGCCCCATTGAGACAGATGGAGAAGTTCAAGTATTTTGGGGATTGCATTCACGACTGATGGGCGGCAGACAAAAGACTTGGATGCACGGATTGGTGCAGCAAGCTGTGTCAGACGTGAACTGTGGCAATCTGCAGTAAAAAAACGTGAGCTGGGAAACAAAGCCAACTTTCTGTTAGAAATCTATCTTTGTCCCCATTCTCACTTATAATCATGAGTCTTGGGTACAATCGGCCGAAATGAGATTTCTGAGAGATGTGGCAGGTGTTACCTTACTAGATAGTGTGCACTGCACAACAATACGGGAGTCTTTAAGGGTTGAGCCGCTGCTTTTTCCCATTGAAAGATCACAGTTGCGCTGGCATGGCCACTTGATATGGTTGCCACAAGCTGGCCTTCATAGGCAGTTGTTATTTTCCAAACTGGTGGGTAAGAGACCAAGGGCTCAGCCTAGAACCAGGTGGCTTGACTACATGGAGAATCTGGGTTCGAGTCGCTTGTGCATTACCATGGAGGACATGCGTCTAATGGCGGAAGTTCGCAATCGCTGGAGATCCTCCATAAGGCTGCCTCCCCCGCGACACTGACGGATAAGCAGTTTTGAAAATTAAGTCAGTACAACACCCATTTCCATAAATGTTGGGACAATATGAAAAATGCAAAAAAACATGATTGGCTAAATAAATATCAGAAAACTAAATATAATACATGCGTTTGAAGTGAATGAAGTCAAATATGTACAATTTATAAATGCTGATCTCTTTTTTGGCCGTATATAATTTTTTAATGAAATTGCTATTGGTAACATGCACCATAATATTTGGCAGGGATGAAAAAGACCACACCGGAAGCCACAGAAGTGACATGAATATTCTCGAAACTTCTGGAGAACATTACGTCATAACCTTTCCCTATTTAAATGCAAACTGCAATGTGCAGTGGTCAAGATATGCGCAATTGAATAATCCAACAATTTAGAAGCAGTGTATCTCAGCGTAAAATAGCCAGGAATCTTGGTCTTCCGTCATCTGCAGTTCATGATATTATTAATAGGTACACGACAAGCGGAAATACCACCATTCATAAAGGGCAGGAACGAAGACCAATTCTGATTGCTCGCGATTTTCCGGTTTTCAGACGTCACTGCATTGAAAATAGACATTCAACAGTGACAGAAATTGCGTAATGGGCTCGAAGATTCAATCAAAAACCTTAATCGTTGAATACCATTCACCACTACATCACAAAACGTAAGTTAAAGCTCTATTATGCAAAATGAATGCTGTTTGTGAACACACTGAGAAACGTAGGTGCCTGGCTTGGGTACGCACCCATCTGAACTTCAGAAGAATATATGTTGCCTTCTCAGTGACTCTTTTTGGAACCCGTTCCTTTCTTTTTCAATAAAATAACGCTAAACCCCACACAGCTCGAATTAGAGGACAGTGGCTACACAGTAGATGAATTTGGGTTTTAAATTCGCCTGTCTACAGTCGCGATTTGTCCCCACTAGAGTATATATGGCGAATACACGATGACCCTGAACAGTTCAACAGCTGAAAACTTTCGTACAGCAGGAATGGCAACAAATTACCATTACAACGGTACAGAAATTGGAATCATCTGTTCCTCGAAAGCTACAAAGTGTAATCAGAAGGAAGGGAGAAGTCAACCAATGGTTATTCGGCCACTGTTCCAACATTTTTGGAGTGTGCAACCCCCAGTTCACAAAGACCTAATATTTATTACTATTAGTTAAATTTTTGGTTACGAAATGTTAAATACCTACCCAATAAACTATATTCTTTAGAAATAAAATGAACTAATACATCAGTGTATCAATAATTATGCTGTGTTGCTTGTTTTCCCCCTGTCCCAACTTTTATGGAATTGAGGTTTGTAAGTAAGTAAAAGCTGAGAGATTGTTGTTAGATGACCACTCAACAACTTTGCCAAAACATTAGTATGTCAGGGTCGTTATTTGACAATAACAGAGTTATATCTTCAGCATACTTTAACGTTTTGATAGAAGTAAAAATTGATGATAAATCAATAATGTATAGATTAAAAACCAATGGTGACAATATCAAAACAAGCGTTACCCCAAAATTCCGAACAGCTGTCGATAAAGTAATATAGAAATATGAGACAGAATAATGTCTGTCACTCAAAAGTCAGCGAACCAGTCTAGAGGTGTACCAAAAAATAGTACATTGTATGGACAGCTTGGTCAAGAACAAAGGGATAGAGACAGTGCCGAAGGTTTTGGTAAAATCGGCGAAGATTGGCAAAAAACGTGGTTGTCTCTAAGACACCTTATGACAGCATGGCTATCCGGGCATCAATCATGACAGTCGAGGTTCCTGGTTCGAATCCAGGTCGCAGAATTTTTCTTTCCATTTTTTGACAGAAAAAATAGTACATCATGTTAGCAGGTCATCTCCAGTATGTATTTAATTATTTATTTTAAGGGGTATTGATATCAAACTTTTAATAGGAATGACAACATCTGGGCGAAAGCCCAGTGGATCAAAGGATGCAGAGGGATTTAACTGTGATATTGTATCACTAACTTCATCAGCAGTTGTGGGAATCAGAAATAAACTGGACGGCTACTGGGCCCTCAAAGGATAATTGCTTAAAGTATTGTGCGTGCTACTGGTAGAGGTAGGTGGAAAAAGTTGTCGAAGGAATTCAGTTAGCAATTGCTCAGTAAATTGACAAAGAGATGAAAATGGTAAATTCGGTGAAGGTGTGATTCCAGACAAATTACTAAGCTCTCAGCATTTATGTCTTGATGAATAAAGTTTGTCAAAAAGCAATGCGTAATATTTGGCCTTGGCACAAACAATCAAATTTTTCACATGTTTCGAACAGTCCTTACACGCTCTATGTGTGAGTACCGAAGACTTACATCTGGATTTCAAATATAGCCAGTTTTTCCTATTTACCATCAACATAAGTTCCGATGTTATCCAAGGCTTTCATATACCCTCGACGGGTACAGATGGACTTGCAAAATGACGATCGCAAACTCTCTTTATATGTGAAATAAAGTTGCATCATTGTAGGATAACTCCCATCGAGATAGAGGAAATCAAAAGCCAGACAGTTGCTGTAAGATATGCATCCAGCATCTTTATGCGATGGTGTATCACGATATTTTTCGTAAGCCGCTTCGGTCGAGGTGAAACAGGTGGAATAAACTTGAAATCCATTAATATAGGGAAATGGTCGCTTGTGGCGACAACAGTAGGGTAAATAAAAAAACTAGAGAGACTTGGGCAAAGAAGCCATCAATAGCAGAATAAATTGAGTGATGGAGCGAATGGTGTATATTTAAGTACAGGGTCCATAAAGCATTTGAGGACACATCTTCGTTTGGCTACTACTGCACTATAGTAAATTGTATGTCCTTTCCGTTTCCGGAAAGCAAATTGGCGGATCATCAAATAACACAAATCATGAAGAGATATGCAGTAATCGTGGCAATAAAGGCAGAGCACAGCGATTTAGAGATATCACGATTTCTAAGCGTCGCAAGAACATTCGTCCATAAAGTGCGGAAGGAGATAGAGATTGAAGATGGCAATGTTGCATCAGTAGCAAAGCATAAAAAGCATGCATCACGCTCTGACA
Organism: Rhysida immarginata; assembly: GCA_023313115.1. NCBI lineage: Eukaryota > Metazoa > Arthropoda > Chilopoda > Scolopendromorpha > Scolopendridae > Rhysida > Rhysida immarginata. The sequence goes on along the minus strand of JAHWFO010042073.1, from coordinate 885,652 downwards.
GATTCAGAACGCCTGAATTTATTCAGCAAGTGCAGCAGGCCATCGATGGCAGCCGAGTTCAACGCGACATTGAACTTACTAGCGATTAGGTCAATAAATAAGTCTGATAGGTTTTCTGCAGGTTGCTCTGGATCCCAAAAATCGATTTTTATGCCTCGAGCGTTGTTTAATCTTGTCTATCCTGTTAAATGCACCGTTGATTTGGTTCCGCCCGTCGCGGTAGATCGACTTCTTCATGGCATTGATCTGATCTTTGACTTTTGTCATTTGCTGATTGAACACATCTAGCTGAGCCACTAACGCCTCTATTCTTTTTATATGGGGTAAAATTTACAATTGATCCAGATAATCTATGATTTTACCCATCATTCAGGTGACTAAATTCTCCAATAAGCTTGAGTCATTGAAGATTGGATGCTCTTATCAATAGTTGCCGCAATGGACTCGTCCATTGGCTTAGAAGGAGAGTTCACCAACTCAGCCCGGTAGTTGAATGACTTGTTGACTGCGCGTTCTCTATCTGTCAGCATTTTAGTGAAAAATTCAGTATTATAATATAAGAGTAGGAGTTGTGATAAAATATATTAAATAAAAATAAATAAAAACTCCATTTCATTAAAGAAATATAAATAAAAAAAATAATAAAAACAATGAATAAAAGTCACCCAATGGAGAAATGCAAAGGTTGAAGGACGAAACACAATTGAAACAAAGGTGTTGTGGAGCTTATGTAGGTGAAACATAGATGAAACACAGATGAAAAGAAGGTATTGTGGAGAAATGTTACCTATATCACCCATACTCGCCAACATTTACTTAAATCACATAGAACACATATTACTTAACACTTCACAGCATCAACAATACATAAAACTTTGGATGAGATATGTTGATGATATCTTAATTATCACAAATAGGCCAATAGAAAGATTAACACAATTATTAGAAGAAAGATATCCACTGAAATTCACCCATAATTGCATGACAAACAACCAAATCACATTTCTTTATTTAAAGATTATAAGAGATATAAATACACTAAATTTTGTGATATATGAAAAACCTACAAAAGGCAATAACATACCACATTATTTATCACAACGGCCTACACACCAAAAAATTAACACAATTAAACAATATATACAAAGAATAAAAAATCTCACATCTCCAAAATATATCTCACTAAAATTAAAAAATCTGAAAATAAACCTATCAAAAATTATATATCCTATAGCACTAATTGATAAAATATATATAGAAGCGTTCACCAACACATAAAAAATAACACAACTCAATACGAACAATACAGAAGATATTTAATACAATACAATAATAAAAACTTCCACAAACAGAAAAAACTACTAGAACAGATACCAAACATTAAAATCATACCAAAAATAACAAATAACATAACTAAAACATTAATAACAACCACCAATATAAAAACAACAAAAGATCAAAACAATAACACAATTTCTAATTTCATTTGCCAAAATAATAAAGAAAAATGGAACATCACTAACATAATATATCAAATTCCATGCGCCAATTGTCAACACTTTTACACAGGTCAAACAAAAAGACAATTAATAACACGAAAGAACATGAAAGAGCACTTAGAAACAAAGACAAAAATAATCATTTAGTGAACCACTGCATTAGCCAAAATCATAATCCGGATTGGAACAAAGTCAAAATTATTAGTAAAGAAATAAATTACAAAAAAGACTAATAAAAGAAACCATCAACATTATTTCGAATGAAAAAAATTTAGCCAAACCATCTATAGAAATTAATAATAAATGGAAATTACTACTAAAACTATAATATCACTTCCCTCGCACTCAACAATCCAAAACCATTATCCTGTTCACAACAATCAAACTAGTCTTAATATCACACATTATATTAGATTACATTGTTTTGTTTTATTATTATATCTTCTATTATATTGTTTTTAACTGAAATTCATTCAAACAGTTTATATACTAAAGATGGGATAAAAATCCCTGAAACGTTTTTTAAATTACATTTCAAGTTTGTCATCTACGTGTCTATGGATCATCGAACTTTCATCATAGACCTTCTTCACCTGTAACTGTGTTCGTGTAACATTTCTCCACAAGACCTTCTTTTCATCTGTGTTTCATCTGCGTTTCATCTACATAAGCTCCACAAGACCTGTGTTTCAATTGTATTTCGTCCTTCAACGTTTGCATTACTCCATTGGGTGACTTTTATTCATTATTTTTATTTATATTTCTTTTAATTAAATGGAGTTTTATTTATTTTTTAATTAATATATTCAGTATTATAGTTTAAATGGAAAAATAAATACCAACATTTGTAATGATCAAGAAACTCTTAACCGTTCAGTACAATTCAATGTCACACAGATTTAATCACAAGACGACGCCCACTTTAAGCAGAGAATTACCGCAGCGAAGGTTCCTCTCCGAGGGATGCACAAAACTTTTTAAAATAAATCGAATCATTGCTTAAGAGAAAGCAAGTTGATTAACAAGATAGCAATCATAACATAGTCAATCACTAAGTAGATTCATGCATCGTAATAATAATTATAAGTAATAATAATAATAACCAAGTGCATCAGACTTCATGAGCAGCTCATGAGGAGCTTAACAATGTACACCTTCACGGTTCGCCATCGAATTCAATTTTTGTAATCCAATTCAGTTATTAAAAATAGGATAAAATAAAGGCGATTGTTTATCATGTACTTAAAAAAATGTGGGTATAAATTGTACATGAACAAAGAAATAATTATTAAAAGTAAATAAAATAACTAAGTATTATGACAGGTAATATTAAAATAAATATTTTTACAAAGAAATTACAGTATTTTTTAATTTTTATTTTTAACCAAAGCTTCTGAAAGGGGATAATCCCCGAATTATTTAATAGATATTGTGGTTGATTAATAAATGACTCGAATGTAGTTTAACACTCCCTTTGTTTCATAAGGTATATATTCTCTGCTTAGGTATCATGATTAGTTGAAGTGAAATACAAAAAGTATCACTGCTGGCCCTTTATAGTGATATTGCAAAACACTTTAAATTATAATCGAGTTAAGGAAAGGTTGGAAATTCATATATCAGGCACGACGAGATCTTGAACAAGTGAGAACGTTTATTCAAGTTGTTTTCAAAGCAAATAATTTTTTTTTATTCACAAACAAATTACATTGATGTGCAAGTATTCAAAGTAGTGACCACCATTGTCAAGCAATGTACTTAAAATGCTCATGAAAACAGCCGTACACAGAATTTTATTTCGGGGAGGGGGGATGCGTTGAGGGGGCTGGCCATATTCTTCTAGCGACGGGGGTCCCCCAAACAACAGAATTAGTTGACAAAGTGGAAAATTTCGGGGAAGAATGCAGCCCCATCAGCTCTCCCCCCCCCCCTCCTGGGTACGGCCCAGCAAAACTCTTTGAAATGTTCCTGGTATCTCTGGTACAAGAATACGGACAGGTTGGACCCTGTAAGCAGTAACACATCAGAATCTTTAGGCTTTGAGAAGGGATTCTACAATGAATTGATGCACCCCATAAAGGCACCTGAAAGATTGAAATCCGACAATCGTGTTCACCATATGAGTGGACCTTCTCTTCCAATTTAATGATTAGAAAATCTGTTGTCCGGTGCTCACAGACATCAACATTGAAGTGATCAGGTGCATTATCATATTATTTCTAATACCACATCACGAACAAGATCACATGGCACTCCCCGTCCCAGAAATTGACTACCTTGCCAAATAAACCTCTTGCTTGCCCTCCACCCCCAAGTAGAATCAGTAGGATCCCAGCCTCCTTACTTAATAACTTTTAAAACTGGCTTATCCGTTAGGGTCGTAGGGGCAGCAGCCTTATCGAGGATCTCCAGCAATCTTGATCTTCCGCCATCAGGCACATATCCTCACTGGTAACACCCAAGCGTCTCGAACCCAGATTCTCCATGTAGTCTAGCCACTTGGTTCTAGGCCGACACCTTGGTCTCTTACCCACCGGCTTGGAAAATAACAACTGCATAGGAAGGCCAGCTTGCGCCATTTATCACGTGAACATACAAGCGCAACTGCGCTCTCTCAATGCGGAGAAGTAGTGGCTCAACACCTAAAGACTCCCTTATTGTGTGCTGTGCATCTTATCTAGTACGGTAACATCTGCCACACCTCACAAATTTCATTTCGGCCGCTTGTACCCGCGATCGCACTCTTTTGATCATTACGCAAGCCTCATGACCACAGGTGAGAATGGGGAAAAAGATAGATTTGAAAACTGAGAGCTTAGCTTCGTTACCCAGCTCGCGTTTCGTTACCACGGAACACCACAGTTCACGTCTTACACAGCTTGCTTCACCGATCTGAGCATCCAACTCTTTGACTGCCGCCCATCTCTCGTGAATGCAATCCCAAGATATTTGAACTTCTCCATCTGTCTCAATGGGGCTCCCCAAACATGGAGAGCGCACTGAGCAGGCTGTCTTGAAAGGACCAGAACTTCAATCTTAGCCACACTGATCTTCATCCGAGCTTCTCCACATTTGGCTGCAAACCGGTCTAATGCATGCTGAAGATTAGTGCGAGAAGACACAAGAGGACAATGTCGTCAGCAAAGAGCAACCTCTCCACCAAGCAGTCGCCCACACAAACATGCCCATCGCCTCGGCTGCCCCTGTCTATCCAGTCCATAAAGATAATGAACAAAAAGGGCGACAGTACGCACCCTTGGTAGAGTCCAACACCCACGGTGAATGGTCTTGACTTAATGCCATTTATCCGGACGCGCGTCTCAGAGCTTTCGTACAGAGACATGATAGCAACCAGTAATTGCCCATGCACTCAATGCTCTTGGAACACTTGCCAGAGCTTCTCCTGAGCTCCTGTCATAAGCGTAGACATCTTTTGCATACTCTCAGGATTTCTCAAAGATTTGCCTTAGAGCAAAGATGTGATCCATCGCGCTTCGGCCAGGTCGGAAACCACACCGCTCCCCCGACAGTTTGGAGTCACCTATTTCCCGACTTGTCTTCTCCAGACACTTAGCGTACACTTTCCCAGGAATGCTGAGCAAAGAGATGCCTCGATAGTTGTTGCAATCTCTGTGATCTCCCTTTTTAAAGATAGGGAACAACTGTCTGCCATTGCTTAGGGGCCTGGCCAGATATCCAAGTAACTTGCCACACCCGAGTCAGGCACAGGACACCATCCTGATTTAAGGCGTTTAACATCTCGGACCGGATTTCATCATCACCTGCAGCTTTGCCCATCTGATTTCTGCTCCAATGTGCACCTCATGTGCCTCAGTTGTTTCTATCAACGGATTAAGAAGAGATGCAAAGTATTCCTTCCACCTATGCAATACACTCTCCTCCGTTTTCAGAAGCCTCCCATCTGAACTCTTAATAGTTTGTGATAAAAATGACTTCTTTCCACGGAGGCGGCGCATGGTCTGCTGAATACCTTGTTTGCCAAACCATATTCTGCCTCCAATTTCTACCCGAACTTCTCCCAGGCCCTGGCTTTAGCTGTTGATACCGTCCTTGCTGCTGCTTTTCGCGTTTCAGTTGGCTGATTTGCAAGCCATAGCAAAAAGGCTTACTTTGTTTGCCTTGACAGCTTTTTGGACTTCGCCGTTCCACCATGCAGTCCTTTTCTCACTGCGCTGCGCCACACTCAGCTTTTTCTGACCACAGCACAATGCAGCCGAAGTAATCACAGCACAATGCAGCCGAAGTAATCACAGCAGTTTTAAACAACACCACTCCTCTTCAACAGTACCACGATCACCGGGTAGTTCGTTGAGTACATCGCAAAAGGAATTCCTAATATTATTAAAGTTCTTAACGCCAACCTCGGCCGCCCAGTTTTCAATAAGTCTGCACCTGGTTGCATTGATGATTGTTAGAATTACGACCAGATCTAAGGTCCGTAAAATTAAAATCACCAGTAAAAATGCTCACACCCCTCAAAGTTGCAGAATAATCGGCCAATTCTTCAAGGAAAAGTTGGTAATGAGTATTAGATACAGAAGGTGGAATATAAATAGACCACAGATTTAATCTGTTAAGATAACCAAATTTCATATCCTGCTTCCCCTTCAAAAACAATTTAACGCCCACAATGTCGATTTGAGTTAAGGAGGAGATAAAGGCTATCCTCTCAGACACAATAAGGTTAGGAACGGCGATTAGGACACCCACGCCTCTTTCAAGGCAAGACCGATCGGCCCTATGGACAGTGAAGGAGTCACCGAAAAGCATAGTATCCATAATTGTAGAGTTGAGCCACGTTTCTGTGAATGAATAAATAAAGTCTCAGTTAGGGACCTGCGTAATCTTTGTCCTGAGGTCGCGAACATTATGATACATAATTCTAGCTTTCGTTATTATCAGTGGGCGAGGGAACGGCTTCCTGCACACCGTAAATCTGGCTTTGATGAATCGGCCCAAAAAATTGTGATATAAAAGTCCCCGTAGGCCAAATGCCCGGATTGAAAACCAAATGAGATACTTTTTTATCTATGGCTAAATAAAACGAGGAATAGGAGTTAAAACGAGTTTTAAGTCTGTGATATTCAATAATAGCGTTGGGATCAATTATCTCGTGTATCGCCGATCTTAACTGAGAAACGTTGGTCTCAAGAGCTAATTGCGAGATGAAAAGCTTATCTATTGATTTGAGGGGAGTAGTTTTATTACACGCTTTAAGCGAAGAATCCTTTGCGTTACCAAAAATGATTATTTTTTTCCTTTTAAATTTAGTATTAGCTGTAGCTAATTAAGGGGCGGGGGGCGGAAGAAACACAGAAGGCGAATCCAACGTTGCTTCCGCCGGCTCAGTCCGAAACTTCGTTTGAAATGGAGGGGCGGCCGTCGGGAAACCCGAATCGACCACCTTAGCGCTGCTTAAACGAGAACACACCCCAGATGCATGTTGCCTAAGTCCGTAACAGGGGGTTAATACGTTCAATAAATTATCAATTTTCTTATGCAAACTCTTGTTCTGCTTTTGCGTCTCGTTGTTAATGCTAATGAAGTCCTTCACCGTTTTAATTAATTTCTCTACCGCAACCAATATTGAGGACAGATTAGAAGTTTCTAAATCTCCCTGCTGAAAACTATCAATTTTGCTTCTGTTGGAAAATTCAGAGTGGATTGACGAAAATGATTGATTAGTTGGCTCACTAAGCTCCTGCACATTCCCTGATCTGCTACTTGACGCTCCCCTACACGTCGAGCAGATCCATTCGCCAGCAAGAAGTGGAATCTGCTGCCTATGAACGTTCACGCATGATGCATGGAAAGTGTTCACACAGTCCCCTGTACATTTAATTTTCGGCTGCTTACCGTAAATATACGAGTTACATATGGTACACAATCCTGAAGTTCCCTGCTTGTCTTCCTTTTTCCTGTTCTTATTTGCTATCGCAAAGGAGCGACGCAGAGAATGACCTATCTCTTTGGCCATCTAGCGGATAGTGACTAAAATAATAATAATAATAATAATAATAATAAATTTACAAAAGACATGCACTGACAAAATCACTAAATATACGGATCTTGCACATGAAATAAAACGCCTTTGGGGAGTTAACAGAGTACACATTGTTCCTATCATTCTTTCTGCCACTGGGGTTATTGCACACTCGCTACACAAAAGCCTGTCAACACTAAATTTAAACCCACACTTATACAAAACCTTACAGAAAGCCACAATTCTAAACACCTGTCACATAGTAAGGAAATTCCTACACTCAAACATCAATACTCCCACGAGTGCATAACTTTCCCTCCCTCGCATTTGAGTCCCTTGGGCTTTGGCCCTCTTTTGGGTCCGCCTCTGGGATTGGCTTCCGGACTTGATCCGAGTTTGGCTTCCCCAAACAATGAAAATAATAATAATACATTTATTGCCCATAAAGATGGAATACAATAATATTCGAAAGATAAACCTTCAAAAGAATTCCAACAAATAATTTTTAAGACGAAAATTGAAATGTTCTACAATATTTAAAATTTTATTTATGTTATTTATAACAATATTTTTTATTGAAATAGAAAATTTATTATTAAAATATTTTAATAAAATTAAAAAGTTATATGAATTTACGCACAACTCATCCGTATTTCAAAATAATATGAACAGTTAAAGTAAAGAAACATGGCTTGTTTTATGCATTTATTTATTTAAATGTACAGTATTTTAAGTTAACGCCCTACAGAACCAATTTAAGTATTGAAATATAATTGTTAATGCATAGTTTACAACAAAAGAAGAAAGCATTGATCATTGTTATAGGCTATGGTCAATGAATCGTTTTTTTCGTGAGGCAACGCGGATGACGAAATAGAAACGTCACTCGCATCGCGCACGTAGCTCCGTGATCTCTACTCGTCAACGTGAAGATTTTATGCGGAAGTAACGTTTCTGCAACGTCAGTCACATACTGACACTTCACTGGCGTTTCACGTTAACGTGTCACTTAAACGGCAACTGCACCTATCTATTTTATTCTTTTTATAACAAAGGACCATCAACTAACTAATTCGACTTGTAAAATTTTAAGTAGTTTTTTTAAATATAATTTTTCAAACATCAGTTTTCAAAACTCATTTCGTTTTGAGCTTCGCCTCAATTCACCGCTAGGCGTGACGTCATACTGGAGAATCCGGGGCCAACGATATAACGGGCCCCAGCACGGAAAAGTCATCTGACCATCTTAGTCCGAGTAACAATGTAATCTTCTTTGTTTCCATCTTGGATTTTAACAATGAGTATTTTTTCGTTTGTTTGAAATAATGAAGGTTGGATTGTTGGCCAGACTAAGATGGTCAGGTGACTTAAACGCGCTGAGGCCCGTTATATCGTTGGCCCTGGGAGAATCGTTTTGGCTATCTAACATAGAATAACTCATCATCATTTTTCTTTTTCGATCATTTTCTATCCTTAATTTGGGAAAATCCAAATAAAAAAATGAGACCCACTTACATTGAAATGTTCCTTGTTGCACTAGCGTTATTCGGGTTCAAATTTGCAACGAACTTGAATTTCAGTTTATTTTTCATTATTTGATTAATATATGTGTCGGTTTCAAATGTTCAAGTAAAAGTTACAAGATTTACAAAATTAACAATTAGAATCCTCAGTTTATATATTTAAAATGTGTTTATAATATTTTCTTATGTATTTACTTTGTTGTAATGACTTCGCTCTCTGCCCGTATATGTTTCTCACACCCGTGTCAATTTCTCTTACGATCGGGATGAACAGATGCCCATAAATATATCTAATTATAAATATTGGTTATTGTTCACTTCTGCACATCGCGCGGTGACTGATCATGCGACCAAGGAAATAATTTATTTGAATTTATTTTTTAAACACTGAGGGGCTGTGCCCAGCAGACCCTTTGTAACGAACTGATATATACAACCTCAATGAGACTAATATACTTTTTCCTTACCACATATACAAACACATGCCTACATCGTTTAAGGGTAAAAAATACGCGGAACGAATTTCCTGTAGTTAAAAAATATAAAACATAAAAAATTATATATAGCCTATCTTATTCCAATTCATGAATAAACTGTTTGCATATTTCTGTTCATAATTCGTCTAAGATTTTTATTTGAGTATTCTTTTAACTAAAAATCAATAAAGAGCAGGTCGTTTTTCGATTTCACTAATAAACAGCTCTATGTAAATTGACATTTTTATAAGAGATTTTAAAAAAAAGATGATTACAGCAAAATTAGTCTGAAAAACATTTTCAGAAAAATAAAACGGCAGTTATTTTTGCAAATTTTAACAGGTGATAATTTTTTATAATTTTAGTTCAGAGCTACGGAATCATCACCAGTGCGCCCCCTTCCCCTTTTATATGCTATTGATTCTATTCGAGTGAGTTGCCTTGAAAATGGGTCTGTTTGAATCTTTATAGTTGACATTGCGCGCGCTCCCACAGAATTCCATGTTACTCCGTTTTGGGAAACTATTTAGTTGACAAGAAAGGGATCATAAAGATTGCAAGGCTGATACATTTTTCTCGAGAACTTTTTTCGAGTTGATCTCAGATTGACCTCCGTTGAATGAATGAGGCTTTAGCGATAACGACTACAGGACTGGAAACTCCTTTCGCTCGTATGACGTCATCGACTTCCCCCTATCTGAAGAATGTTTTTCGTCCTGCTCAGTATATAGCGAATATTTGTTCATTTTTATTAAATAAATAATAAAATTTTTCGAAATTAAATTATGCAATTATGCAATTCTGTTTAATTATTTACTTAATCTAATAGTATCGAAAATTTTGATGTCAAATGCCCTTTAAACTCTCTATTATTGACAACCCTCCTCTTCTCCATTCCATTTTATAGTTTCTGTCAGTGTAATTCTGCATTTATTATCCTATCGCATTTTTCTCGCTGCCCTATTATCACCTCCATTTTGTCTTCTTTCGTGTCCTATCCCAGCAAGTCTTCGAATTCATCTCCTGGCCTCCCATTTGTTATCTTCTAGTATTTCAGTCAATACCATCTTAATACTCCATATGCTAACTATACAAGGTATATCAGGTTCGATGGTCATAAAGTACCTAGCGTGATCATCTGTATGATTACAAACTTAAAGTTCCTTATCGAAAATGTAGAAAACTCAAAATTTAAATTGCGTCTTTACGTCATTTATGAACTTTCCGCACCAGCAGTTCACTAAATTCAAAGGGGCGATTACAATTAAATCGGCGGCAATTGTTGAGATTAAATGACGTTTAACAAAGGTTTTCAGCAAACTTCGCGTGATGTTTAGACCCTTAACATTTGAGTTTTGAACATTCTGCATAAGGAACTAAGTTTGTAATGATGCAAAGGATTACGATAGGTACTTTATGACCATCGAACCTGATACATTCTTTATGTAAGTTATAATATACAAATTACCACTCCATATGCTAAGTATATATAAAGTCATCTTTAAGTACTCCTTTCATAACTTCAGGATAATTCTCTAGCATTCTTTGCTTTTAGGCTCGTATTGCTACGTTTATCTGCTTTCTGGATTTAACAGACTGGTTCTTAATTTTACCTAAAACTGATGACAAAAATCTATTATTCAGCTCTTTTCTGACCCATTTTCAACTTGCCTATGAACGTTTTTTTACACATACTAAACTTACTCCTATGAAAATATTACCCGTTAACCATGGACAACACAGCAATCCCACTTTCACTTTAACTAGAACCTTTAAAGATTTTTCTAAAATACTGTACGGACCCGGTCGAACGCAGTCTGCCAGAGCACGAAATCAGCTCCAACGCGGTTTTGGCTTGGGTCCCGACCTTGACTTTTTATTAAGTAACATAAACGAAAAGGAAACTGTACATGTGCCTATGAAATCGCTGCTTTTGTCAACCGCGCACAGCCTGCCAGAATACCTTGTTTGCCGAACCATAGTCGGCCTCCAATTTCTCCCCAAACTTCCTCCAGGCCTTGGCTTTAACTGTTGATGCTGTCTTTGCTGTGTTTTTCGCACCGCAGTTTTCTGCACTCGACTCAAAGTTGACTTATTTGCAAGCCATAGCAAATAGGCTTCCTTCTTTACTTTGACAGCTTCTTGGACTTTATCATTCCACCATGCAGTGCTTTTCTCACCGCCCTGCGCCACACTCAGCCGCTTACGACCACAGCACATGTAGCCGAGGTAATCACAGCAGTTTTAAACAACTGCCACATCTCTTCAACAGTACCACGATCATTGGGCAGTTCTTTGAAACTTGAAGATATGTTAACTGCAAAGGTCTTCCTCACAGCTCTATCCTCCAATGCCTCCCATTTGATGCGCCAAGTTTGTCTGAACCTAGTATTTCGCTTGGTTGGCATGGATACAGAGAACTGCAAAGTGGAGGCAACGAGGTGGTGATCAGTTGATAGTTCTGCCCCTCTTCTCATACGAGTATCCAACACTGATTGGAATAAGTCGGCTGATACAGCCACATAATCAATCAGTGACTTCTGGTCCATTGCATCCCTGTACCAGGTATACTTATGGACAACCCTGTGCTGGAAGAAGGTGTTTGTGATGGAAAATCCATTGTTGCAAGAGAAATCCAAGAAGCACCTCCCATTCGCATTTAAATCGGGATCACCATTCCTCCCAATCACGCCTTTCCACGTTTGGTCATCAGCCCCTACGTGTGCATTGAAGTCGTCAACCAGGATGACAGAATCTGCACTCCCTCTCCTGCTAAGAGCAGCATCAACTTCATCTAGAAAGAGTGGGTACTCTGTAGAGAGAGAGACCATTTCCCTATCTGAAGCCTCAGGAGACAGAGTCTTCCACCTAAGGGGATCCAATCTGCAACATAATCTGTGAGGCGGGGACTTATGAGTATCCCCACTCCCGGCTGGGCAGTCATGTTAGGGTCGATGCCTGAGTAGAAGAGCTTCCACCCTCCTTCTAATTCCTTAGTTTAAGAATCCGGACGTTTCGTAGACGTAATGGGCCTTTTTACCCCGAGACTTAAGCGAGACGATACGTCATCCCTATGCGGCACGAAAACGAGGCTCGAGGGAAAGCCCTCTCAAATAAACATTGCTTCAAGTGAAAAGTGCTTGTAAAACATTGTGACCAGATAAAAAATCAAAACTTTTCCAGAGTGTGCTTAATTGGCAAAATTATGCTAAAGTTATAAATTTATTATTTTTTCTTTATTACATGTATTTTTATTACATAAACACAAAGTTTGCGCACAGAGAATTCAAAACGAGAATTAAGGATAATTCTAACATATTCTCGAAAAATACTTTTTTATTTATAATTGCCTTCTTATTATCCTTTTTCTTCTTTATGTTCAGAATCTAAACTTCAGATAGAATTTTGGCAAGCATTAAGTTTTTGAAAATTACTTACTCCTTTGTTAAGCTTCAGAAGAAAGCAAAAGATACTAATCGAATTAAGTTTAATAATTAAGTTTAATAAATCTCCTTTTTAATTGTTAATGTCGTAAATAAAGTAATTATAAATAAAATAAATTAATAAATTAATAAAAATCATCAATTATATGTTCTGATGAAGTTTGTATGTGAACTGACATAGAACTGGGTTTGAAGAATAGGATTGAAGATATTTGATTGTTGAACTTGGATGACCATATGATGTGGCTTGAAAAGCTGGTTTGAAGATATAGTTGATGAAGTTGAAGTATTGGATGAACCTGGTTGTTGGTGGATGATATTCTTGATGTTGTGGAGTAATTTGATTTTTATTAATTTATTAATTAATTTTATTTATAATTACTTTATTTAGGACATTAACAATTATAAAAGAGATTTATTAAATTTAATTATTAATAAATGTCTTATATAATTACTAATCGAAATTCACACATTTGTCCTGACTGAAAATGTTCCTGGGCTGATGAGGTGATTCATAGTATATTAATTTCGGATAATGTACCAGAAAATGTGGACAAGGTTTAACGGGACAATAAGGGAGACGACAGTTCCACAAAATATATTTTAATTAAAAAAAATTGATAAATTGTGTCTTCTATCTTCTTGTCAGGCGATTCATAACTTTATAAAGTGCTGTTGTTCTGCTGCTCGCTGTGGTTGATTTTCCTTAAAAATGATAAAATTATGTTGATAAACAGTTATGCTAACCAAGATGCTAAAGGCTTATAATTTATGCCAGTTTAGCAAAATTATGCTAGATCTGGCCACACTGTCGTAAAACGAAGATATGAAACACTACTCGATTAGTTTAACAGTTTTGCCAAACATAAATTTTAGTACAGTAACTGAATGGCTGGGAAGATTTAATAACAAGGCATATAACTTTTTTCAGAATCTTATATTTTTGATTTTGAAGGTAATGTTATGAAAAATTATTTTTAAGAGCATGGACTTAAAATAATTTCATGTGGAAAATTTATACAGTAATTTAATTAAAACTTGATTTCTTTTTTGGAAAAAATTGAATTTATTCTTTTCGTAAAAAAATACCATCATTTTATAAATACTCGGCACAATGAAGATTAACATTATGAATAAGTAATTGCACGTTTATATATTATGCAAACATAAAGTGCTTTTTATTTTTCTTTATTTATCTTTAATTGTAATTGAACATTTTAAGTTAAAATTAAATTGATCTTTATTTAAACACAAAAAGCTTATTACCACTGAATTAAAAAATTTTCATTTTATTTTTATTTATTATATAATGGTATGTGATGATAGCAATTTTGTATTTTATGAAATGCAATTATTATAAAGGCTAAAGCACAAAAAGTTTGTACAAAATTGAACCATAAAATATAAAAAACCGCGACACCACTTTACTTCTTCTTATAGGGAGTTCAAGTGTCTACGTCACAGCTGACGTCATTTGCGCGATGAACGGGCCGAGAGCCTAGGAAATGGGATCGCTGGTTCCAAACATTGGAACCACGCAATATACGTACTAGTAACGTTGAAACGGGCGGCCAGTAAAAATGACATCTCTTAAATTATTATGTTAACTTGTGTAATTGATACTATTATTTAAGACATTTAATCCCATTATATAATTTATACATTAATATTAGAACACTTTTTAATCATTTTTAATCACTTAACAAAAGAATGCCATCGTTCGCGGATCTTTCTTTCTTTGGGAAAACGATAGATGTCTAAATCGCTGTTTTGGCTCCTTCTTGAGCAGTGAGGAATTAAACAATTTCACATCTTAAATGTGTTATAAACACTGGGCTTATACAAAACGATTTTATTCCATCCCTACGTTGGAACCATGTTAAATCCCGAAGCGAGAAGACTTGTTTGGAACCAAATCGAGTCACGTGACTGAAGAATTCCAAGGACTGACGTCACACTTGCACTCCCTATAGATCATGGGATTTTCTTCCCTCCAGCCTCGGTTTCAATCGCGCATGGGATGACGTAATACAGGAAATCTCGTGAGCGGGCAAAAGGCCCATACCTATAAGACGTTGAAAATACAGGACGTTGAAAATACAGCCAGGCGAACAACTCGCTCCTCCCACTACACTAGCGGCCTCTTTCGACAAGAATGAATTACATTACGTGGTTGAGTGAGTGATGGTTTGTTCACGTCTGTGTCTTGTCGAACATGCATCATTTATGAATGTGGCATTGAGTCAGGATCATCATCACAGAATCATCATCAATGGAATCAACATTTCATCAGTGATCACTGATCATGAATGTCTGTGAAACTTGCAGTGGGACCTTTGCTTCCCAGTTTATGCTCAATCGTCATAGACGAAATTTGCATAACGCATATCTTCATGTATGTGAAAGTTAAGTCAGAAAAAACAACAAATTACATTTACAATATTGTATGTACCGGGTGGGCAAGAAATAACGTGAGGTGTTCAGAGCTTGCTAGCGGGAATTCTATTAGGCCAAATGCAGTACATTTTGGTGAATATACTTAGTGGAACATGCAGTTTTGATTTCTGCAAAAAAAAAAAAAAAAAGTACCAAAAGTCGCCATACGGGGCGCTTATTTCAAGAAAACAATGAATACATTTGCATAAGCTCGTTCTGTGTTGAGCAACCATGACAATAAAAGACACGACTGAGGATTTCCCATCATTCACGAACGAATGGCCTGACGATGACGCTTACCCTGCCTGACCGGGCGTTATTAGTCAAGTTGTTTTATCAGAAGAGCGACAATGCAAGTGCTGCCCTTCGTGAATTCCGGCGATTGAAAACGTTACGAAGAGGACCGATGAGCATAACTAACTTACGAAAAATGATTGAACGATTTGAATCTACCGGAACTCTAGGAGTGCAACCAGGCCGGGGACGCAAACGAATCAGGCAGCAACAAGTTGAAGAAGTTGCAACTGCTGTTGTGGAACAGTAGATGACTACTGTGCAGAGTACCAGCAGTGCACACGCAATAGCACGCCAAACGGATATCCCATATTCGACGGTGAGAAAAATATTGCATAAGATATTGACATTTTATCCCTATAAACTCACACCTGTTCAACAATTGCTTCCTGGAGATGAACGTACCCGAACTGACTTTTCGTTGAGATTTTTAGCACGTATGGAAGTGGATGATGCATGGCCATGGCAAATTTTATGGAGTGATGAGGCACATTTTTATTTGAATGGTGATATCAATACCGTATTTTGGCTGCCGTATTTTGGCTGCATCAAACCCACAAGTGTGTCTGCCAACTCCTATGCATTCACCGAAACTAATAGTATGGTGCGGCTTTACTGCTTCTTTCGTCATCGGCCCGTACTTTTTTGAAGAAATCCGTCCTCGTGGACAGGTGACTTGTTCCGTCAATTCTGCCAGGTATGCCGATATGCTTGAGAATTTTGTGATACCACGATTGCAGGAAAAGGGTTGTCTGGACTCTATCATTTTTATGCAGGATGGTGCACCACCGCACATCGGACGTCAGGTGCAGCAGATCTTGCGAGAACGTTTTTCAGACAACAGAATAATTTGTCGTGCATTTCCCATGGTATGGCCACCAGGTCGCCTGATCTCAACCCTTGTGATTTTTGGTTATGGGGATATTTGAAAAGCCTTGTGTATCAAGCACATGTTCCTGACTTCTCAACCAAAAAGGATCAAATAACGTTACATATCAGACTAATTAATGCAGATATGCTGCGAGCTGCCGTAGAAAATGTCGTGTACCGCATGCAACTATTGGAACAGCACACTGGTGGTCATATTGAAACACATTTGTAATTAAGAATAAAACATTGTTTATTGTTGTTACGAAAGTTGGTTTGTACCGTATTTGTTCATTTGATAATTAGACATTCATTGTTTTCTTGAAATAAGCGCCCCCTATGGCGACTTTTGGTACTTTTTTTTTTTTGCAGAAATTGAAACTGCATGTACCACTAAGTATATACACCAAAATGTACTGCATTTGGCCTAATAGAATTCCCGCTGGCGAGCTCTGAACACCTCACGTTATTTCTTGCCCACCCGGTACAAATTAAATTTCTAAATACACTACTGTTTATAAAAATCGCAACACCCTGATGAAGTGGTCTAATCCATATGCAATTTGCAATATTTGCATACAATGGGTCAGAGTATAAATGATTAGATTATCAGAGTAATTGCTTGAAAGAACACCATGCCTCGACGACGACGAAGGGTGCCATATCAACAGCTGACAGACTTTGAAAGAGGACGCATAATTGGTCTGCGTGAAGCGGGATGGTCGTATCGTGACATTGCTGCTCGTGTAGGACGTGCAATCAGTTACCATGGCCGTTCCCGTCTGATCAGAATCGATGGCAATCTGAACAGTGACCGGTACATCAGGGAAGTTGTGCAACCCGAGGTCATCCCCTTCCTGCAGAACCTTCCAGGCGCTGTATTCCAACAGGACAATGCCTGACCGCATGTGGCCAGAAATGTCCTCGCCTTTTTCCAAGCACATCAGACGCCCTTGTTCACCTGGCCTGCTCGTTCACCAGACATGTCCCCAATCGAACATGTGTAGGACAGGGTTGCTCATCGATTGGCTCGTCAGACTCCTGCAGCAGCAACTGTGGATGAACTGTATACCCGTGTAGACAGAGCATGGCAGGACATTCCCCAGGCCCTTATTTAGATCTTGTTTGACTCAATGCCACGACGTTTAGAGGCTGTAATTGCATCCCACGGTGGTTTCACCCGATACTAATGTGACAATAATACGCATTATATTGACCTGAAAATCTAATGGTTTCTTTTCTGAACCATGATATGCAAATGCTCCAAATTTCATGCAGATTGGGCTATTCCATCAGGGTGTTGCGATTTTTATAGACAGTAGTGTAAATAAATTAAATAATAATGTCTGTATAAAATAATAATGTAAATCAGATTTCCTTTATGGTTATTGCAATAACAGTTATTTACATATTTATTACGGCAAATTATAAACAAGGGGTTGTTTCAATTTACTTCTATCAATTTTGTGTAACTTAAACTGTATAAAATTAGCATATATTATTTGTTATTGAGTGCTATGATTGCTCTTTTTAGTTTTTATAGTAGACCTAGACCTACGTGGGAAGCACATTTACATTTTTATAGCAACTCTGTCTAGTGATGAGTTACTTTAATTTACTTTAATCTAATGAGTAAAAAAAATTTTTTTTACAGATGCTCCATCACATTCAAAACAGTGAAAGAGCTGCTTGCACACATTAATTCTGAAAAATTATCTTCCGACCCGAAGAAAATTAAATGTGTAGTTTGCAAAGGTTTTTTTGATTCACAGACATATGAGGAGTGTACACAAACAAGAACCAGAAAGAGCCCAAAGTCTAAAGCTGAAGTGCCTAGATTGTGAAGAATTGTTCTGTAATTCTGAACACTTGCAGAAAATTCACAATTATGAAATTGAGTCTGAGACTCAATATTTCAAATCTATGAAAAATTAGCATACCTTTATTTTGTAGATTGATAACTTTTTTTTTTGGATATTATTATGAACCCTTTGTTTTCAACCTGCTCTGTGGAGTTTTTTATACTTTATTTCAAATACACTTATTTTCCTTCAGTAGAGTGTTATTTTTATTATGTGTTAAATTTCTAAAAACCACCATTATACACAACTCTCAAGGAATACGCAGAGAGGGGGGAGGGCTGCATTTTTTTTCTGAATGTCCTTAAATCACTTTAAAAATAAAAAAAAAAAACTATAAAAAGCTTAAAGAAGCTTAACAAATCCTTAAAGAAGACACGTAAAGTAATAAAAAAATCCTTCATTAAGTTTAATACGATTTTTAAAGACAGTGTAAAAGGAATTAAAAAAAATTGTAAAATCTATCTTGAATTATCGAAATTTATCTTGCCACTTGCTACCAACAGAGAAGCAGAAAACGAAACAGAAACCACAGCGAAAATAACACTATAGTAAAATAACCCAACCACTCACGTGACCAGCAGCCAATTAGAGTTGAAGTGGGAGGAGCGAGTTGTTCGCCTGGCTGTATTTTGAACGTCTTTTAAGTAAATGACATAGTATTAGAGGGGAAGTATGACAACTCCGAAAGCCGAGTTTAAGGTAGTGTCGACTTTACGAATCTTTTGCTGGTAAAACAACGATCTATGTCACCTAACAAACATTGCATATTAATTTTCAATAGTTTAGCCAATAAATAAAAATGTGTTTTTAATGATATAGTAACAATTTATGTATAATAATCGGATTTGAAATGAAACGATCGAATTCTTTAAATGCGTAACAACTCACCAGGGTCGCTGGGATCGCCAGTTTGGGGCGAAGGAGTGTTAATGCCAAGATATTGTATGAGGTTAAAGGCTTCATATAAATACTTTTTAATAAAAACTTCTGCTTATTATGCGTGAAATAAGTATATTTCTTAAATCTAAAGGTGTCTTAGAATTTTTAAACAATTTTGTATGAACTAAAATCTATATTTATGTAGAAAATGTTTACGCACGATGATACTTCGTAAGATTTCCCCGATCTTTATGAAACGGAGATTGTAAACACATTATGATTACATTTGAACAAGCAATTCTCAGAACTTTATACATACAAGTGAATATCAGTATTTAGTAATTTAATGTGCCAGATCACAAGCAACTCTGTAGAATATAAATTTTGAATGTGAGGTGTTGTCGGCGAGTGGTTTAAGATATTTGGTGTTATATGCATAATTCTAGTTAATTTTTGGATCAT